>SJYO01016375.1:110835-147449 GCA_006410555.1 Capra ibex
GTGTCAGTTTCCGAAACAGTATCAGTTATTTCGTCTTTATCTACAAAAAGACCTTGAGAGAACGAAAAAGCTACTAGGTCACCTACAACCGTTAAACTAGAGACCAAGGAGACGGAAAAGATTTTGGTCGAACTTGTAGACCTTCAAGTGCCAAATGCATAACGACTTAGGACCGAACCTCTTAAAACTCGTACACTCTACTCACGTTAACACACCATCAAACTCGTAAGAAACCGTAAGGAAAAGAAACTCTAACCTTACCTTTGACTGGAAAAGGTCAGGACACCGGTGATGACTCATAAGGTTTAAACGACCGTATAACTCACGTTGTAAAAGTGTCGTAGTAGAAAGTCCTAACCTTTATTGAGTTGACCTTAAGGTAGTGAAGGTGATCGAAACAAGCATCACTACGAAAGGTTCCGGGTGAACTGAAGTGTAAGGTCCTACAGACCGAGATCCACACCTTAGTGTGGTAGCACTAATAGACCCAGTACTTCTCGAAAAAACATGTCAAGAAGACACATAAGAACGGTGAAGAAGAATTATATAAGACGAAGACAATGCACGTATGGTAAAGACAGGAAATATCTCGGGTAGAAACGTACTTTACAAGGGAACCATAGAGATTAAAAGAACTTCTCTAGAGATCAGAAAGAGTAATACAAGAAAAGGAGATAAAGAAACGTAACTAGCGACTCCTTCCGAAAGAATAGAAAGGAACGATAACCTTGAGACGTAAGTCTACGCATATAGAAAGGAAAACAGGAACCGAAAAGTGAAGAGAAGAAAAATGTCGATAAACATTCCGGAGAAGTCCGTCGGTAAAACGAAAAAACGTAAATAAAAGGTACCCCTACCGGAATTAGGAACAGAGGACATGTCACAGTGGTTGGAGGCAAGGATCAAGTAGTCTGTGAGACAGATAGTCTAGATCAGGGAATTTAGATAAAGAGTGAAGGTGACATATCAGTATTCTCTAAACTAAATCCAGTATGGACTTACCAGATCGCCAAAAGGGATGAAAGAAGTTAAATTCAGACTTAAACCGTTATTCTTCAAGTACTAGACTCGGGGTCCGTGGGGGTCAGAACAAAAACGACTGACATATCTCGAAGAGGTAGAAATCGACGTTCTTATATTAATTAGACTAAAACCACAACTGATAGACCACTACAGGTACACATCTCAGAAGACAACACCAACAACCTTCTCCCACAAACGATACTGGTCACGTAAGAGAACCGTTTTGAGACAATCGGAAACGGGACGAAGTAAGGAATGAGGTTCCAGTTTAAACGGACAATGAGGTCCACAAAGAACTAAAGGATGAAAAGCACGGTCAGGGGATATTACTTTTTCTGTAGAAAAACCCTAGAATTAAGATTTTCCAGAACATCCAGAAGTCTCTTGGGCAGTTGAAGTCGGAGAAGTCGTAATGACCAATCCCGTATCCTAACCTAATGACACTACAACTTAACAAACGGAACCTTTACTTGTCTCTAGTAAGACAGTAAAAACTCTAACGTAGGTTCATGAAGTAAAGTCTGAGAAAAAACTGGTACTACCAATGAGGTTAAGAAGATTCCCTAAGAACGGATGTCATCATCTATATTACCAGTAGACTCAATTTAAGTGGGTAAGGACAGGTAAAACCAACGGACTAAGGATCTTACGGTTGCAAGTGATAACGGTAGAGGACAAACTGGTGAAGGTTAAACGGAACCAAGTACCTGGATTGTAAGGTCCAAGGATACTTTATAACGAGAAATGTCGTAGTCTGGAACGAAGATAGTGGACAGTGAAGGTGTTGACCCATAACAAAAACGAAACCAAGGTAGGGAAGTAAGAAAGACTTCAATAAAGAGGTGACTAGAGGACATCGTATAACCCATGGATGGTTGGACCCCTCAAAAGAAAGTCATAGAATAGTAAAACGGAAAAGTATGACAAGTACCCCAAGAGTTCCGTTCTTATGACTTCACCAAACGGTAAGGGAAGAGGTCACCTGGTGTAAGACAGTCTGGAGAGGTGTTACTGGGAGGGTAGAACCCACCGGGGTGTGCCATACCGAATCAAAGTGACTCAATCTGTCTGACAACAGGTACACTAGTCTAACCGATCATAAGACACTAATACCAATGTCACAGACGGGAGACTACGGGAGAGTGTTGTGGATGGTAGAATGAACCCAAAGAGAATAGAACCTTCTCCACATAGAGGAGTGCCGGTGGCGAAGACTAGAACTTTCACCTCATCGAGGAGAGTCGGGAGAACGCGGGTGTGTCAACACAAGTTGAGAAACACTGGGGTAACTGAGATGTCAGGTACCTTAAGAGGTACGGTCTTATGACTTCACCCATCGGAAAGGAAAGAGGTCCCCTAGAAAGGTTGGGTCCCTAGTTTGGATCCAGAAGGTGTATCGTCCGCTAAAGAAATAGTCGACTCGGTTGACCCTTCGGGTTCTATGACCTCACCCATCGGATATAGAAGAAGTCCTATAGAAGGACTGGGTCCTTAGTTTGATCCCAGAGGTCGTGATGTCCACCTAAGAAATGGTCGATTCGGAGGTCCCTTCGGAGTTTGTCAACTGTATTTAATTAGTTCATAGGGAATTACTGACATACGAACTTTACCAGTGAAAAGATGGACAAAACTATCTTGTTAATAAATTTCGTAAGTATAATTTTGGTATCAAAACGAAGTTGGGAACACAAGAGTATTTTACACTAAACAAAAAATTTAATTTAACACATTAGTAGTCAAATTTCGAATTTATACTACGTACATTCTAATTGTATTGTTGTATGTGTAGTTTCTTTTGACTAAAAATACACATGTAGAGGTAATGACGGGACTTTTATTCAAGTAGTCATATTTATAAAGATCTAAGGTGTGTGTACGTAATTATGTGTTATAAATGGAGAGAAAGACTGAATAAAGTGAGACTTATTATCCGACATCCAAGTAAGTGGAGTAATTCTGACTGAACTTTCGTAAGAAACACCTGTCAGTCCCTTCCTCTCCCACCCTGCTTAACTCTCTTATCGTACCTTTGTATATGTAATGATACACATTTTATCGTTCACCTTTAAACGAGACACTATGTCCCTCGAGTTGTACCACGAGACACTGTCGGATCTCCTCACTCTACCCCACCCTTTACCCTCTGTCCAAGTCCTCCCCCCTGTACACATATGAACACCAACCAAGTAAAACTACATATCGTCTCCGGTTGTGTTATAACATTTCGTTAATAGGAGTTTTTTTTTTGTGTTTTTTTGGGTTTTTTTGAGTCCCCGAAGGGACCACCATACCACCCCCTTTTTTTTTTTTGGGTGTAAAAAAAAATTGTTTCTTAGTAATACTTGTATACTTTTTGTGTTCACTTATTCACATTTATAAATAAGTAAACAGTGGTCCGGAATCGAAAAATTTTATACAGAAGGATTTTTCTATTTGGAATTTACCTAGTGTATGACAAGTCAAACATGGAAACTTATACTTCTGGAATTTAAACTTATATGACATTATCCTAAGACTAATACTTCGTTCTCCTCTAATTGAGACTAGAATTAAATTAGACTATTGTTTGGTTTCAAAACTTATAATGGGTGTGTACTTTCGTTTATTCTTCCGTAAACCCTTTTTCCTCCTTTTATCTGCTGGAATTATAAAACTCTGAGTTCTGTAAACGAATAAAAAGTCTTCATAAAAGTCTTATTGTCTATAAAGGTGTACAAAAAATATAATTTTTGTTAAAATCAGCGGTCATTCTTACAAACATTAAGGGTATGAGAGTATCCATTCCTTTCCAAAGAACCTTCTTTGTCTTTATTAGTAAGACCCAAAAATTATTAATGTTTTCGGTATCCTACGTAGTAAAGAGTTTTAACATGATTTTTATAGAAAAGGTTCCATACAAGTGTTTCTAACGATTATGATCTTTTACACTTCGCAATCTTTTGACACATTAAAACGGACAATAATCCTTTTTGTCTTTGTAAATTAATACGAAGATAAATAGATCATTCATATAATTTGTTATTTTTTATCTGTTGGATGGCTTTGATTATGTGATAACTCCAATTAATCAAATCTTTATACGGGAAGTCAATTCTTTTCGACAGTACAGACTGAGAAACTGAGGTACCTAATATCGGGCGGCCAGAGGAGACAAGTACCTTAAGAGGTCAGTTTTTATGACCTTACTCTTGGTAAGGAAAGAAGTCCCCTCGAAAGGATAGGTCCCTAACTTGCACCCAGAGGACTTAACGTCCGTCTAAAAAATGGTAGACTCAGCGGTCCCTTCGGGGGAGAAATATATCCAGGACCATTATTTCTTCTTCTTTACTGTAAATCCAGTTTATAAAAGTATACCGCACAAACTACTTAATTGATCAAGGCAAAGAAAGAAAAAATTAAAAAAGTAATAGGATATTAAGGAAGAGTGTAATATTGCTTAGTCCCAAAGAACTCTATCTATCGCATGAGAAGACAAAATACAATCAACAGGTTTTCAATGTGCACAGCACTTTCAAAACTAATCATTAAGGTTTTCTATACTGGAATTTGTTGACGGACAGTCAACAGTTTCTTACAGTTTTTTTAGACGTTTAATCTATCATATAATGATTCCTTACAAACAGGACTACATAAATCTTGGAGGGTTTCTTATCAATTCCGTAATTGAGACCAAGGTTTAAAAGGACTGTCATCCTTTACCGTTGGGTAAGGTCACAAGAACGGACCTATTAGGGTCCCTACCCCGCACCCCCTGGACCACCCGACGGTAGATACCCCAGCGTGTCTCAGCCTGTGCTGACTTCACTGAATCGTTGTCGTCGTCGTCGTCGATACCAAATCTTACGGTAATAGATAAACCAAAACCACTGAGTAAACCGTCTGACGGTATTATGATCGACCATTTTAAATCACATCGAGTTACTTCTGTATTTATCAAGAATCATTCACTTATAATAAAACGAATTTTACAAAGTTTCAAGTAGACATACATTCTTCAGTCGAGGGAGCAGTTGTTTTAAGTTCACTATACACTGGATGTTAACTTAAATCTCTTAAACGTCCATAACATAAAAAAATTATATTTAAATAAATAAAATTAACCTCCGACTAATGAAATGTTATAACATAACCAAAACGGTATGTAGTTGTACTTAGGCGGTGCCCACATGTGCACAAGGGGTATGACTTGGGGGGAGGGTGGAGGGAAGGATATGGCAGGGAGACCCAGTAGGGTCACGTGGTCGCGGCTCGTAGGACATAGTACGCAGCTTGGACCTGACCGTAAAACAAAGTGTATACTATAATATGTACAAAGTTACGGTAAGAGGGTTTAGTAGGGTGGGAACGGGAGAGGGTGTCTCAGATATGACATATGACAAGATATGTAGACACAGAAAACGACAGAGCGTATGTCCCAATAGTAATGGTAGAAAGAGTTAAGGTAACAATTCGTTTATATAGGTCCATATGAAACGGAGGCATAATAAAAAAAAAATTACTTTCTTGTTATCTGAATACTTTCTGATTATTTAAAAATACCATGATGAAAGCCAGAACTCATGTACGGGGACCTTACTTGTTCTCGAAGACCTTCTGCTTCAAGTATTTAAAGTCTTTCTCCACATGTACCTTAACCTAACACAGAATTTCCAACCTGATCGCAGAGTGAACCGAGTCCGTATGACTCGGAAAAAGTCGACTGTTCCGAAGGGAAGTGTCTATAAAGTCAGACTCACGTACACACAAGTCGGAGAAATCAACACGCCCTGAGAAATACTGGGACACCTGACATCAGTCTGAAGAGACAGGTACCCTAAGAGGTCCGTTCTTATGACCTTACCCAACAGTACGGGAACAGGTCCCTAGGGTTGGGTCACTAGTTTGGGGCCAGAGAACGTGACGTCCGTCTAACAAATGTGACTCGGTGACCCTTTTGGGTGTCAGACGTTACGTCAAGAAAAATGGGGTTCATTCACGTCAAAACTGTTTACGAGAAGGATTTTACGAGGTCTTATCTTATTTATACTCTTCGATTTATTGTCTGTACCAAATTAGGACTATCTTGTTTCAACTTTTCCTTTAAACTATCGACCTTCGACCACGTTAATGTAGATTATGTTCTCTTTTTCTTTCCATTATTGTGTTTTACCAGTTGTTGTTATTGTTTTTAATATTATCAGTTAGTCGGCATAAAAGTCCTTGTTCGTGTTGTGACAAATCGAATTAATTAATAGGAAATCCACTTATAACCTGAAGAGACCACCGTGTCTACCATTTCTTAGACGGACGTTACGTCCTTTGTATCCAAGTTAAAGACCCAGCCCTTCTAGGGGACTTCTTCCCTTACCGTTAGGTGAGGTCGTAAGAACAGACCTCTTAGGGTACCTGTCTCCTCGGACCACCCAATGTCAGGTACACCAGTGTTTCTCAGTCTGTACCGACTCGTTGAAGGTGATGTGGAAATGAAAATCCATTTATAACCCAAAGGAACCACCCAGTCCCCCATTAGACGGACGTTACGTCTTTCGTGTCCAAATTAGGGAAACAACCCTTCTAGGGGACCTCTTCCCTTTACCGGTGAGTGAGGTCATAAGAACGGATCTCTTAAGGTATCTGTCTCCCCGGACCATTCGATATCAGATACCCCAACGTCTCAACCTGTGATGACTCCCTGATTGTGAAAGTGAAAGTAATCCATTTATAAATATGATAGAAGTTCGCAAACGATAAAATAATTATTGTGATTTTTCAGTTAAACCGTTTCGTCAGTGTTATTTTATTTAAAGTTCCTACGTATTTTATATTGATATTAACTATGTATAAGTAATGTTCTCGTGATCATCCTTTGACTCCATGATACAACTGTATATTACTAAACTCCTTTTTTTATAAAGAGTCTCTCAAATCAGTACTCATGAAGATTTGTCAATCTCAACACAGAACCTTACGATCCGAGTCAAGTCAAGTCAAGTCAACGAGTCAGTACCGACTGAGAAACGCTGGGATGCTTAATATCGTGCGGTCCGAAAGGACAGGTAGTGGTTGAGGGCCTCGAGTGGGTTTGAGTCCAGGTAACTCAACCACTACGGTAGGTCGGTAGAGTAGGAGACAGCAGGAGAAGAGGAGGACGGGGGTTAGGGAGGGTCGTAGTCTCAGAAAAGGTTACTCAGTTGAGAAACGTACTCCACCGGTTTCATGACCTCAAAGTCGAAATCGTAGTAAGGAAGGTTTCTTGTGGGTCCTGACTAGAGGAAGTCTTACCTAACCAACCTAAAGAACGTCAGCTTCCCTGAGAGATCTCAGAAGAGGTTGTGGTGTCAAGTTTTCGTAGTTAAGAAACCGTGAGTCGGAAGAAATGTCAGGTTGAGAGTGTAGGTATGTACTGGCGTCCTTTTTGGTATCGGAACTGATCTACCTGGAAACAACCGTTTTACTATAGAGACGAAAAGTTATATAGAGATCCAACCAGTATTGAAAAGAAGGTTCCTCATTCACAGAAAATTAAAGTACCGACGTTAGTGATAGACGTCACTAAAACCTCGGGTCTTTTTATTTCAGACTGTGACAAAGGTGACAAAGGGGTAGATAAACGGATCAAACCAATTTACTATCGATTGTCTAGTACCATTAGTCTAAACCTCTCTTTTCTGTGTTAATATATGAGACAGAAAAGACGAAACTTCAATCTTTACTACCCTCATGTAATTTCGTAGAAAAAAGTCATTACATATAAATGTAAAATTTACAACTAGAACTTTAAATTCATTGTAACTACGATTGTAATCTTAATCATGACTTCTCATTAACGTTAATGTCAAAGGTATCACATGGTCTCGATATTTTGTTATAGACGAAAAATGTATGAATCATTCGTTCGTCCTGTTTGTACTGTTCAAAGTTTGGGACGTCCGATTTTCTATAGTTATAAAAATCATATCCATCCCGACTACACGGTTCTTTACTTTATAAACGATTCTATGAATTTTGTTGCGTGTACTTTTAGAACCCTTTATATTTTATAATGTATTCGCTTCTGTTTGTGTTCCCTTCCATCAGTCCTCCCGACCTACTACCTCATATCTTTAATATAATCTTCCTCTTTCTCATTATAAACGTTCCGTAATAAAAGCTACATAGGAAACACTTAAACCGGATGGTCAATTAACGTAAGTACAAGGTAATTAAAAATACTTGTTTAAAATTTACGATTTTTCAATTTGGATAAGTCGAACATCACAGTTTTTAATTTGAACTTAATACGGTAATACACAACGTACCTTTCCGTAACCAAAAAGAGGAGACTCCCTTAAAATCTCTTCACAATAAAAATGAGAAATAAGTTTAACAGTTTACATAAAAAAGACTGAAAGTAGTTTAAGAGAAATCAAGACAATCTTATGAAGAAAGATAAGTGGTACTTTATAACAATTAGGTTATTGGTTGAAAGAACCTATAAATTTTATCCTTTTTATAAAACACCTTCTAAAGGAAGGGTTTTAATATCATAGTCTCTTGTAAAATCTTTGAACCAGTCAGTTCGACAAGACTCTCACGTTCTTGTAGATCCGTGTATTATTAATTCCACTTTTACAATCAAACGGACAAAACCGGACTAAGGGGAGACAAAACAATGAAAATTTATGTCCTATTGGGGTCTGTCATATTATAGAGATTAATTTAAAATATGGATCTCAAAGATAATGAAAAAAAGGGGTTCTTGAAGTCCTTACCCGTACACACCCACGTGTGGACGAGTATATACGTAAATCACCCTTATCACTTTAATATAATACTCACAAAATTCATAGAAAAATGAGACTAGTGAACTTTGTGACTACTAAGAGATTCGGTTATTTTTTAATTATGGTTATAAGTCTTTCCTTTATTTTCCTTTTATCTCTTTCACTTTTTTCTCTCTCTTTCTCTTTTCTTTTACTTCTTTCTCTCTTTCTTTCTCTCTCCTTTTCTCCTTTGTCTCCTTCTCTCTTTCTTTTTTCTCTTTCTCCTCTCTTTTTTCTTTCTTTCTTTCTTTTTTCTCTCTCTTCTCTTCCTCCCTTCTTTTTTCCTGTCTTCTCTTTCTTTGTTCCTTTCTATCTTTCTTTTTCTTTTTACCTCTCCTCTTTCTCTTTTCTCTCCTCCTTTCCTTCCCTCTTCCTTCCAACCTTCAGTACTTCCTTCTTCCTCTTTCTTTTTTCGTATCTTCCTCTATTCTTTCTTTACCTTTCTTTCTCTCTGTTTCTTCCTCTCCTTACTCCCTCCTTCCTTCCTTTCTTCCTTCTCCCCTTTTTCCTTTCTCTTTCCTATCTACTCTCTCTCCGTGTCCATTCTTTATACCCTTTTCAACTCTTCAGTATACTTATAAAATTAACGAAATCAGATATCCTTACTTTAGTCTAAAAAAATTTCTTGGGTCAAAATGAGTGAATACACGAAACTAGGTGACTAATTGTAAACGTTGGTAATTGAGTGAAAGGACAACTTCCACTGACAGTCTAGCGTGGTGAAAGTCTCGACCCGCGTGTCAAAGGTCGATACCTACGTCTGTCTAGTTTCGTATACTACCTGAGAGACGTTGTGTCAGATAGACCTTATGATTATTATCGGACGTGATGAACATTTCTTAGTTCAGTAAAAAGAGGTGAGGAAGTTTATTAGTCCCAAAGGAACATGTACGATAATTAACTAAGTTATACGTCTTTCTTACAGACTTGAAAAGGGTGCGGAATATGAATGACCAAAAGATAATATATGTAATCAGATGTACGTCTCCAACAAAATTAAGTTCAGTCCAAAAAAAAAAAAAAATTATTTTTACTTTATCCACGAAAAAGACAAATGAAATATACGATACGTAAAAGAAGACAAAATATTAACACACATATACACAGTAGTGAATGGAACAAGTTAAAACTACAACGAAGTGAACAAATGTTATCTTAAAGTAAGGGATGAAACTATGTATAACTCTAAAAATGTCACCTAAGAAATATTTCTAACAAACCCGGAAAATCTAAAACCAGGCAGAGTTCTAAAACTTTGTCATCAAGGTTTAAGAGTGTCTACTGACTATTACTAAAAGTCCGAACAGTGACACAACTTCTGACCCCAGGAAAAGACAAAGGAACAAACGTTACACTGTTATCAACGAACGAGAATAAAGTAAGAATTAAATGGGAAACGTACCAATATCAAGTCAGAGAAAAGTCCATTAAGACCTCTATAAAGTGTATTCTTTATAAAGACAACAGACTAAGAAAATCCTAACACAACACATTTTCTATATGGGTTTCAACATCATACAAAGATTATAGAAATCTTCTATTTTTTGAATTTTCCTGGTTGAGAAGATTAAAGACCAATTTCTTTGTAAATAATTTGTACATTCTACATGTGTTCGACCCACTAATTTCTACTTCTCGTATGTTACTTTTACATAAAATTTTGTCTAAGTGTGTCGAACGTTAGGTAAATGTTCTACCTTGTTTCCTAATGACTTTTGGGAGACACATCAGTAACCTATACGTGTCCAGTCCATCCTATTATGAGAAATTTGAAGGTTATATAGTTACTTACTATTTTTTTTCAAAGACGTAACCCGTAATTCTCATTGATTCAAAGCATCTTGATTGCTTAAATACACAGTCCTTTTTAAGTCATTCTGGTAGAATAAAATGGTAGTGTTTTCTGAAAGTCAGTAGGTGATGTATAAAAGGTAAAGACAAAATTACTAGAATCAACTTATTTTCATTGAGTGTCAATAGATAAACTAGTCATAAAGCGTCCCCGTATCATTAGAGAGAGAGAGAAAAAAAGAAATACCACCATTTATTTGTGGTCTTTATTGAGTTTTTACAAAGGACGTTATTATAGTTAAACCAGTTTCGTATAAAGTATAGTTTTACGTTAAGATGGATACTGTCAAATCTCATTTTCTCAATCTGATAGGTTAATTTTAATAAAAGTAAGTAGTACAGGGATAAAAGTCTTCCTACGTAATTTTTAAATAACGGACATAATAAGTTACCAGTCTTTCTTTTAAGTTATCACTCTTCCTTTTGCCCCCGGGTTAAACGTACAAAGAGAGAACCTACAGTGTTTTTGGTGTACTCTCTTTGTTGTTCGTGAAAACGAGTGAAACACCGATCCCACACCCTTTCCTTTGGTTCGTTCGAGACGTATTAATTCGAACGGGAACGGGTACTGTATTTCTTCTTGTCTCCTTTTCTTAACGATTTAGGACACAAAAGAGTTTGAAAAGTTTAATTTTATATATATATGTACATTTACGTCTTGATCGTGTAAAAATGATCAATTTTAGACGTCATAATTCCTTTACCTGTATTTTTACAATTTATTCGTAAATGAGAAATTAAATATTTCCCACTAACTTTTACGTACTAACAAGACTTCGACTGACATACCCTTTATATACTCACATTATAACCTTACAGAAGTCATAATAGAAAGGTAGACGTCGATAAATTCTTGTTATGTGTATAAGTATACGAAGTTCGTCACCATATCCGAAATTTTTGTGATGAGGAAAAGTATTCTTTTTGAAAAAAAAAAGTCTGGACTTTTTTGAGAAGGTGGGTTTCATCATGTGAAAAACTAGTATTAAGTCACGTACTGTAGTAATTATAAAATTTTCAACGATTCCATTATTTAGAAACTAATAACATGTGATTTCGAAAAATATCATAATCGTACCGATTATGTATTACCTTCTCTATTATATATAGATTAGTTTCAATTTAGTTTTAATTATAATATTATGAGATGACTCTGAGTAAACAATACATACAATTATAATTCATTATCTATTATTTTACCCACATCCTTTTTAAATGTACAACCTTTCTAGGAACTTTGTAGTACGTAACGATTCAGTCTGTTTAAAATAAGAATAAAACAGAGTTTTATTAAATTTCCATAAATTTCTGTGAATTTCGACGGTCCCATGTTTATAACTATTTTCAACTTTCGTATTCATTTTTAAGATATGTTTTACGGTAGAAGATGTCGGTCTATAAAAGTATTTACATCCGGAAATTTTAAGTTTGATACAAGATTCTATATAATTGTTTTTCTTATTCTTTTTTAAACTTTAGTGATCGAAAAACTTTGTTCGTGAGCTTTAAAACAATACATAAGAGACTCTATTAATGGAGAACACTATACAAATTCTTTTTCTACTATTGTTCACCTTATAAACGTCTCTTTACCTCAAAATATCTATAAACTTCTTGATATTATTATAAATATGAAGATAAATAACATGTAAATCGTGTATAGACAAGATATACAAAATGTTACATTATTCGGTAAATTATAAGTGTCGTTGAGATGTTCTATCTTGAATTAATATGAGTGGTAAAATATCAGCTCGTTTCTAATGTTTCGATGACGGTCGTTATGTCTATCGTAAGTAAGTTTATGTCCATCAGATTTGGAACTCAAAGATGAGAATTGATGTTTCTATGATGGTTATCCCAATTACCTTAATAACAGTTAAAAATTCCTCTATAAACCCCAATCTTAGAAAACAGACGAAGAACTGTATCAACCTTATAACTAAGTAGTTTACGTGATTACTGTGAAATAACTGATTTGACTAAATTATTTTTACAAGAAGTCAAATTGAATTGTAATTAATATTATCTGTGTGAGTAACTCAAGATTGGTACTTTCTTATACCTTCAGACAAAATCTTCTATTACGACGTCCTCTAGGGTCGTTTTTAAATTAACAGGTTGTTTTCACCTGTTAATTTGTCAATAAGTATTTCATTTTGTTGAGACCTTTTCGAGGTCTCGGGAGAAGTATTCGAAGTCGTTGTGTCGTCTTGTTGTTATAAACTATTGTGCACGAGTCAGCGAAGTCACCACAGACTGAGACACGTCGAGAGACCTGATGTCGGACGGTCCGAGAGACAGGTACCCTAAGAGGTCCCTTCTTACGACCTCACCCAGTGGTACGGGAAGAGGTCATAAACTATTATTGACGTGTGTTTTTTTCCTTTTCGTCTAAATAAAACAAACGTATAGAGTAAGGGTTTGGTTGTAACGAGTCGCGGTTGTCCCTTAAGGAGTCAATCTCACTGTGAGTAGTCTTTTCCTTCAGAACACCCGGTGGTCGAAGGGGTGGGAAATCCCCGTAACGTGTCTTCAGGAAGTTAAAGGAAAGTGGGTCTGGTCGTTTCGACTTTATATGTCTCTACGTCGAGTCTCGCTCCTTCTTTTTGTCACGATGGTTATTATCAGCACGTCATCCTCGTTAACGTCAAGTATAACAGGATAGGATGTCTGTTTGGGACGCAGATACCATCATGTTCGACTATCGACCCTGGGTACGTTGTTGGACACAGGGACGTCAACCGGAGTAGTCGGTAACGGTGGATACGATAGGTGGACGGTAACAAATACACAGATGTTGTCTCGGGATGGTGATAAGCACACACACACGACAGTGAAATCAACACAGGTTGAGATACGTTGAGTCACCTGATATCGGACAGTCTGACACTGGTACCCTAGGAGGTTCGTATTTTGACCTCACCCAACAGTACGGGAAGAGTCCCCCTAGAGGGTCTAGGTCCCTATCTTGGGCGTAGAGAATACAGAGATTTCGGGAGTCGACTTACACACGTACGTTGATCGAGACCAATGAAGACGACGGAAGGGACCAAGGATCTGGAAACTACACGTACGTAACAATTACTAAGGGTCGTCGTGAATATCGGTATAGGGGACCTCACGAGTGGTTCCTGATGTCTATAGTTACGATGTCAGGGTCACCGAACTCGACTTCCCAGTTTACCGGTGGTTCTAGTTTACGACAGTATGTGGAAACGTGGAGCTTAGGATGTAGTGATCTAGGTCCCAATGTCTTTTTAGGTTGTCCGAGAATGGGTCTTCACTTTTAGAAAGGAATGACTTCAGTAAGGTATTTCAGACTTTCTCTACTAACGAAGAAATGTATACGTAAATAAATCTGTGTTTCGATCCTTAGTACTTCTTAGTTCTTTTGTACTACCTTAGCTTTCTTACGTGTACATTCTTAGGTCATTGACCGGAGATTCTTTTTTACTAGGTCCTTAAAAAGTTGTTTCTTAAATTTTATACATATGGACTTTGAATTGTGTTATGACATTTGGTTTATATAAAAATTTTTTATTAAATTTTATTAATAAAATTTCTACAAGTCTCTCGATGGTCTCTTAAGTCAATTCGTTAAATTACTGTGATCGTTTTTCATCATATTCTTCTTATCTCCTTAAAGTTGTTTTACTATTTCTTTTTAATTTTTGTTCGTTTTAAACTTCAACTCCATACGTTATCGATTCATCTTCTTTAGTTATTTCTCGAAGTTATTGTCTAACAGGTTCGTCTTCATCATTATTCATTCGTGTTCCTGTTTAGTTAACTTTAATAAGTTAGTCTCTTCGTTTTTAATTTCTTACTTCTTTGGGATGTACAAGAGATCATATTTTAGTTTTCATAGTTGAACACTTACTAAACTTAAGGTCTTCCTTCTTTTTCACTGTCTTCCAAATATATTTATTTATTACTGTCTTGAGTTTAGACGTCTCTCTAAACCTATAAGTTTAGTTACTTCGAGTATCCAGTGGTTTGTATTAATTGAATTTCTCTAGAAAACGTTCTCTATAAAATTACTTTGACAGTTTTTCGTTTTCGTTTTTCTTTTAGAATTTCCATCTTTCTCCTTTTTTTAGAACATTGAATTTTTCTTTGGTGGTATTCCGATATATAATCGTCTAAAGAGTCGTCTTTGGAGTATCCTGTCCTTCCACAACCTAGTATAAAAACTTCATAACCTTCTTTTTTTGGACAATTGGTTCTTATGAAATGAGACGTTTCGAGTAGTGTTTATTTCCTCTCTATTCCTGAAAGGGTTTATTTGTTTTAGACTCTTTTAAATAATGGTTATATAGACGGAAGATTTTACGATTTCCTTAAATAGTTCGGGTCTACTTCTCTACGATCATCATTATTCTTTGTCTACTTTTATATGTTGTGTGGCCTTTTCCTTTATATATCAGTCTAATCTTATGAAATTTTGACATTACACCACCTCACAATTGGTGTTTTGAGATGATATTAACAAATTGACACACGTAAAAGTCAGTGGTTCAACACAGGTTGAGAAACATTGGATTACCTGACATCGTACGGTCCGAGGAGACAGGTACCTTAAAGGGTCCGTGCTTATGGACTCACCCAAAGGTAAAGGAGGACGTCCTCTATAAGGACTGGGTCCGTAACTTGAACACAGAGGACGTATCAGTCCGTCTAAGAAATGGTGATTCGGTTGACCCTTCGGGGTTACCAAATTAACGTATCATAATTTTTATTGATGTCCATATTATTAGAGACTTATCTCTGTATATATTTTTCTCTATTTAACAGTGAAGTTTTGTAAATTTTTACCCTTTTCCCCGATAACTAAAACATTCATTTCAATCAAATAATGGTTAAAGTATATTTGACGATATAGATATCCAGAATGGATGACCGAGACACCATTTCTTAAACGGACAGTTACGTCTTCTGTAAGACGTAAGTCAGGAACCCAAACTTTCTAGGACATCTCATTTTCTACCGTTGGGTGAAGTTGTAAGAACGGACCCGTTAGGATACCTGTCTCTTCGGACCACCCGATGGCAAGTATCCAAGTGTTTCTCAGTCTGTACTGACTCGTTGACTTGCGAGTGTGTGAGTAATATAGATATTCTTTAAAATACACTCGGAATACCGTTGGTATTGGGTTTATCTAAGAAAGATTCTTCATTCGAATATCACTAGTTATGGATGTACTTCTTCCTTCTTTTTTTGAAGTTTCTTATATTACGGTGTGTAATTCCTTGATTTTTTGTCTTTTTCCTCTTGTTTCATTCGGGTTTCGATCTTCTTCCTCCCTTTATTATTTATTCTATCCTCGTCTTTATCTCAGACTTATTTGTAATCTTTTCTAACTTCGGTTCCTATCTATGTATTTTAACATTGAACGAATTATTTATTACGTGATATTGGATAGAAGTGACTAGTTCAAGTGAAATTAAAAACGATGTCTTTAAACAGAAAGGAGGTTCACAGTACGTCGGATTTGGTATTCTAAAACGGGTTTGACAAAAAGTCTTTGAACCTCAGTCTACACAGATCAAGTTCGAGTTCGATCAATTCTGAATAATCCTGGTGACGGGAAGTTGATCCGTACGTACTCATAGGTTAGACACTAGAAATCTGTAGTCTCTTAGTTTTTAAAGTGGGAGTCTTGTCCGATTATACAGTGGTAAAAGACTTGTGCGTAGGTTACTTCGTCGAACAACGAATCAAAGTGACCTTCTCTTGTCACAAGTGGAATGTAAAAAAAGAATAGAAGTTAGTGGATAGGGGTTCAAGGGATACTTAGTCGAAATAGGGTATTTATAGAGTTCGGGGAGTGGAAATCCCTCCTTCTAAACTTTAAAAAAGAGGGCATAGGAGTGAACTGACGGAGTACTTTATTTGGAAAAGAGACTATATTTAGAGTCACAGAGTCACAAACCAAGAACGTATAACCTGTTTTTGTAGACCAAGTCATTGTCTTAGTTGTTTCGATTATCACAAAACTTGTCTATTCCCGTCAATTATTTTGAAATCGATCTGATTAATTTTTTTACGAGTTGACCTGTTTTAGTCTTCACCTTCTGTTCCGTAACGACACTATGGTGTCTTTATGTTTGTTGGTATTTTGCGATGATACTTGTAATATACGTTTATTAAACTGGTGGACCTTCTTTACCTATGTAGAGATCCTTGTATGTCTGATCTGATATGGTCTTGTTCTGATATGGTACTTCTTTATCTTTTAGACTTGTTTGGAAACTAAAAATTACGCTAAATTAGTTATTAGTCTTTAATGGGGTTTACCTTCTCAGGTCCTACTCCGCCAAAGTGACCACTGAAGATGGTTTGTAAATTATTTCTTAATTATTGTTAGGAATTGGTCGGGAAGTTTATTTTTTATTTCTTCCTTATGAGACTTGAACGAAATGTTCCGGTCGACCTCTTTAAGTTCATGACGTAAAATAGTGAAAATATACCTTAGAATTTTTCGACTCTATTATCTTTATCTCTCATCTTACCACCAATGTTCTCCGATCTCCACCTCCTTTACCCTTTTATAACCATTTCATCGTGTCTAAAGGTGTGCATTATATTTTTAAACCCCCCCTTAGATTACATGTCTTTCTTACTTATCTACCTCGGTTTCGTTTTGTTGTGGGTCGTCACTTACACTGATCATTACCTTCTTTCCAGGTTACGATATTTCTCGTTATAACGTATCTTTAGACCTTATAATCCAGGTACCTAGTTCCGTTTAACCTTCACCAGTTTTTCGTCTACCGTCCTCACTTACAACTGTAAAATCGTTAGTCGCTTGATTTTACCTTACCTTACCGACTTAAATTGAGTCTACTGGTAATATAGATGATGACACCCGTCCTTAGGGAATCTTCTTTACCTTATCGGTAGTATCAGTTATACTCTCATGTTTTATGTCATACACCTACGTTAGAGTTTTTACTGTCTTACTAGAGACATACAAAGGTTCCATTTAGTAAGTTATAGTGTCATTAAGTTCAGATACGGAACCGGGGTCATTACGACTTCTTCGACTTCAACTTGTCGAGATATTCTGGACGTACTGGAAGATCTTGATTCTGGGTTTTTTCTACCGTAAAAGTAATATCCCGTGACCTTACGTTTTCGTCCTTTAGTTCTTTATGGACCTCATTGTCCGTTTAAACCGGAACCTTATGTTTTACTTCGTCCCGTTTCTGAACTGTCTCAAAACGGTTCTCTTGTGTGATCAGTATCGTTTGTGGGAGAAGGTTGTTGTTTTTTCTTCCGAGATGTGTACCTGTAGTGGTCTACCAGTTGTGGTTTTAGTCTAACTAAAATAATAAACGTCGGTTTCTATCTCTTCGAGATATGTCAGTGGTTTTTGTTCTGGTCCTCGACTGACACCGAGTCTAGTACTTAAGGAATAACGGTTTAAGTCTGAATTTAACTTCTTTCATCCCTTTTGGTGATCTGGTAAGTCCATACTGGATTTAGTTTAGGAAATACTAATATGTCACCTTCACTCTTTATCTAAATTCCCGGATCTAGACTATCTATCTTACGGACTACTTGATACCTACCTCCAAGCACTGTAACATGTCCTCTGTCCATATTTCCGGTAGGGGTACCTTTTCTTTACGTTTTATCGTTTTACCGACAACCCCTCCGGAATGTGTATCGACACTTTTCTTCTCTTCGTTTTTCGTTTCCTCTTTTCCTTTCTGTATTTGTAGACTTACGTCTCAAGGTTTCTTATCGTTCCTCTCTATTCTTTCGGAAAGAGTCACTAGTCACCTTTCTTTATCTCCTTTTGTCGTCTTACCCTTTCTGATCTCTAGAGGTTCTTTTAATCTCTATGGTTCCCTTGTAAAGTACGTTTCTACCAGTGTTATTTCCTGTCTTTACCATACCTGGATTGTTTTCGTCTTCTATAATTCTTCTCCACCACTCTTATGTGTCTTTTTGTCATGTTTTTTTCTAGAAGTACCGGGTCTATTAGTGCTACCACACTAGTGAGTGGATCTCGGTTTGTAGTACTTTACACCTCAGTTCACCCGGAATCCTTCGTAGTGATATTTGTTTCGATCACCTCCACAACCTTAAGGTCAACTTAATAAAGTTTAGGATTCTCTACTACAACACTTTGACGAAGTGAGTTATACGGTCGTTTGAACCTTTTGAGTCGTCACTGGTGTCCTGACCTTTTCCAGTCAAAAGTAAGGTTGAGGTTTCTTTTTGTTACGGTTTCTTACGAGTTTGATAGTGTGTGAACGTAAGTAGAGTGTGTTATCATTTCATTCCGGGGTTTAAGAGGTTCGGTCCGAAGTTGTCATACACTTGGTACTCGAAGGTCTACTATTCCGACCAAAATCTTTTCCGTCTCCTTGGTCTCTAGTTTAACGGTCATAGACGACCTAGTGGTTATTTTATTATCTCAAAGTCTTTTTGTAGATAAAGACGAAATAACTGATACGGTTTCGGAAACTTACACACCTAGTGTTATTTGACACCTTTTAAGACTTTCTCTACCCTTATGGTCTGGTGGACTGGACGGAGAACTCTTTGGATAAACGTCCAGTCCTTTGTTGTCAATCTTGACCTATACCTTGTTGTCTGACCAAGGTATATCCCTTCCCTCAAACAGTTCCGACATATAACAGTGAGACGAATAAATTAAAGATACGTCTTATGTAGTACTCTTTGTGACCCGACCTCC
The DNA here is from genome assembly GCA_006410555.1 of Capra ibex. Taxonomy (NCBI): domain Eukaryota; kingdom Metazoa; phylum Chordata; class Mammalia; order Artiodactyla; family Bovidae; genus Capra; species Capra ibex. The sequence goes on from SJYO01016375.1 coordinate 130,204, forward strand.
TTTGTGTTCGACCTTAGTTCTAGCCACCCTCTTTAGAGTTATTGGAGTATATACTTCTATTGTGGTGGGAATACCGTCTTTCGATTCTTCTTGATTTTTCGGAGAACTACTTTCACTTTCTCCTCGCACCTTTTCAACCGGATTTCAAGTCGTAAGTCTTTTGCTTATAGTACCGTAGACCAGGGTAGTGAAGCACCATTTATCTACCTCTTTGTCACCTTTGTCACCGTCTGAAATAAAACTCCCCCGAGGTTTTAGTGACGTCTACCACTGACGTCGGTACTTGAATCTTCTGCGAGTGAGGAAGTTTCTTTTCAGTACTGGTTTGATCTGTCGTATAAGTTTTCGTCTCTGTAATGAAACGGTTGTTTCCAGGTAGATCAGTCCCGATACCGAAAAGGTCATCAGTACATACCTATACTCTCAACCTGATATTTCTTTCGACTCGTGGCTTATTAACTTCGAAAACTTGTCACCACAACCTCTTCTGAGAACTCTCAGGGAACCTGAAGTTCCTCTAGGTCGGTCAGGTAACTTCTTTTAGTCAGGATTTATAAGTAACCGTACTAACTACAACTTCGATTTTAAGGTTATGACACCGGTGGACTACGTTTTTCGACTGAGTAACCTTTTCTGGGACTAGGACCCTTTCTTACTTCCACCCTCCTTTTCCCCAACTGTCTCCTACTCTACCAACCTACCGTAGTAACTGAATTATCTTTACTCAAACCCATTTAAGGCCCTCAACCACTACCTGTCCCCCGTACTGGACGACGTCAGGTGCCCCAGTGTTTCTCAGTCTGTGCTTACTCCCTGACTTGACTTGACTTACGTGTCTTACACTAATATCAGTTATTATGACAAAATATATGATCTTTAAACGACTCTGAATTTAAAATTGACAAGAGTGATTTTTAACCTTTACTATTGATACACTACATTACCTCCACAATCAATACTCGATAACACATTAGTCAAATGACTAATTCACATAATTTAGTTGTACAACGTATGAAAGTCAAGTCAAGTCAAGTCAACGAGTCAGTACAGGCTGAGAAACGCTGGGGTACTTAGCGTCGTGCGGTCTTGAGGGACAGGTAGTGGTTGAGGGCGTCTAGTGAGTCTGAGTGCAGGTAGCTCAGTCACTACGGTAGGTCGGTAGAGTAGGAGCCAGTAGGGGAAGAGGAGGACGGGGGTTAGGGAGGGTCGTAGTTTCATAAAAGACTACTCAGTTGAGAAGCGTACTCCACCGGTTTCATGACCTCAAAGTCGAAATCTTAGGAAGGAAGGTTTCTTTAGGGTCCCAACTAGAAGTCTTACCTGACCAACCTAGAGGAACGTCAGGTTCCCTGAGAGTTCTCAGAAGAGGTTGTGGTGTCAAGTTTTCGTAGTTAAGAAGTTGTGAGTCGGAAGAAGTGTCAGGTTGAGAGTGTAGACATGTACTGGTGTCCTTTTTGGTATCGGAACTGGTCTGCCTGTAATCAGCCGTTTCATTACAGAGACGAAAACTTATTCGATAGACCCAACCAGTATTGAAAAGAAGGTTCCTCATTCGCAGAAAATTAAAGTACCGATGTTAGTGGTAGACGTCACTAAAACCTCGGGGGGTTTTATTTCAGACTGTGACAAAGGTGACAAAGGGGTAGATAAAGGGTCCTTCACGACCCTGACCTACGGTACTAGAAGCAAGAGACTTACACCTCGAAATTCGGTTGAAAAGTGAGAGGAAAAAGTGAAAGTAGTTCTCCGAAAAATCAAGGAGAAGTGAAAGACGGTATTCCCACCACAGTAGACGTATAGACTCCAGTAACTATAAAGAGGGTCGTTAGAACTAAGGTCGAACACAAAGAAGGTCGGGTCGCAAAGAGTGCTACATGAAACGTATATTCAATTTATTCGTTCCACTGTTATATGTCGGAACTGCATGAGGAAAAGGATAAACCTTGGTCAGACAACAAGGTACAGGTGAAGATTGACAACGAAGGACTGGACGTATGTCTAAAGCGTTCTCCGTCCAGTCCACCAGACCATAAGGGTAGAGAGAGTCTTAAAAGGTGTCAAAGAACACTAGGTGTGTCAGTTTCCGAAACCGTATCAGTTATTTCGTCTTTATCTACAAAAAGACCTTGAGAGAACGGAAAAACTACTAGGTCGCCTATGATCGTTAAACTAGAGACCAAGGAGACAGAAAAGATTTTTGGTCGAACTTGTAGTCCTTCAAGTACCAAGTGTATAACAACTTCGAACCGAACCTCTTAAAATCATAAACCATCGTAACCGTTTTTAAAAAATAGTAAAACGAAACAAAGTAGGTAATTCTTTTTAGTAGGATTTACTATTTTTTTAAAACAAACTTTTAAGTCAAAGGAAAATATAGTTTGGTTTAACTAATGGTACATGGAGATACACCATCGTGAAAACTCCCTTTGAGAATCTAATTTCTTACAGTTTATATGTTTGAATCGAAAAGGTTCACTTTTGAAAAAAGGATGACAACACGATCAATCTTTAGATATCTTAACGATGAGACTAAATCACTACATGGATTTTCAAAGGGTCACTATTTGAGGTCCCCATTCGATTCTAGAATGGGAAGTCCAGTATTTCTTCAACCTAATCGATATGAAGAATGGTAAGGGAATAGTGGATCATGATTAGTATATAATGATAAAGGACGATCATCTATAAATGACAATTTACAGTTAAAAGAGGTAGATAATTACATAAATTTCCTCTTCTAATCTAAAACAAACGGTACCATATGAATCTTGGTTCGTGTACACTCAGTGGTCATCAACAAATTACCTACTCACTTAGTTACTTACTCAATTTATATTTAGTCACATATCCATATATTTTCTTCTCATATGAAAAAGACAAAACTAGTACTTACATTTTTGTGTCAAGAAAACGAATGCAAAGAAAGTGAACTCTAAAATTCGTATTTCGTTTTTAGTATTGAACTCCCTTTTAACCAAAGTTTTAATAATCATTCTTCGTTTGGACGAGTAAGTCTATGATGGACTTTATTTTGACAGTGTCGAGTCACCTTCGGTACGTATTTCAGTGTTACCCTCTTGATTTCGTTATTGTTATTATTTTGTTTATTATTGGTGGTGATTAACTTATACTACTCGATTTTGTTTTCGTTTTATTTGTAAAAGTAAATTTAGGTTATTAACTGTAACCCATATCTAATTTTAGTTTACCTAAAAGAGTTGATCCCAAATAAACGAAGAGATAAGTAACTTCCTTTATAACCGTTATAGTCCTCTGGAAAAACTAATAATGTTCAACAAACCAACGAGCACCCAGACAACTCATCCCGGTTCGTACGGTCACTTGTAGAATGTTACGTGTCCTATTAAAGGAGATACGGAGACCAGGGATCGTTGTTTCTTAATAGATCAGGTCTTATAGTTATCACGACTCCTACTATTTAGGACTACATTATACATTGTTAGTTAATGAGTAAGTTTCGGAGGTAAACTTATAATAAGAAGTTCATTTGTTTAATCTAAGATCCTAAAGGTGTTAAAAAATATAAATGAGTTTAAACCAAGAAGTTCTCATTATTGACAGAGTCCACTTTAAAATGTTTGAAAAATAAAGGAGGTCTCATAAAGAAGACGTTAAGACCAAAAATAGTAATCTTCTAACTTAACCTTTAAACTAGAACTTCTGAATCGAATACAATTTTAAGATAAGTGAACATAAAACTGACCTTTTGTATATTATTCTATTTGTTTACCACAAATAAACGGATTATGTAAACGCGAATTGTATGTATAATCAAAAAAATCCTTACTGTTTACCTGTGTTTATAAACCTCTAAATTGTATACACACACGTACATACAAGTCAAAGAGTCAGTTTAGGTTGAAAAACACTGGGGTCTCTGACATCGACTAGTCCGGGGAGACAGGAATCCTAAAAGGGTCGTTCTTATGACCTCACCCAACGGTAAAGGAGGAGGTTCCTTTAAAGGGATGGGTCCCCAGATTAGGTGTAGAGGACGTAGTCGTCCGTCTAAGAAATGGTGACTCGGTATACATTCAGTATACATTAGGGAATCGTATACATTCATTATAAAATAAATAAAACCTTCTGAAGACATAAACAAAAAAATTAAAGACAATATTGTTTAATACTGTTTAAATCGTAATTGTGTACAAATAATAGAGTAGCAAAGATGTCCAATCTTTACTTCCACCTGAGGTGACTCAGGAGAGAGATCCCAGAGTGTCCGTCTTAAGTTCCATATCTGTTCTTGTTCCAGGAGTGTGTTATGGGACCCGTTCTTAATTAAAGGTGTAAACAAGTGTAATCCGTATGGATACAATTGATCTTTACAGGGACAAAATATACAATTTATTTATATTAAGATGGAAGTTCAATAAAATGGTGTGTTTCCTTGTATAAGTGTTCAAGGTCGGTACTCCCACATCTAAAAAAAACCGTCCTATTCCTACCCTCCACCGTAAGACGGACGGTGTTTAGGATAAAATATCAAAATTCTACAAAATCTTTATTACTGTTGTTAGAAACTATAAATTAATTATAAGTATACAGGATCCATAAAATCAGTGAAAGTATGTATTACATAAAGTGAGTAGTGACTTCACTTAATAAAATTACAAAGATTATGTTCGTAGTAAAACCACCTAGAATAATTATTTTGACATCAATTTTATCGTTAACCTAACTGTGTAATTTTTATAGGTTACCTTATAAACTAATAAAAATGGATTTGATGGAACAAAAGGGGGTTCATTAAGTAACGATGGGTCCTCTAAGTTACTCTCTGGTTTTTGTTAAACCTAGGGTAAGAGTTTCCTGAAATCACTTCTCAAAAGAAGAGTTGGTTCTTATTTGAAGACTCCAAGTTTAATTCCCGTGGAAGGTTTCAGTACTTCGTTTTAACTCCAAGTTATACTCCTAACTTCGTTCTTTCTAGTTTTTTGTCCTTTCTCTATTGTCTTCATACATTAGTTCTGTATTACAATATATATGTCAATCTTTCATTATTTTGTGTTGTATTCCCTTACACAAGTTTTTAATAGTAACAATTAAAGAAGTACTGACGATTAATTTAAAAGAACGAGAAAATTCGGTTGACCGAGTATCTTTTAGATAAAAATTAAATATAGGACCTTTTAAAGTATTTATCCATTAATAAAACTTTCGTTCGTAAGTGTCTTCAATTTTTCTTTTTAGTATTTTTATCTGATTTATTTTTTGAAATTACCGAGTCTACCATTTCTTAGGTGGACGTTACACCCTCTGGACCCAAATTAGGAACCCAACCCTTCTAGGGGACCTCCTCCAGTACCGTTGGGTGAGGTCATAAGAACGTAACTCTTAGGGGTACCTGTCTCCTCGGACCACCCGATGTCGGGTACCCCAACGTCTCAACCTGTACTGACTCACTGATTCGTGTGTTTCATCGAAATTGAAAATTTTGTCTAGAGATTTTTAGATATTTTAAAATAGAAATTAAAAATTTTTCTTGTTTCATTTACAGGAATGATTTTGTATCTTGATACAAAAATTTTACGGATAGATAAGCAAAATCAGATATGGTAATGTGACGATTCTCCTTTCTAACAATCTTTACGAACGGTTAGTCTAGTTTACTTTTAGTTTTACTTTTAGACTGTTTGACGTCCTTTGTAAGTCTCGTTACAATTCACCCAAGTTTTACTATCGGGAGGAGTGACTTCAGGAAACTCTTGTCTCACAGATATACGGTCTCTACGGTATTCCTGACCTCAATTTCTTCACTCTTTTCGTAGACATTCCTTACGTTCGGATAAAAATAATACCGAAATGTTTCATATCTTCATTAATAACAACAAGTCAGTGATTGAGTATAGCCTGAGAAACGCTGAGGTACTTGACGTCGTGTGGCACGAAGGGACAGGAAGAGATAGAGGACCTCAAACGAGTTTGAGTACAGGTAACTCAGTTACTACAGTAGGTTGGTAGAGTAGGAAACAGTGGGGGAAGAGGAGGACGGGAGTTAGAAAGGGTCGTAGTCCCAAAAAAAGGTCACTCAGTCGAGAAGCGTAGTCCACCGGTTTTATAATCTTTAAGTCGAAGTCGTAGTCAGGAAGGTTACTTATAAGTCCCAACTAAAGGAAATCCTAACTATTTCCAAGGAAAAAAAAAAAAAAACGAAAAGCAATCCAGTTTCTCTTCCTATAGACCTTGTCATATATGTTATAAACTTCCTTCAAGGAAAGTCTTTAATTTAATTTTCTGTAAAATTTGACTTATAGTTTTATCGTAATCCTTTGTTTTGAAATTAGTTTCTTTTTGATTTTGTCCTTCTTTTATTTTTCTAACACGAATCGTAAAATAGTTTACAAGTAAACTAATTTTCTGTTGTACGTTTTTTGAGTTCTTCTTTGTCATTTAACGTTTTGGTGTAGTCTCCTCCATTTTTGTCCACTCAACGTTGACAATTGAAATGATCGATTTTTCTGCAATGTGTAAGTTACGGGTCCTCTATCTCAAACCGTTGAAGAAATCAACTATTATGACAAAAATACTATGGTACTATGGGTGAACATAACTTAGGTATATATATTTTAAGAATTTAGATAGTTAGTTTAAATTTTCAGACCGGTTTTTAGGGTACCCGAGTTGCAATTTAAAGGGGTGTAAACAGTTTGGGCGAATATAACTTAAAGGTGAATGTAGTTGGATAATCAAGGGGTCGTTACGACACAAAAATATCCCGAAATATGGTGAAGGACCACGACGTCTCTTCTCCGTCTTGTTCTCTAACTGTGATGGTTACACGAAAAGATGTTTATAACTTAACGAAACAAAATAGTTTTAAAGACAGACTAGAGACTTTTAATCTATATGTCATTTGAGCGAAGTGAAAGATGTCTCAATCTTGTTTCAACTGACTTTAACAATTCTATGATTTGCAACTACTTTACAAATGGACGAAGAGAGACAGAACAGGATTAAAACTTCCAACAATAGAATTTTTTAGGGATGTTTATAAAGTCTTGTGAAAAGGATAACATCCTTTTCTGTCACCTACCTACATAAAGGGAAAATCAAATATTTTACACAAAACAAAAATTAAATACCTCATATTTAACGTATCGTAGACAGAACCCCTATACAAACCGTGAATTCTGAAATCTCACCGACATTTTCTGTCCTAGAACACTTTCACACTTATAAATATAGTGTTATAATAAAAACAACAAATTGGTAAGATCCAATCCGTGTGTTTACAATGAAATAATGTGAATTCTTTTTAAGAACAACAACGTAAAACGGACGTTAATCTTTTGGAGAAAAAAAAAATTCAAAGAATTCTCTGTGAAATATTGAAAGTATAAGTCCCCTTTGTAAACTTTGATCTAACTAAAGAAACTAGTGTTACACGTAAAATTAAATTAAACGTATTTGGGACGTAAACTTTTATACAAAATCCCCATTTATTGGGTGAGGTCACAAGAACGGACCTCTTAGGGTCCCTGCCCCCTCGGACCATCCGACGGTAGATACCCCAGCGTGTCTAAACCTGTACTGACTTCACTGAATCATCGTCGTCGTCGTCGTCGTACGACTTCTTATTACGTAATATATTTCTCAATAGATGAAGAAAATTTATTTACAAATCCTTTACTTGTAGGTTTAAATAAGGTTTACCATTCATAGACTGTTTTCTACTTCTTATTTTATTAAATTCCTGTTTTTTCACGGACGAATATCTTTTGTGAATATTTGACACAACATACTCCACAATCACGAAGTACCCTCCTCCCGTACCGTTGGGTGAGGTCATCAGAACGGACCCCTTAAGGGTACCTGTCTCCTCAGAACGGTCGATCAGGTACTCCAGTGTTTTCCGTTGACTCACTGATTCGTATCGTGACGCAAAGGAACCCTCTTCTGAAAACTTAACAAATGTATGATTTTACCTATACACGTAATGTTTTTATTTTTAAACTCGTTATAGGAATTACTAACTGTAATTACTGAGGCGACTTGTATTAAATAATAATTACTTTAATAAAAGTATTAATAGTAAAACAAATAGTTCTATACAAGTACCATTCAAGAAAAATAAAGTAGTAAATCACCCTTTACAAACAATGGTACTAACTGAAGAGTTTCAAAGGTTATGTTTAACATGAGGATCATTTCTAGAAGTTTTAAAAAATTGAGTCGAATCTTTTAGAATTAATTATCATACTGTTTAGAGTACTTACCTATTTATACTACTAAAAACGCAAGCAACAGATTTACTGACGAGGATTCAAATAACTAAGTATTAGTACATGTTTTGTAAACACTTCACGGTCGATACAGACGTCACCTTGATTCACGTCATTACCCTTTTATTCTTATTTATTTCATGTTACGACATGAACACCGTAAAATATCGTATGTTCTCACTAACTGTATATTTAATATAAAACTAAGTTCTATAGTTTTATTTACATACTTAATGGTACATTCGTTATTTTTTCTATCGGAAAAATACTAATTTCCTTGTTACAAGAGAATGTATTTAGTCTCAGTTGGAGTGAAGATATTGAAAAAAAATTAAAAAAAAAAATAACTTCCTATTAACGAAATGTTTGAAAACAAAAAACAGTTTAGAGTTGTACTTAGTCGATATCCGTATGTATACAGACAAGGGAAAACTTGGAGGGAGAATAGAGGGAGGGGTAGAGTGGGTAGATCCAACTATGTCTCGGGGACAAACTCAAAGAACTCAGTGTGTTGTTTAAGGGTAACCGATAGATAAAATATATACCACTACATTCAAAGGTACAGTGAGAAAGGTATGTAGAGTGGGAGAGGAGGGGAGAGGGGTACAGGTATTCAGATAAAAGATACAGAGAAAGAGGTAACGACGGGACATTTATTTGAGAAGACATGGTAAAATGATCTAAGGTATATATACACAATCTTATACTATAAATATAAAGAGAAAGACTGAATGAAGTGAGCCATATTATCCAAGATCTAAGTAGGTGGAGTAATCTTAACTGAGTCTACGTAAGAAAAAATACCGACTCGTTATCAGGTAAAACGTATACATGGTGTTGCAGAAATAGGTAAGTAGACAACTACCTGTAGATCCAACGAAGGTATAAGATCGATAATATTTATCACGGTGTTACTTGTTACCCTATGTCCATAGAAAAAGTTAAAACCAAAAGAGTCCCTCTTCCGTTACCGTTGTGTGCGGTCATGAGAACGGACCTTTTAGGGTACCTACCTCCTCGGACCATCCGACGTTAAGTACCCCAGTGTTTCTCAGCCTGTACTGACTCACTAAAGTGAAAGTGAAAAGTGAAAGTACGTAACCTCTTCCTTTACCGTTGGGTGAGGTCATAAGAACGGACCTCTTAGGGTCCCTACCACCGCGGACCACCCGACGGCAGATACCCCAGTGTCTCAGTCTGTGCTGACTTTGCTAAATCGTCGTCGTCGTCCCATATACGGATCCTCACCGTAACGACTATATCACCAAAATAGGGATGTAAAAATTTCTTAGAGGTATGACAGAAGGTATCACCGACATAACTAAATGTAAGGGTGGTTGTCACGTTCTCACAAGGGAAAAGAAGTGTGGGAGAGATCGTTAATAACAAACATCTGAAAAACTACTACTGGTAAGACTGACCACTCTCCACTACAGAGTAACATCAAGACTAAACGTAAAGAGATTATTACTTGCTACAACTCGTAGAAAAGTACACAATCGGTAGACATACAGAAGAAACCTCTTTGCAGACAAATCCAAAAAAAGGGGTGAAAAACTAACCCAACAACCGAAAAGACCGTAACTCGACATACTCGACGAACATATAAAACCTTTAATTAGGAAACAGTCAACAAAGTAAACGATAATAAAAGAGGATAAGACTCCCAACAGAAAAGCAAACGAATATCAAAGGAAACGACACGTTTTCGAGAATTCAAATTTGTACAGGAAGAACAAATAAAAACAAAAATAAAGACAATGAAATCCTCCACCCAGTATCTCCTATAACGAAACTAAATATAGTAGATCACAAGACGAATACAAAAGGAGATTCTCAAAATATGAGAGACCAGAATGTACATGTAGAAATTAGGTAAAACTCAAATAGAAACACATACCACAATCCTTCACAAGATTAAAGTAAGAAAATGTACATCTATGGATCAAAAGGGTCGTGGAGGAGGAGGGTCTCCTCCGACAGAAACAGGGTAACATATGAGAACGGAAGAAACAGTTTTTATTACATGGATATCTTCATACCCAAATAAAGACCCGAAAGATAGAAAAAGGTGGACAGATATAAAGAAAAAAAACACGGTCATGGTATGACAGAACTACTGACATCGAAACATCATATCAGACTTCAGTCCTGCCAACTGAGGAGGTCGAGGTGAAAAGAAAGAGTTCTGACGAAACCGATAAGTCCCAGAAAACACAAAGGTATGCTTAACACTTAAAAAAACAAGATCAAGACAGTTCTTACGGTAACCATTACACTGTCCCTAGTGTGACTTAGACATCTGACATAAACCATAATATAGTAAAAGTATTATTACTAAGAAGTCCTTATACCTTATAAAGGGGTAGACATATACAGTAGAAACTAAAGAAAGTAGTCACAGTATATTAAAAGACACATCTCAAGAAAGAAGAGGAATCCATTTAAATAAGGTTTTATAAGTTAAGAAAACTAACGTCACCATTTACTCAAACTAAGGAATTAAAGAGAAAGACTAAAAAGTAACGATCATATATCTTTACGTTTACTAAAGACACATAACTAAAACATAGGACGTTGAAAAGATTTAAATGACTAATCGAGATCATTAAAAGACTATGATAGAAATCCCATAAGATATATGTCATAGTACAGTAGACGTTTGTCACTCTCGAAATGAAGAAGAAAAGGTTAGACTTAAAAAAAAAAAAGAAGAGACTAACGACATCGACCCTGAAAGTCTTGATGTAACTTGTTATTACCTCTTTCATCTGTGGGAACAGAACAAGGACTAGAATCCCCCCTTACGAAAGTCAAAAAACTGTAATTTTATTACAAACGACATCCGAATAGTATGTACCGGAAATGATACAACTCCATCCAAGGAAGATACGGGTAAAAAACTTCTCAAAATTAGTATTTATCCACACGACTTAAAGTAGTTTCTGAAAAAGACGTAGATGACATTACTAGTATACCAGAAATAGAAAGTTAAATAATTATACCACATAGTGTAACTAACTAAACGAATATAACTTCTTAGGAACGTAAGGACATCATTTGGGTTTAACTAGTACCATACACTCGAAAAACCACACAACGACTTAAGACAAACGATTTTAAAACAACTCCTAAAAAAATAGATACAATTAGACACTATAACCGGACATCAAAAGAAAAAACACACAACAGAAACAGACCAAAACCATAGTGTCACTATCACCGGAGTATCTTACTCAAACCTTCACAAGAAAGGAGACATTAAAAACCTTCTCAAAATCCTATTTGTAATCGAGAAGAGATTTACAAACTATCTTAAGATGGTCCAACGGTAGACCAGGACCTAAAATAAAAAAAACCTCTTAAAAAAAAATTAGTGTCGAAGTTAAAGTCACGAACATTAACCCAACAAGTATTAAAGATAAACAAGGACCAAGTCAGAACCTTCTAACTTGAAAAGATTCTTAGACAGGTAAAGAAGGTCCAATAGGTAAAACAATGGTATATCAACAAGTATTATCAGAGAATATTAGGAAACATAAAGACGTGACAGACAACATTGGAGAGGAAAAAGTAAAGATTTAAACAAGTAAACTAAGAAGAGAGAAAAAAGAACTACTCAGACCGATTTCCAAACAGTTCAAACAAAATAGAAGAGTTTCTTGGTCGAAACTCAAATTAAATAGAAACGATAACAAAGAAAGTAAAGAGAAAGTAAATAAAGACGAACCTAGAAATACTAAAGAAAGGATAACGGTTAAAATCCAAAAAGTAAGAAGAAAAAGGTCAACAAAATGAACTTTTCAATCCAAAATATAAACTACAAAAAGAACAAAGAACTCCATCTTAACATAACGACATTTGCAGGGAGAATCTTGACGAAAGTGACGTAGGATATCCAAAACTCAACAGTACAAAAGTGACAGTAAACAAAGATCTTTAAAAAAATAAAGGGTAACTAAAGAAGTCATTGGACAACCAATAAATCTTTGTACAATAAATTAGAAGTACACAAAGATAAAGAATGTCCAAAAAAGAACATTTACTATACATCAGACTATCGTAACACCAACCTCTTCTACGAACTATGTTAAAGTTAAAAGAATTTAAATGAGTCCAAACTAAACACTGGATTCAATACCAGATGGGTTCTTTTACAAGATACACGTAAACTCTTCTTCCACATAAGAAGACGTAGACCCACCTTACAAGACTTCTATAGTACTAGGTAGAGTAGATTGCATAGTAAATTCTGCACAAAGGAAAAATTAAAAGACAAAACTACTAGACAGGTAACCACACTCACCCCACAATTTCAGAGGATGAGAATAACATAACGAAAGTTAAAGAGGAAAATACAGACAATCACAAACAGAATACATAACCCCACAAGGATACAACCCACGTATCTATAAATGTTAACAGTACAGAAGGAGGACCCGAACTAGGGAACTAGTAATACATCACAGGAAGGAATAGAGAACGTTAGAAATCAAATTCCAGATAAAACAGACTATACTCCTAACGATGAGGTCGAAACAAAATGAAGGGTAAACATACCTTATACAAAAGGGTAAGAGAGTAAAAGTCAGATATACACAGAACTTCAGACTAACCCAAAGAACATCTGTCGTATATATACCCAGAACAAAAACATAGGTAAGTCGGTCAGACACAGAAAACCAACCTCGTAAATTAGGTAAATGTAACTTTCATAATAACTATGTATACAAGAATAACGGTAAAAGAATTAACAAACCCTAACTAAAACATGTATAAAAAAAGAAGAAAACATAAAGAAAAAAAATTTTAAATAAAATACCTTCCTATCAACTAACTGTTATAACACAATCAAGATGACATGTCGTTTCACTGAGTCAATATGTATATATATGTAACAAAAAGTATAAGAAAAAGTAATACCGAATAGTGTTCTATAACATATGTTAAGAGACACGATATGTCATCCCGGAACAAATAGGTAACGCACATATATATATATATAAATTTAAATAAAATAAATAAATATAAAATGAAATGTTGTAACATAACCAAAACGGTGTATAGTTGCACTTGGGCGGTGTCCACGTGTGCACAAGTTCAGAGAAATTGTAAACAACATTTGACCAGACCACCATGATTTAAGAGAATTAAAAACGAACAGACTTTTCAAAAAATAAAGAGGTAGTTAAAACTCACTCTAAGAACGACCCATCTTATTAGAACCAACATCTAAAAGGGGAAAGTCATTAAATTAATATAAGACGGTAAGGGAAGACCGGAAGTCTCAAAGACGAATTCTAGTCGACAATTCACATACCCTAAAGGTAACATATAATGAACAACGAAGAGGGAAGGACGAAAATTATAAGAAAGTAACACAAACCAGAAACAATCAAACTCATTATACACAGACCCGTACAAAGAGGAACCCAAATAGGACATACCCTGACACACGGAGAACCCGAAGTAACTGACAAAGGAAAAGGTACAGCCCCTTTGAAAGTTGATATTTTAGAAGTTTTTTAAAGAGTAATGGAAAAAAAAAAAAGAGAAGAAGAAGACAATCAATCAAGTCAGCGACTCAACACAGGCTAAGAAACGCTGGGGTACTTAGCGTCGTGCAGTCCGGAGGGACAGGTAGCGGTTGAGGACCTCAAGTGGGTTTGAGTACAGGTAGTTCAACCACTACGGTAGGTCGGTAGAGTAGGAGACAGCAGGGGAAGAGGACGGGGGTTAAGAAGGGTCGTAGTCCCAGAAAAGGTTACTCAGTTGAGAAACGTACTTTACCGGTTTCATAAACAAAGTCGAAATCGTAGTCAGGAAGGTTAGTTGTGGGTCCTGACTAGAGGAAATCTTACCTGACCAACCTAGAGGAACGTCAGGTTCCCTGAGGGTTCTCAGAAGAGGCTGTGGTGTCAAGTTTTCGTAGTTAAGAAGCCACGAGTCGAAAGAAGTGTCAGGTTGAGAGTGTAGGTATATACTGGTGACCTTTTGGGTATCGGAACTGATCTACCTGGAAACAACCGTTTCATTACCCTGGGGATATTAAGGTTACAAACTATAACAGGGTCTACACAGAATCTGATAGGAGTCGAGAAAAGTAGGAAAAATGAAGTAAGACGAGAAGTCTTAAATAAAGATGGTAAAGTAGAAGGTCGATTGACTACGTAAGAAGACGAAGTCTATAAGACGATAACGTAGGAATATCTCCTAAAAATTAAAGTCATTAACGAAACAGAGACATATAAATAATAAATTAAGAAGATCCAGAAACAATTAACTAAGAACGTAAGAGGTAAAACAAAAGTTCCAAAAACTAGTAGAAATGATAGTAATAAGACTTAAGAAAAAGTACATCAAACGGATAAAGGAGAAGTAAATAAACTTGAAGACATAAAGATCGAACAAGGAAGTAAACACATAAAGATACGGAAAAGTAATAAAGAAAAAAATTGAATAACACAAACTCCAGAGGAAAAGGGTCCGAAGTTCCAACTTAAGAAAGAAGGAAAACCAAAGACGGGAGGATTCCAACCAGGTCACCAAACACGTTCGAAGCATATCCCACTACAAACACGACTCAAAAAAACCAACAAACAAACAAACAAACAAAAGGGAGATTACCCATTACGACTCACTGTACCATTAGGAAAGACGACTACTAACCCAAACATAAAAACAAAACAAACAACAAATCTTACTCCGTATGACATCCCCACGATGACCTCCAACTTACTACGACCCAGAACATAAGTTCACCAAAGGAAACACACTCACGAGTGATAAACCATAAGGTATCCCGAAAAAGAGACCATCCGATCCCAGAAAGTCACGAGGGTAAGGTGTCCGAGTCTCGGACTAGAACTAAAGTCGACCTTCTACCCTCTAGACACAAAACCGTCTAGGTCTGAGGAGTACTGAACTTTTGTCAAGTTATTTGAATCTTTACTTAACTTAGTCTCATGATGACTACACGGTAAGAAAGTCCACACAGACGAGGAAGTTTCTTAGACCCTTCGAAGAAGGTCACTAGCGACCTTTCAAGATTGTGTTTGTGAGGAGGTAAACAGAGAGAGGAACCTCTCGTGTGAGACGGATCGCTCTCTCGAGGAAACCTAGAAGAGGTCGTCGGAGTACGACCACAGATACTTCGGTAAGAAGGTTATGAACCGGACCCCTTACGGAAAGGAGGATGTGAGCTGGTACTTCAGGTGAGGAGGAAATGGGATTTTGCCCTGTCTTCTCCAACACCAGTGGACGGACCTCTTCGTCCCGTCCGGTGGACCCGTGTAGGGTACCAATTGAGAATGTATTAAATAAGGTAATCAAATAAGTAAATTCTTTGTTAAACCCATTGAAAATACACGTCTTGTGTGTATATATTTTCGTATGATGCTACGTCATACTATTCAAGTTCTTATATCTGTTGATTACTTAAGACGGATTATGTGATTTTTCCCTTGAGTCTCTTCTTCGTCTCCACGGAAAACCTGTCAGAAACCCTCTTTTTCATTAACAGTATAATCTCCTCTCCTACTCTTTCACAGGACCCGTTTACCCATTGTGTTACACATTTCTTTGATTCACTTTTTAGTTCACAAATTCTTTTAAAAATCCCAAAAGGTACATCTCCTAGTACAGTAGACGTTTGTCACTCTCAAAATGAAGAAGAAAAGGTTAAACCTAAGGAAAATAAAGAAAAAGACGAGACTAACGACACCGGTTTTGAAGGTCTTGATACAACTTATCATCGCCACTTTCACCTGTGGGAACAGAACAAGGACTGAAATCCCCTTTACGAAAGTTAAAAAGTGGTAACTCCTATTACAAACGACACCCAAACAGTATATATCGAAAATAATACAACTCCATACAAGGAAGATAAGGACGAAAGACCTCTCAAAAATAGTATTTACCTACAACTTAAAACAGTTTCCGGAAGAGACGTAGATAACTCTATTAGTATACCAAAAATAAAAAGTTAAAGAATTACACCACTTAATGTAACTAACTAAACGTCTATAACTTCTTAGAACGTCTACTGCACTAGGAGATGTACCTTTTGGGATTTCTGAGGTGGTCTTTTAATGATCTCGAGTAGTTACTTATATCATTTCAACGTCCTATATTTTAGTTGTGTGTCTTTAGGGAACGTAAGGATATGTGCTTATTACTCTTTCATCTTTTTCTTTAATTCCTTTGTTAAGGTAAGTGGTAACGTTGCTTTTCTTATTCTATGAATCCTTATATAGATGGATTTCTTTGATTTCTGGAGATATATCTTTTGATATTTTGTGACTACTTTCTTTAGTTTCTCCTGTGATTATCTACCTCTTTATATGGTACAAGTACCTAGCCTTCTTAGTTATATCACTTTTACTCATATGATGGGTTTCGTTAAATGTTTAAGTTACGTTAGGGATAGTTCGATGGTCGGTGTAAAAAGTGTCTTGATCTTGTTTATTAAAGTTCTAAACATACCTTTATGTTTTTTGGAGCTTATCGGTTTCGTTAGAACTCTTTCTTCTTACCTTGACCTCCTTAGTTGAACGGACTGAAGTCCGAGATGATGTTTCGGTGTCAGTAGTTCTGTCATACCATGACCGTGTTTCTGTCTGTATATCTAGTTACCTTGTTTTATCTTTCGGGTCTCTATTTAGGTGTGTGTATACCTGTGGAATAGAAACTGTTTCCTCCGTTCTTATATGTTACCTCATTTCTGTTAGAGAAATTCTTCACTACGACCCTTTTGACCAGTTGGTGAACATTTTCTTACTTTGATCTAGTGAAAGATTGTGGGGTGTGTTTTTATTTGAGTTTTACCTAATTTCTAGATTTACATTCTAGTCTTTGATATTTTGAGGATCTCCTCTTGTATCCGTTTTGTGAGAGTCTGTATTTAGTGTCGTCCTAGGAGATACTAGGTGGAGGGTCTTAAGACCTTTATTTTCGTTTTTATTTGTTTACCCTAGATTAATTTTAATTTTCGAAGAC
>SJYO01016375.1:147704-563322 GCA_006410555.1 Capra ibex
CCTGAAAACCTGAGTCTCCCTCTCCCTCTCCCACCCTACTAAACCCTCTTACCGTAAGATTGTACATATGATAGTACATTCTTAACTTAGCGGTCAGATACAGACTGCGTCCTATGTCGTACGAACCCCGACCACGTACCCCTACTGGGTCTCTCTACAATACCCCTCCCTCCACCCTCCCCCCAAGTACTAACCCTTGCGTACATTCTTAATTTCTAAAATTTTAAATTTTTTATTTTTTGATTTTTTTTTTTTAATTTTTTTTTCTTTTTAAAATATAAAGAGTTTTACTGTAACAAAAACTCCTTCTCAATGGATTCGTTTCATATATTAGGGGAGCAAGGACAGGTTCCATATTAAGGTTTTATTTTATATATGGTCATTAAGTAACATTCGTATCACTGAATAAACAGTACTTTATATGTAAATTTGTATTTTATTTTACCTACCATCAAAATTTGAAAAATTAACTTCATATTGAATATGTTTGGTACGATTATAACACAAGTCAAAGTACTAAGAAAAATGGATATATTAGTGAGTATAACGGTGACTGATCTAATACCTACGTTTAAAAGTCGTAAAGAAAGGGAGAATGAGGAAACGGACAAGTGATGGATGGATGGTTCACATTAGTAATCAGACTGAAGATAGTAGGATTTAATTGAATACGACAAATACTTCAGGTAAATTTATATTAGTATGTGGTAGATATAACACAGACCGAAGAAAGTAGATTTAATATAAAACTCTAGGAAGAAACAACAGTGTATATAGTCGTAAACAAAACAAAACCCAACAAAAAAAAAAGTAATAAACTCAATGTAAAGTGTTATTATACAAATAAGACAAAGTACGACAACGTGTAAATCCAATGAAGATCAAACTCCGATAATTCTTAATTTAATGATACTTATAGAAATATTACTTACAACCGTATGTAAAGACAACCCGTATGTAAAGATTACCCACACACATGTACGACGAAGTCAGTACGGACTGAGAAACACTGGGTCACCTGACATCAGACGGTCCGAGGAGACAGGTACCCTAAAAAGTCCGTTCTTGTGACCTCACCCAACAGTACGGGAGGAGGTCCCCTAGAAGGTCTGGGTTCCTAGTTTGACCATAGAGAATACAGAGGACGTAACCGTCCGTCCAAGAAATGGTTATCGTGATGAACCCTTCTGGAAGATTACCCGTATATAGGATTCACTTGAGAACCTTGTACAAATCGAGGTCCTCCACAATCTATCATAATAAAAACTTGAATTTTAAACGAAAATATAAAAGTGTGACATCTCACAATGTCTTTTTGATCACGACTACTACAACTAATCAAAGGATCCCGAGGGTATTGTTTTATGGACTAACTCCCCCGAATTCACTTTCTTTAAAAGAGTGACAAAATCTTCGATCTCCAGGTTCTAGTTTCGCAACCATCCGACCCAAAGAAAGGTTCGGAGAGAAGTACCGAACGTCTACCGTGGGAAGAACGACATAAGTGTACCGGAAAAGGAATACACGTATATCCACTACAGATTAGAGGAGGATAATATACCTCTAGTCAGTATAAGTTTACCCTGGGTGAGATTACCGGAGTGACATTGGATTAATGAAGAAATTTCAGAGACAAATGTTTATGTCTGTGTAAGATTTCATAATCCCCAATTCCGAAGTCGTATAACTTATAACTCTTCCTCTGTGTTAAACCAAGTATTGTTATTAAATCAGTTTACGAGACTAACAGTATGTATAAAATTGGAGATTTTTTTAGGGAACTGAACCCTTTCTTATTGAGGTACTTATAATTGTAAATCTTGATTTGTCTACACTATAAAAATTTTCATAAAAGTCTCTTATTGAATTTTGTCAACCATAAACGACATTATAAATTGAGTGTAAGATACGTGGTTACCCGAATGGTCCACCGACCGAGTCACAATCTTTTAAGTGGAGGTTACGTTTTTGTGTGTCTTCTACACCTAAACTAGAGACCCAGTCCTTATAACGGACTGACGAATCCTTTACCGTTAGGTGAGGTCGTAAGAACGGATGTTTTAGGGTACCTGTTTCCTCGGACTGTCCGATGTCAAGTACCTCAATACTTCTCAGTCTACGATGACTCGTGTATGTGTTACATGGTTATTTTGTTGATCTTAAAGAATTCTATATAAGTAGATAAATTTTTTGACGAAAGTTAATATTTCTTGAAAATGAATATCAGTGTACTAGTATATGTACAGTGATCCGGTTTCATATTCGTCACAAAATAAAGAATTTTTATCTCGGTTTTTCTTTACAAAAGACCACAGTATGAACGAATCTTTTTTAATGTGTCTTCTTTTCATTACCTCTTGAATTTATTGGAATATACGTCAAATGTATGTAATAAATAAAAATTAGGAAGAGATGTAAGTCACTGACTCTATACTCTATAATATAATAGAGTTTAAATGTCTACACTCTTGACCTCTTGTCTATACGGTTCACAAGGTTCAACCCACCGTTGTAGAAACGGAAAATCAATTCCTTAGAAAAATATTATAAATTTAAAATTAAGTTTATGTACAAAAGTTTTTATTACGGAGGTCAAGTATCGGCCATCTGGTATATGAATAGTAAGTAAGTAGTGGTAAGAGATAGGTTCGTGTTTTATCCATAAATGAATGAACACGGACTCTGACACGAACACTTCTATCTCTTGACTTATTCTAACTTTTCTAGGGACAGAAATATCTTGAATGTTAGATCGTAGTTCAATGTATTAAAATCTCTTAGTTCATTGTATAAATCATTCGTATATGACGTTCGTTAAGTGACATAATAGAAGGATATTAATTTAATATAGTAAAGGTCAAATAACCACCTTAGTAAAAGAAACTCCTAAACAAGTCTAAGACGTCTTACGAACCACGTGGTCGGATCTGTACTGTTAGTTACAGTAGTTACACCACCAGCTCCACTGCTCCTCTCCCAAAAGTATTTCGTAGGTAAGTACGGACGGCGTAGGAGTCATTAAAAGGAGGGTCGAGATAAACACATAAAGGTGATATAAAATACGAATGGACAAAGTTCAATGTTATCGAGAGTTCCCTTGTAGATACCACGAAAATGGATAGACGTCTTAAGATCCTGGCATTACTTCTAGACCTCGACAAAATCCCAGTTTACGGATCTTTGTCGTAATTCTAAAAAAAGGACGAAAGAGTCGTAGTACATTCCCTTTCCCTTAAGTCCTAAACCGGTTAAAGAAAGATAAATAAATAAATAAAAATAATCTCATAACGACTAAAGGTTACAACACAATCAAAATCCATATATTGTTTCACTTAGTCAATATGGATATGTATATAGGTGAGAAAAAAATTCTAAGAAAAAGGAATGTCCTGTAATGTCTCATAGCTCATCCCAAGGAACACAATTTACTATCCAAGAATAATCAATAGATAAAATATACATCATCGTACATATATAGTTAGAGTTCAAGGGTAAAATAGGGAAGAAAGGTGAGACTACGGGACCATTGGTATACAAAGAAAAGATGTAGACACTGAGATGAAGACAAAACATTTCTTCATATAGACATGGAAAAAAAATCTACAGTGCATAATCACTATAAACAGAAAGACACAGACTGAATGAAGTGAATCGTACTGTTAGGGATCCAGGTAGGTATAACGACGTTTACCGTAATAAAACCCGAAACATACCAACTTATTGTAAGGTGACACACACACATATATCTATATATACTTACACATATATATATATATATATATAGTTACAATAAGTTGATATATATATAACAACTTATTGTAAGGTAACACACATACATACATACATATACACATATATATATATATCAACTTATTGTAAGGTCACACACACACACACACACACACACATGGAGAAGTACATGATGAAGTACCGTTTATGTTCTCCTTTCCCACCTTCATCACTGTCTAAAGGAGAAGTACCCGAGATTTTAATGTCGTCTACCACTGACGTCGGTACTTTAGTCTTCTGTTAACGAAGAGCCGTCCTCTCGATACTGTTTGGATCTGTCATACAACTTTTCGTCTCTGTAATGAGACGGCTGTTCCCAGTCATATCAGTACCGATACCAGGGGAGTCACCAGTACATGTCAACACTCTTGGTCTGACATTTCTTAGACCGTCTCACGGTTTTTTAACTACGAAAGTTTGGCACCACGAACTCTTCTGAGGACTCACAGGGAACCTGACGTTCCTCGAGTTTTGTCAGTTAGAATTTCCTTTAGTTGGGATTTATAAGTAACCTTCCTGACTACCACTTCGACTTCGAGGTCATCAAACCAGTACACTACACTCTTCGACTTCACTACGACCCTTTCTAACTCCCGTCTTCCTCTTCTCCCACAGTCTCCTACTCTGTCGACCTACCGTAGTGACTACGTTACCTGTACTTGAACCCGTTCGGAAGTCCTCTACCAATCCCTCTTACGCACGACGTCAGGTACCCCAACGTTTCTCAACCACTACCGACCCACCGACTTGTCATTGTCATAAACATGGTGTAGAAGAAACGGGTAAGGAGACAACTACATGTAAATTCAACGAACGTACAGTACCTATAACATGTATCACAACGTTACTTGTAAACACACGTACGTGGAAAAGTTTAATATCGAAAGAGGTCCTTGCACGAATTCTCACTCCCACGACCCAGTATACCATCAAGATCAAAATCAAAATATTCCTTGGAGGTTCGACAACAGATATCACCGACATGGTTAAATGTAAAGGAGTTTGACACATTCTTCCAAGGGAAAGAGAGGTGTGAGAGAAGTCGTAAATAATAAACATTGAAAAAAAATTGACTACCGGTAAGTCTAACCACACTCTACTATAAAGTGTCATCAAAACCAAATACTAAGAGATTATCAAACACTACAACTCGTAGAAAAGTACACGAAAAATCGGTAGACATACAGAAGAAACCTCTTTACAGATGAATCTATAAGACGGGTAAAAACTAAGTTTATAAATAAATAAATAAAATAACTCAGAAGTACTCTACAAACACGTAAAACCTTTAATTAGGGAACATATAACAAAGTGAACACTTATAAAAGAGGGTAAGACTGCCAACAGAAAAAGAAAACAACTACCAAAGGAAACGACACGTTTTGGAAAATTTAAATTAATCTAGGGTAAACAAACAAGAACAAAAATAAAAGTAATGAGATGGATGGTACTGAGACCCTGGGTTTGGAGAGACGAAGGAGAAGAGGGAAAGAGACTAACCCTTCTCAAAATATATCGGTACCCGTTCACTTCCCCTAAGTCACTGATAAGGAAATTGAATTATATATGAAAGACCCACTTTTTTGAGAGAAAAGGTTATATAATTTTATGGTGTGGTGACATTTTGATTAGGGTTTTGAAATTCTTTGTACACAACATCTTGTCTAACTGGTCCCGACCTCACAAGTCTCCCACAGGTCCTTCTAAGTCTCTTCGACTTGAATTCTGTCTCTAGATTTCCCATTCGTCCCCTACCTATCTTCCCGACGTACACATATCCAAACAGGTATCCTCCTTCCTTCAACCACTGAAACTCTCTTGTTTCACAAAGACCCCCTGTTTTCGTCACCTTTTTCAACAATTACTACTTCGACAACTCCTTCCGTTCCTACTGTAACACATCCTGGGATTATCTGTACAATACTGGTTTGTCTGTATAAACCAGAAACGGGATTTTCATTTACTTTTAACAATTACTAAAATTGGCCCTTTTCTTGGATTGGTGTACACTAAAAGATTTACTAGGAATTTTCTCTTATTCAATTTCCCTCACATTTCTTCTACGACATTCTGGTCTCTGACAAAAATTTTAATCAAGGAAAGGTTGTTGTTGTTTTTGTCATGATTAATATGACATCTATCTACTCTCTACCCACGAAGAGTCCACGGTTTGTGATCCATGGAAATACATAATAGGGTGACTTAGAAGTGTTTTACAATTCGGAGTGAAATTTCCACTCTTTCTACTCATTCTAATTTCTTAAGTTTAGATCCGTTAGATGTAGGTCTAGAGTATACGAGCCGTCCCAGTAAAAAAAAAAAAGAAGAAAAGTTCAGTTTCTTTTGAGTAAGGTTTTATATTGAAATAAAGGAGTACGGGAACATTAATTATCGTCCCTACACGTTATACCAATGTTTCTTAATTTTTATCTTCGATATCTTTTGTCAAAAAGAAGTACATTGAAAATTTTGTAGATCTTATATTTGGATTAATCTAGATTATCTTCAAATTGAGTATTGAACCGTTCGAAATGAAAGAAGACGGAATAGTTAAATTTTTCTCTTGTGAAATATAGTCATAATCATTACTAGATCCAAACATTATGTCTTATAAAAGAGTATAAATAAAGTTCGATGATTTAACTTACTAAAATGTATAATTAAATAGTTAAAGTAATAAGAAATACAAATCTATTAGGATGATCTATGTTATAATTTTCTATTAGTATAAGGTACAACACAACTTGTAAATGGAGAGACTTTTACTTTTGTAAATGAAACATGTTTTAGTAAAATATAGTGATAGACAAGTAACAAAGGTTAGGTAAGTCATATCCAATATCCATATCAAAGGGAGGTTCAATTTTGTTTTACAATCTCCTTTAGATTGTAAAACACTCTTTTTACTAAGAAGTAGTATTTAAGGAATATAGTATTTTATAGATTTTCATGGTCTTATATGGTGAAATGGTAAAATTGATGTTAGATGTTTGTGTCCTACACTTTAGAGTCTCCACAAGAACAAATTATAGTTGTTAACTTTTCACTTGGTGTTGTAGACGACAAACACTTAAAAGAGGGGTACTACAGATAAAGTTAAAAATTTGACTCAACACAGTCCCGACCCTAAAAAGAAAATTCTACAGCTGAGAAAGGAAGGAAAAGTAAAACCCGACACACTACGATACTTAAATATAAACTGATGATCTTTGATCACCTTCCTTTTACGACTATAGCTGTAACTCTCTTCAATTATTATCTCAAATCGTTTTAAGAAATGATTCTCGGTTCATAAAAGGTTAAATAAATTATCAAGATTGTCGTTAGGCTGAGATATCGTACTACTGAGTTAAGGACCTTCACAAGGATTATGTTAAAAGTGTGTGTGTGTTTTGTTAGTCTAGAAGAGAAATTTTTCTATATTTTTATACATCTTTTTTATCCTATTGTGTTGATTCTTTTTGTAAATCAATATCAACATAGACTAATAAAATATACAAACTATCATGTAGTTGATGTCGATTGTAATGTAAATAGGTACAAGGGGAAGAGGATGGGATCTTCGTTATCAATACTAATTTAAACTCCGGAAATTACAAAAATATAAATCATGTTTGTAATAGTGTCGTCTCCAGATGCATACATGTTATAAATACTAAAAATTGACATTATCTTAATAAAGTATTGATATTTCATACTTCATAAGACGTAAAACAAAAGAAATGAGTCATAATCCAGACACTCAGGTTAGTTTCAACCTGAGTACATATATTTTTATCAAGACCACATAGATAAAAACTGTCGATACATTATAAAGTAAGGGGTCAGTCAGAGGGTAAAGAGAAGACTATCTACAACTAAACTTTATAACGTTATTTTATCAATATACAGAAATCCCGTACATATTGTTTATAAGAAATATTATAAAGGGGTGATATGTGGTATTTACATTTAAAATACAGTATTCCGTATATGTAAAAGTTTTTGTTATGTATTATTATGTCATAAGATGTCCCATCAACACTAAGACGGTCGAGAGGAAAAATACACAGTTATAGAACAACAACAAAGAAAGAACCATGACGTAAAAGGTCAAAAAAGACAATTCGAAAAAATATGTCTACTCAGACTTTTTATATTTTTATTTTTTTATTATTTCTGATATAAATTGAAACATTATTCTTTAACCTATAAATAGAAATAGATCTGTGTGACCCATATGAGTAGGTCCCATTGACAAAATTATGTTAGATTACACGAAACTTAAACCCGAAAGGACCACCGTCTCAATTTTCTTAGACGAACGGTTACTCCTCTGGGTCCAAGTCAGGGACCCAGCCCTTCTGTGGGACCTCTTCTTCTACCGACGGATGAGACCATAAGAACGGGTCCTTTAGGGTACCTGTCTCCTCAGACCGTCCGATGTCAGGTATCGTAGAGTTTCTCTGTGATGCATCGTCGATTCGTTGTTGTTCTTGTACGATTACTGAGGATTTAAATATAGAGTCGAGAGCCGAAGGTTTACTTGAGGTCTGAATATATTTATTGTTTGATAACATGATAGTTGGACTTACAGATGATCGTAGAACCTGAAATAGTAGGTTTATACTCTGAAAAAGAGGGGTTTGGGTGAGGAAAGTTGTCAGAAGAAATTGTGTCAGTCACTTTTGGGGTTGGAAGGTTGGAACTGGAAACGACAATGATTGAGAAGAAGAAAAGAACATAGGGTGTACTTTAACTAGTAGTTCGGGACGACAGAGATAAAAGTTTTATGGTATCTAAATGATAAGTTGGTGTAAAATAATAGAAGTGGTAGTGGTGACAATGTTAGGTGACGATTCCTTTTGTAGAGAGGGGACTAACAACGCTACCTAAAGATTTAATAGAACAACGGAGATAGAAACGGTCGAATATCAGATAAGAGTTTTAACAACACCAGATGATTGTATATTAAGTGTAATACAATAAGTACGAGAGTCCTAGAAGGTTGATGGGATTAATTTTAGGTCAGAAACGTACCGTAAGTTCTATGATAAACTAGTACTGAGATAATGAAAAGTCTGAAGAAGACGATGTATAAGAAGACGGAAAGATGTCGGTACGACGGTAGAAGAGACAAACATTGTATGTTCTTTGAAGGGCTGAGCTGCCTGTACTCAAACTCACTTAAGACCCTCAACCACTACCTGTCCCTCCGGACCGAACGACACTAAGTACCCCAGCGTTTCTCAGTCTGTGCTGACTCGCTGACTTGACTTGACTACGTGATATATTGTAATAAATTTATATATTTAATTTTTAATGAACGGTCAATATTTACAACTTTATGAAACTTTTACTCAAAGACTTCTCTATCGTAATGTCATAGAGACTTTGTACTAAAAATTGTGTCAACGGTAAATTTTCCATAGTCCAACGAAAAAACCAATGAAAAAATAGTTAAATATATCGATGATTTTTTTCTACGTCGGTAGAATGAAAAACCTATATCACTTTTTGTTTAAAACAGACAATTTTATTTGTAAATTGATATCTTGGTAAGTATAGAAAAGTTTTCCGACAATCTGTTATAGGTTGAGGTAGTTGACACAGACACTGTGTAATCCGTTTTCTATAGAAAATACTACATATATAATAACATGTATACATTATACATATATAATAATGTTACGGAAATGAAAGACTTCTTAAGAATAAGTTTATGTAAAGTATATATATATATATATATGTATGTATGTATGTACTAGATGTTTAGACCGTTACATGGTTGAAAAACGATCGGTTTTCATAATGTTTTACCTTATATACATGTATGTATATATATATAAAGTTTATAAACTTACGGAATGTATTTAAATCTTGTGTAATGACTCTTTATCTACGTTCAACTTAAATAAACTCTTACTTTAGTGAATTTTAGGACGACACTCTGCTAGTAATCTCGTATCATTCGACACCAGAAACGAAGTCAAAACGAGTGTCATGGATTGAGTAATATTTAAATAGGTATAAAAGAGACTAAATTATTGTAAGTGAACAGGGGTAGTAGAGACCGGAGTTTTTATTCACTTGGTGTTTGAAAACTAATACTAGAACGTCGGTATCTTTTGAACCTTTTATATTAGTGTTAAATTTTAATTGAGAAACAGAAATCCAACTTTTTTTACGAAAGTTAACGTATGAAAAAAGAATTGGTGTCCACTATAAAGTATTCGAATTTCCTGACAAAGTTTTTTTCCTTCCATGAAAGTTTATTAAAAGGTACGGAAGTAAGTCGTCCATTGGGTTTGGAAGTATTAGGGGTTTACGACGTGAAGTTTCAATACGAATCCTTTTTTTATAACTTTTCTTGTCGGAGAGAAAGGTCAACTAAATTTTGTAGTGATCGAATAAAAGTCATGTGTATACCTCAATGAAAATTTTTCTTTAGAACCTTATAACGGTCTGATGTATGTCCTTTCCGAAAAGAGGTCTCTCTCGATTTTAAGTAATAGACTCGAAACCCTGTGGGTACAAGGAAGTTTTAAACCTGTGTAGAAACAAGGAGGTACTAATCACTATCCTCAAACTGAATTTTATTTTCTGACGAGTTACACATTGATCTCACACGTCTTTGGTTTCCTAACGGTACAAAACTTGACTTTGACTAATTATTAATATGTGAATTTATTTTATGATCAAGGTACTACACTATCGAAAACTTTTTTCTGATCTCATAAAAAATATACTTGAACAAATGTTTGTATTCTGTAATACATAAATATTCATTGTTCTTCAACTTCAAACCTGTGAAATACAATAAACAGAAGAATTTACCAACCGAAGAAAATAAACTTAGATAGACTAACGCAAAAAAAAAAATCTTCTTTTAGGGATTTAGAATACTGAGATTTCTGTTATATTAATAAAACAATAACAACAATTCACCAGTAAATGTCGTTATTTACAAATTCTTTAATCCAGATAAACACTAGGTATTTTATTTAGGTCGTTTCACCTGTTGTCCCAATGTTTAATTTTCCTTTTTATTCGTTTCAATTGTATCACTAAAGTCATTATTAAACATTGTAACGTGACACTTTATGATGTATCACTATTAATAAAAGATCTAATGAGTACATTCATAAAAAAGATTGTGTACCCTATGTAAAGTAAAGAAAAAAACCACTTTACCATTTTATTTTAGACGTATTAACCACGACTTCTCGGTTATTATGTTTTGTTTCAATTATACGTAATTACATTATTTTAAAATTATTCGTGTCCGTACAAGAGAGATTTCATGTATTATGATTGGATACGTCACCTAAGTATGTTATTTCTACAATTCTCTGATAACAATTTTACAGTCAGAATGTGTATTCTTTTTTATTCACGTAGAACAACGTACGACTTATGTCTTCGATTCCCTGAACAAATACGGGTAAAAATCAGTAATCCTTTTTTTACGTGTCTCAAAATCTTTGATGAACTTCCTTCTTTTTCGAAACCGTACGACGTTCACGTAAAATATAGTGTTAACTCGTAATGTACAGTCTCCTCAAAAATTGGTGACACTAAAACAGGTGTTTCTTCCAGACCTGTGAAAGACATAGACGTATTAAACTACCTGAGTTCATAAGACTCGAATTACTACTTAATAAAGTTTACCTTGGTTCACATTCAAGATAAATTTTCTCATTACCATCCCGACCCGTCCTAATGAAGACACTTTACTTAATCTTGTGATACTTGACGTTATGTAGTCACTATTCAGATCGTATAAAGTCATGACGACGATAACCTCTTTACTCAGACTTAGTGAACTCGTAGTGTTTAGGATCCGGTATAAAAATAAAGGTCAGCATGGGAAACACGACGAAGGTTTATGCGTCGAGATCGACTAAAGTTTCCGTCATCTACTCTCTATTTCTTTTCATTCCTAACAAGATGGAGTCGTTAAGTACTAGGGAGATTCCGGTGACTAAAACTTTCTTATACCTCTGGAACCACAGAGTCGTCTTATCTTCGTCGATGAGAAAAGATAAGGTGAGGGCACTCCGTCGTGTTTGTAAATAGGTCAAATGGTATCGTTTACTAAGAGGTACAGGTCTTTTAATGTTGTGAGAAGGAGAGAAGTGAGGTTCCTCAGTATTTTGGATTTAATTTGTATTGACAGGTTTATTAATAAAAATCGATACAATTGTTCAGTTGTTCCCTTTATTTACCTCGGTAAACTAAACTTATTAAAATATTATACTTTTTATTATTAAACATTGTAAATGTGTAACGAATAATTGAAAATTTAAGAATAAAATTTTTATTAAATACCCGGATCACATCTTGATATATCATATAATGATTTACATACAAGGAGTAAGATTTTAGGAATTTTGAAAGATTCATTATGAAGAAAGTACAAAGAATACCTACTTAAGGTAAAGAGGAAACTTTAATAAGAAGTAAAGGTAAATATATGTAAAATTTCTACAAATTAATATTATAAAATCATTATACAAAGTGACAAGTTTAATGAATATTGAATAGATGTATCAATACGATTACAAACTACTTTACCTATTTATAAATGTCAAAATACTTGAGGTAATTAATTTTATAGTAAAGTAACTTTTCGTCTCTGATTTTCGATGACTTTCCTTATGCGATGACAATCCTTTGAAATCTATATACATGATTTTTATAGATTATCAATAACTTATGAATGGTCTAAAGTGAGTGATATGACAATAATATACGTAATAGAGTAAATTAGTAACGTGTCGGGATACTCAGTCGTAATAAAACTGGGTAAATTTTTTATAATTTTACTTCTTAATGTCTACCATTCATTTAACGAGTTCTACCGTCTACTCCTTCTGAACCTCAAACCTACGTCTATAGACTTAACTCTTTAGAAAAAAACTGTTACAAAATAATAATAAGACCCGAAGGGACTACGAGTCGACCATTTCTTAGGTGGACGTTACGTCTCCTGGACCCAAACTAGGGACCCAACCCTTCTAGGGACCTCTTCCCTTTCTGATGGTTGAGACCGGATCTCTAAAGGTACCTGACATATCAGGTACCCCACCGTTTCTCGACCTTTCTCAGAGTTTCTCTCACCACTAATAATAAGACCACTATGTTACAAGACCCGATCTTTTTAAGATTCTAAAGATCAATCTAACTCAAAATTCTAATACCAACAAGTTATTCCCGAACGTTTAACTTACGTATTTTATATATGTCAAACTTTTGTATCTCAGATGAATCACACAGTCGATACACAACTCACGTTTGATTTTATTAATTAAGTACCGGGATTGTCTTTCCTGGTGATTTTTTATCTCGTTATGTGAAAAAGACGTTTCCCGGTAAATCCTTTATAGAATTTAAAACCCCCCGGTGTGTCAAAGAGTTTTGATTAAGTAAGACAGTAAAAAATCGGACCTTAAACGATGTCTCTTAGACATTTACGTATTCGTAACAATATCAGGTTACTTAGAAATAATTCTTATGACTTTAAATTTAAAGTATAGCACAGTTATTTATAATAATTAAAATAATAATAAAAGTAGTTAAATTTACACTTTTATGTCGGATCGAGTAACATACTTGAACCGGTCAATTGGTTCAGTGATCGGTATGTATGGATGATTCGTGATTTCAAACGAACACACACTCACGAGTCATCGAATTGAGTACAGGTTGAGAAACATTGGGATACCTGACATCGGACGGTCCGAGGAGACAGGTACTCTAAGAGGTCCGTTCTTATACTCTCTCAACAGTACGGGAAGAGGTCCTCTAGATGGGTTGGGTCCCTAGCTTGGTCACAGAGTACGGATAGGACGTAATGTCCGTCTAAGAAATGGTGACTCTGTGACTTCTTCGGGTTCGTGAATTCAAATTCATTGAGTTTAACTTTGTATGACATTCACATTTTATATGTGGTCTAAAATTTTTCTGAATCATATTGAAAAGACTTCCTCTAGTCGCGACCCTAAAGAAACCTTTCTTACTACGATTTCGACTTTGAGGTTATGAAACCGGTGGAGTACGCTTCTCAATTGAGTAACCTTTTCTAAGACTACGACCCTCCCTAACCCCCGTCCTCCTCTTCCCCTGCTGTCTCCTACTCTACCGACCTACCGTAGTGCCTGAGTTACTTGCGCTCAGACTCACTTGAGGTCCTCTACCACTACCTGTCCCTCCGGACCGAACGACGCTAAGTACCCCAGAATTTCTCAGTCTGTGTTGACTCTCTGACTTGACTTGACTTGACTTGACTTGACTTATATTGAATTTTTTTTATTATAATAAAACTTTATTATTCGAAAACTATGCTAATATATATAATAATTTTAATTCTAGTAGACAAAATAAAAAGGTAAAAAGAATTGTATTTAAGATCTTTAAAATTTTAATGTGTACACCTAGTGTAATATTAAGAGATATAATGATTTTACAATGAAAGTCAAGTCAGTGTGTCAGCTGAGAGTGAGGAACACTGGGGTACTTGGTGTCGTACGGTCCGGAGGGACAGGTAGTGGTTGAGGACTTCAAGTGGGTTTGGGTACAGGTAACTCAGCCTCTACGGTACGTTGGTACAGTCGGAGACAGTAGGGAAAGAGGAGTCGGGAGTTAGAAAAGGACGTAGTCCCAGAAAAGTTTACTCAGTCGAGAAGCGTACTCCACCGGTTTCATAACCTCAAAGTCGAAGTTGTAGTCAGGAAGGTAACTTGTGGGTCCTGACTAGAGGAAATGTTACCTGACCAACATGAAGGAACGTCAGGTTCCCTGAGAGTTCTCAGAAGAGGTTGTGGTATCAAGTTTTCATAGTTAAGAAACTGTGAGTCGAAAGAAATATCAGGTTGGGAGTGTAGGTATGTACTGGTGACCTTTTTGGTATCGGAACTGATCTTCCTGGAAATAACCGTTTCATTACGGAGACGAAAAATTATACGACAGGTCCAACCAGTACTGAAAGGAAGGTTCTTCATTCCCAGAGAATTAAAGTACCGACGTTTGTGGTAGACATCACTGATACCTCGGGGTTTTTTATTTCGGACTATGACAAAGGTGAAAAAGGGGTAGATAAAAGGTACTTCACTACCCTGGTCTACGGTACTAGAAGCAAAAGATTTACAACTCGAAATTCGGTTTTAAAAGTGAGAGGAGAAAGTGAAAGTGGTTCTCCGAGAAATCAAGAAGAAGTGAAAGACGGTATTCCCATCACAGTAAACGTATAGACTCCAATAACTATAAAGAGGGTCGTTAGGACTAAGGTCGAACACGAAGGAGGTCGGGTCGTAAAGAGTACGACAGGAGACGTATATTCAATTTATTCATTTCACTGTTATATGTCGGAACTGCATGAGGAAAAGGATAAACCTTGGTCAGACAACAAGGTACAGGTCAAGATTGAGAACGAAGGACTGGACGTACGTCCAAAGAGTTCTCCGTCCAGTCCACCATACCATAAGGATAGTGAAAGTCTTAAAAGATGTTAAATAACACTAGGTGTGTCAGTTTCCGAAACCGTATCAGTTATTTCGTCTTTATCTATAAAAAGACCTTGAGAAAACGAAAAAACTACTAGGTCGTCTACAACCGTTAAACTAGAGACCAAGGAGACGGAAAAGATTTTGGTCGATCTTATACACCTGCAAGTACCAAGTACATAACAACTGTCTTACACCAAGTGACCTCTTCCTTTACCGTTTGGTCAAGTCATAAGAAGGGAACTCTTGGGGTACTTGTCATACTTTTCCGTTTTTATATCCTGTGACTTTCTAATTGAGGGGTCCAGTCATCCACGGGTCATACGATAACCTCTAGTCACCTCTTTATTGTGGTCTTTCTTATTTCCCTACCTCGGTTGCATTTTTGTTGTGGGTCAACACCTACCCTGAGTACTATCTTAGTTCCAAGTTACGACATTTCTCGTTATAATGTATCCTTGGACCTTACCGTCCAGGTACTTGGTTCCCTTTAACCTTAACCAGTTTGTTCTCTACCGTTCTCACTTGTAACTGTAAGATCCTTAGTCACTTGATTCTACCTCACCTTACCCACTTAAATTGAGTCTACTGACAATATAGATGATGACACCCGTCCCTAGGGAATCTTCTTTACCTCATCGGTAGTATCAGTTGTTCTCTCAGGTTTTACGTCGAGTCAAGTCGGATCAACGAGTCAGTACAGGTTGGGAAAACCTGGGGTACTTAGTGTCGTACGGTCCGGAGGTACAGATAGTGGTTGAGGACCTCAGGTGAGTATGAGAACAGGTAGCTCAGCCACTACGGTAGGTCGGTAGAGTAGGAGACAACAGGGGAAGAGGAGGACGGGGGTTAGGGAGGGTCGTAGTCCCAGAAAAGGTTACTCAGTTGAGAAGCCTACTCCACCGGTTTCATGACCTCAAAGTCGAAATCGTAGTCAGGAAGGTCACTTGTGGGTCCTGACTAGAGGAAATCCTACCTGACCAACCTGGAGGAACGTCAGGTTCCCTGAGAGTTCTCAGAAGAGGTTGTGGTGTCAAGTTTTCGTAGTTAAGAAACCGTAAGTCGAAAGAAGTGTCAGGTTGAGAGTGTAGGTATGTACTGGTGTCCTTTTTGGTATCGGATGACGTACCTTGAAACAACCGTTTCATTACAGAGACGAAAACTTATACGATAGACCAACCAGTATTGAAAAGAAGGTTCCTCATTCACAGAAATTTAAAGTACCGACGTTAGTGGTAGACGTCACAAAACCTCGAGTTTTTTTATTTCAGACTGTGATAAAGGTGACAAAGGGGTAGAAAAAGGGTACTTCACTACCCTGGTCTACGGTACTGGAATCAAAGGACTTACAACACGAAATTCGGTTGAAAAAGTCAGAGGAGAAGGTGACAGTAGCTCTCCAAAAAATCAAGGAAAAGTGAAAGACGGTATTCCCACCACAGTAGCCGTATAGACTCTAATAACTATCCCCGTCCCCGCCTCCCCTCGATTGGGTACGGGCTCCAGTCCCCGCCGTCGGTTTTCCTCGTTGGGGTGCAGGTTCTCGTCACCGACGTGTCCACGTCCTCCCGACTCTCCTCGATGAGGTGCAAGTTACAGCACTCCCCACCGGAACTCCTCTATAAGGAGCAGGTTCCATTCGTCGTCGTCGACACGAAACGACCTCGTCGGGACTTCTCTATGGAGTGCAGGTTGCATTCTCTTTTTGTTCATTCTATCATTCACAACGCTCTCCCGTAGTCTCCCGTCTGTGTCTTTGGTGTGAGTGTCTTTTGATCAGTTAGACTAGTGTACCTGGTGTCGGAACAGATTGAGTTACTTTGATTCGGTACGGTACACCCCACTGGGTTCTGTCCACCCAGTACCACCTCTCCAGACTGTCTTACACCAGGTGACCTCTTCTCTTACCGTTTGGTGAAGTCATAAGAACGGAACTCTTGGGGTACTCGTCATACTTTTCCGTTTTACTATCCTATGACTTTCTCCTTGAGGGGTCCAACCATCCACGGGTTATACGAAGACCTATAGTCACCTCTTTATTGAAGTCTTTCTTACTTCACTACCTTGGTTTTGTTTTTGTTATGGGTCAACACCTACACTGACCACTATCTTCGTTTCAGGTTACGACATTTCTCGTTATAACGTATCCTTGGACCATACAGTCCAGGTACTTAGTTCTGTTTAACCTTCACCAGTAGTCCTCTACCGTTCTCACTTGCAGTCGTAAGATCCTTAGTCGGTTGATTTTACCTGACCTTATCCACTAAACTTGAGTCTACTGGTAACATAGATGATGACACCCCTCCTTAGGAATCTTCTGTAACTCACCGGTAGTACCAGTTGTTTTCTCAGGCTTTACGTCATGAACCTACGTTAGAGTTTTTGCTGTCTTACTAGAGACAAGCAAAGGTTCCGTTTGGTAAATTATAGTGTCATTAGGTTAGGATACGGGGTTGGTCATTGCGACTTCTTCGACTTAAACTTGCCAAGATACTTCTCGATGTTCTGGAAAATCTTGATTCTGGGTTTTACGTCATGAACCTACGTCAGAGTTTTTACTGTTTTACTAGAGACAAGCAGAGGTTCCGTTTGGTAAGTTATAGTACCATTAGGTTCACATACGGGGCTGGTCATTGCGACTTCTTCGACTTCAACTAACCAAGATACTTCTGGATATTCTGGAAGATCTTGATTGTGGGGTCTTTCTACAGGAAAAGTAATATCCCCTGGCCTTACGTTTTTATCCTTCATTTCTTTATGGACTTTATTGTCCGTTAAAACCGGAACGTAATGTCTTACTTCGTCCCGTTTCCGATTGTCTCAAGACGGTTCTCTTGTGTGACCAGTATCGTTTGTGGGAGAAGGTTGTTGTGTTCTCTTCTGAGATGTGTACCTATAGTTGTTTACCAGTTGTGACTTTATACTAACTAATATAAGAAACGTCGGTTTCTACCTCTTCGAAATATGTCAGTCGTTTTTGTTCTGGTCCTCGACTGACACCGAGTCTAGTACTCGAGGAATAACGGCTTAAGTCTGACTTTAACTTCTTTCACCTCTTTTGGTGATCTCGTAAGTCCATACTGGATTTAGTTTAGGGAATACTAATATGTCACTTTCACTCTTTATCAAAACTCCCTGATCTAGACTATCTGTCTCACGGACTACTTGATACCCGGCTCCAAGCACTGTAACATGTCCTCTGTCCTTAGTTCTGGTAGAGGTTCTTTTTCATTACGTTTTTTCGTTTTACAGACAGTCTCCTCCGGAACTTTTATCGACACAGCTTTACCTTCACTTTTCGTTTCCTCTTTTCCTTTCTATATGGGTAAACTTACGTCTCAAGGTTTCTTATCGTTCCTCTCTATTCTTTCGGAAGGAGTCGCTAGTTACGTTTCTTTCTCCTTTTGTTATCTTACCCTTTTACAATGAAGTATACATCATTATAGACATCCATTTGTCTGGGGATTAGATGCAAACATCGTTAAAATCCCTAAACAATCGATAACTTGAACCTATTTCGTAGTAATTTCTTTTTAAAAATTTTAAGCTAGTACGAAATCTTTATTTTAGTTATCAAAGATCTGTCTTTTCCTTGGTTCCGTGAGTTCTGTGTCTAAGACCATGATAATCGTATTCAGACCCCTTAATTTTCAACAAGTAATGATGATCTTTTATTTAATATTACATCTTTTTTTACTACCTATTACGACGTACCCAATTGGTTCTAACCTAGTACTTCCTAGCCAAACCGTACGACTCCTAGAATTTGAAATAATTTTTACTTCCGTGACTGTTTGCAATCCGTGAGCATCCGTGAGACTTGATAAGTCTTTTACATAAGTAAATCTATCTTCCTCCTTCATCAGTCTCTATTCAGAGTCCGATGGACGATTTTCGTGACCCACTTGACTTCACAGTAGACTTCTGTTTACTTTATGTCGTGATTTTTGACCACTAAAGAAACCATACAAACGTCCAAATAAATAGGTGAATGAACAAAACACCTCTAACCACGAGTCCCCACAATTCTGTCACTTTTTCGTAAGTTCAAGTCTGTATACCTATAAATCATCAACTTACCATCAAAAAGACCATATACCTGTAAAGTCGAAACTTTGGTTGTCCTGATTCAGTATCTGAGTCTATAACTTTTGACATCCTGATCTCTAGGTCCGTATCCTCTGTCTGTACACCCGTTGTTGACCCCCGTCCCCCGTAATACGATTCACTTCAATCAGACTGTCTTTTCTGTTTGTTGGTATACTCGAGAGAACATGTACCTTAGAAAAAATGTTTCTTTTAATTTTCTTTCTTCCCTTTTATTTTTTATCGGACTATATGTCTTTATTTCTACTAACGGAGTCCCTCCTCCACCCCCCTACCCCTTTACCCACTTCACCCAGTTTTCTATTTTCCCCTCTTTTTACGTCAACTACACTTTATGTGTATTTTAAAAACTTAGTATAAGGTTTATAACTCAAGTGTATATATGGAAACTATTTTTTTTATCGATTGTTTTTACCACGTAAATCTAAATACTCTATACCTTTATTTCAGTCTCGGGTTCTCTACAATGATAAACTTTTCAGGGATATTAGAAGGTTCGGAGTAAGAATGTCTTCTTTATTACTATAAGAAGTCATTAACAAAAAGTAATTTTTCCCTTTCTTGCTTTTAACCGTCGTACAAACTTCTACCTCCTCTACTACACCAGTTAAAAACCATTGACCTAGGGTAGTACTTAGATAGTGAAGAGTTTTAGACGTAATTTAAGAGACGATTGTACATTACACGATTATCTTAATGTAACTTCCGTTTGTAGAGGCACCTCTCTTTCCCCCTTCTTCTCACTCTGTACGGTAACCTCGATGTTTCTATATTTGTATTTTGTACGACGATGAGGAGTTCTTCTTCTTTGTTTTCTTTATGTTCCTTTTCGAACACAATAAAACGAGAAGATTATTGATGGATGGATTGTTCGATTGATTTAGTGATAATTACGAGGAAATATATGAAAGAAAGACGGAAAAGATCCCAGTGAAATAACAAAGGATCAACAAAAGTCTGAGAAATAAGAGAGGAGTTGTAACTAGACTAAAAATCAGAAGGAATCTTATTTGAAAGATAAACAGGACTTAGTATATACCGGAGATCCTCTCTCTCCAGAAAGGTGTATATGAGAGTATAGGTCACCAAAGACACCTTTCTCAACAAAGTTCCCGTCTCTTAACCTCTCTCTTTCTTCCTCTAAGTGGATAGTTCGAAAGGATGAAACGAAGTTACTTACGTTAAGAAAAAAGAAAAAACTTGTTTTCAGTCTAAAATAAACTACTTTATCAAAGTGACAAATCTTTGTATCGGTTTATAAAGTAAGACTGAAGGTTTATGAATAGTTGAATTAAAAGGGGGAGAGTGGAGAGAACGTTGGATGAGGTCATAAGGGACACCCGTCTTTTCGGACCGGTTGATGTCAGGTATCTCAGTGTTTTTCAGTCTATACCGACTTCACTGAATCGGGCGTACGTGTAGAGAAAGTTACTTCAACATTGTATTCTTTTACCCTCTGTAACATTTCTTTTGTTTTTTTACATCTGCTAAACTTTACGTGTTAAATGATATCCCTGTTTACTCAAAACGTTGACACCCTGGTGCCCAGCATAGTCCCTTTATTCCTTCCTAATATCAACCCCGAAGGGACCACCGAGTCTCCAATTTCACAGACGGATATTTACACCCTCTGGACCCAAGTTAGGGACCTAGCCCTTCCAGGGGACCTCTTCCTTTTCCGTTGGGTGAGCTCATAAGAACGGACTTCTTAGGGTGTTTCCTCGGACCACCTGATGTCAGGTACCCCAACGTTTCTCAGCCTGTTCTGACTCACTAAAGTGAAAGTTAAAGAAGTAAAAGTATCAACTTTCTCCCGAAGGGTCTCTTGGGTTACGTTCTTCGTATTCTCTGAACCTTCTGACCTCTTCCTTTACCGTTGAGGGAGGTCATAAGAACGGACTCTTTAGAGTACCCGTCTCCTCGGACCGTCCGATGGCAGTACCCCCACTTTTCTCAGTCTGTGCTGACTCACTGATTTGGTGGTGTGGTGTCATCAACTCTCTCTCAACATTTCGGTGTAGAAACCTCTTTTTGACTGTTTACTTCGGTAGTGGAAGAGGTTTCATCTCTCCCGACTTCCGAGGTGTAGAAAATGGAATAGAGAACACTTTCCCGTAAGTGTTCGAGGACCTTTCTTAGACGAGACCCGGGTGATTTGGATTCCCCCTGGTCCCTCTTTCCTACCTCGGACTGAGTGGGAACCTTTTCGTCATCCGGTGTTTACCGTCGTAATTATCTGGACATGTGGTAGTAACACAGGATGGATTCTTCTCTCGGACCCGGTGTGACCCTGACGTTTCAGCAATCCCTCACTGTGACCCAATCTCAGTTCTCCCAAAGTTTACATAGGAGACCACTACCTGAGACTTAAAAGGTGTTTACGGGAGTTTTTCCCGTTTCCAGTGGAATTAGTTGAAGTTCCAGACCTTCACACTTCAGTAGATTTTTTATTTTTGAAGTCGAGATAGGGGCTGGAGAGGACAGAAGAGGGTGGAGTAACGACGGTACCCATTCCCTCCCTTACTTACCCCTCTCAACTGTAGTAACTACAGTTGCGAGGAAGATCTTTCCGTGAGGGTCAATGTCTGGAATAGTACCAAATTTCTCCCTTATTCGAAATTTAAACTGATTTTTATTTTACAACTACCTATATAACCTGACCTATATAAGATTAACGACTCACTTTCACTTTCACTTCAGCGAGTCAACACAGGCTGAGAAACACAGGACACCTGACATCGGGTGGTTCGAGGAGGCAGGTACCCTAAGAGGTCCGTTCTTATGACCTCACCCAACGGTAAAGGAAGAGGTCCCCTAGAAGGGCTGGGTCCCTAGCTTGGGTCCAGAGGGTGTAACGTCCGTCTGCGAAATTGGAGACGTGATGGTCCCTTCGGGAATTTATGTTCTTATGCCAGAGAGTTTTTTGGAGGATATCTCTGTGTCTTGAAGTCTAGGTTCATGATTGTAGTTTCTAAAGTTCGTTCCTTTCCTTCGGTCCAACTTTCTTCTTCACCTTCCTCCGCCCTCTCTCCCCCGTTTTCCCCACCGGAATTTCTGCAGAGGACGGTGGATGTCTACGGGACCGCAATACCCTGAAAAGGGACCCGGAGGTCTCTTCCCTCCTGACCCTGAACCGGGATGGTCTTTAGTCTGGTCTGGTCTTGGTCTTAAGCTCAAGAGACGGTTCTACTCCACTAGTCAGAGGTTAGGAGTCGAGTCCGATTCCCGGGAAGCTGGTCTAAGGACGAAGGTCCTGGCCCCCTGATCTTTTTGTCCCTTCCTATCCTTCCCAATTCCTCTCCTTTCTCTCTCCCTTCCCCTCTCTCCAGTCATTTCAGAGAACAAGGAATGGCCAGTCCCGTAAAACCGGTCAACAGGTGTAGTCCTCCTCTGGTTGCTGTTTTCCCAGGGTCAACGCCGGTGACCCAGACCAGGTAACCGTTCGTTCGACCGGGGACTCATAGGGCTCACCAGTCCTACAGTCAGAGCCGTTTCTTCTCAAGGGCGGTCTCAGTGGTAAACAACATCCTTCCACCTAGGGAAGGTCCCGGGTTTTGACCCGAGAACAGATTGTGAGTCTTTACTTAACAGGTTTCTCTGTGTACACGACTGTTTCGTTCTCTAAAATGACCCTTTCCCGTGGTCCCACCTCTCGTCATCCCATTCCTTTGGGTCGTCTTGACGACTCATCTCTGAGATTAAACCTTGAATTTTTGTAAAATCCTAAAAATTATAACTCCATCGTCGTTAAAGTCTCTTTGAAAAATAAAATTAGTATCGGGTGTTCGTTACATAAATTATATGGTAAATAAGTCACCAACGAGGTTAGTATGTGTATGTGTGTGAGTATCCGTGAGTAAGTATGTAGTAAGTGGAAAACTTCTTTTCTAATACATAAAGATAATAAAGGTGTCAACGTGAAAAAAGTAGACAATTGAAAGAAGTCTCTTCTGTAGTTTCAAAACGTTTCTGGTCGACATAGGAGTAAAGAATATACTTCCTTCGAATCAAGGGTCTGAATCACAGACACAGTTACCAAAAGTGGATCTTGAACCCTACCCTGACATAGTTGTGGTTCCAATGTAAATCTTAAGAATTTCCTTGTCTTGTACTGGAAGTCGGAGGTCTTCGAGTGTTCGTTTACTCTCTGTAACCACTTTATGTTTCTTTTCCACGTCCTTTCCTGACCTAGATAGTAAATAAATAAATAATAAAAGTAAAAGAATAAAGGGTTTTCCTTCATCGTTTTCGACGGATGGTTTTATTTTATATGACATAAATTGAAGTCAAGTGACACGAGTAAGATTGACCTCACTATAAAAAGGAGGAGAGAAAGGACCTAACTGGTTTTTCTTTTTTTTAACTCGAATTAAAGACTGTTTTCTACTCCTTCCTTTATTATTTAATCCCGTAAAGTTTATATAGAATATGTAGGGATAATTATAAGGTTGTACTTTTTAGTCTATAAGGAATCGGGGTTTGTTATATCTCAAATTGATGTTATCGTTAGTTTTCTTCTTATTAACTTTGAAAATACATTTTAAAAGTTTCCGAACTTGTTAAAATCATGGGTCACTATTCATTTTAAATTTAGATTTTCGTAACAATGTATGAGGAATTAAAACTAACGTTTAGAACCAAAAGAAAAGATCAAA
The DNA here is from genome assembly GCA_006410555.1 of Capra ibex. Lineage (NCBI taxonomy): Eukaryota > Metazoa > Chordata > Mammalia > Artiodactyla > Bovidae > Capra > Capra ibex. The sequence continues at coordinate 171,739 of SJYO01016375.1, forward strand.
ACATATGTACGTTCGATAAAGGAACATAAAAGTAGATGTGTAGAGTAAACTTACGTCTAGTAAAATCTTTGAGTACTCTCATACGAAAGGTCTAACTTTTATTATCGGGAGACAGGTTATACTAATGTGTATAAATAATACTATAAAAAAGATTTGGTTAAAATTACTTTTGTTTTTAAACGAGTGAGTCTTTGTCCTCAACTTCTTCTCTAAGGAAACACCCAAATAGTATCTAAAAAAAACCGAATTTTATACAGTCTTAGAGAAAACGGAAATGACTCCGATAAACCTATAGGAAATCAGACCCCAAAAAACAACAACAAGAACAACAACAAAACCAAATGAAATAAACAAAACACAGTACGTAAAAAAAAAAAATTGACTGTCGTATAATCAGGGCAGGACGAAGATAACGTTCCTCCTTAGTCAAGTCGACGACTCTATGAGACCCTTTAAAAGTTTGTTGTTTTATTAGACTCTGTAGATTAAAAAGTTTGGTTTTTAACAACGACAACAAATACTCGATTCAGTATAGACTGAGAAAACGTTGGGATACGTGATATTGGACGGTCCGAGGGGACAGGTTCCCTAAAAGGGGTCGTCCTTATGATCTCACCTAACAGTAAGGGAAAAAATCCCCTAGAAACGTTGGGTCCCTAGTTTGGGTACAGAGGATGTAATCGTCCGTCTTAGAAATGGTGACTCAGTGGTTCCTTCACTTTCACACTTAGCGAGTCAGTACCGACTAAGAAACACTGGGGTACCTGATATCTGTCCGTCCGAAGAGACATGTACTTTAAGAGATCCGTCCTTATGGTCGCACGTAACGGTAAGGGAAGAGGTCCCCTAGAAGGACTGGGTCCTTAGTTCGGGTCAAGAGGATGTGACTTCCATCTAAGAAATGACAGACTCGGTGGTTCCTTTGGTTATCGTTTCAATTATAATCCTTAAACTGGATCTTCATAAAATTACGAAACACATAATTGACAGGGGACTCCGACTGAGACATCATTTGAATCTTCACCTAAGAACATCTCCTGTGCAATAAAGGTCAGAAGGTGTCTTGTAGTCGAAACGTTATATTATAATTTGTTTTCAGAATCATCATCACATCAATTTTAATATTCCTTTTATTACATCTCAAAACTACGGTTCCTTAAAACTATTAATAGAAATAAATTTTATAATAATCCTTACTTTAACAAATTCTATGAGAGACCTTTACAGGAGTTCCTATAAAGTATCAAAATGAGAAAGACTCATACCGATTACGTTTTAATAATCTTGATGGTGTTTTACACGAAAATGGGTTTTTAATCTAAAAGGAAAAATTAAAATTAAACTCGTCAAAAGTAAATTTTCAAATAAGACTTTTTAGTAAACAGAAAAAAGTATAGTCAGGTCAAGTCAAGTCAGCGTGTCGGCACAGGCTGAGAAACGCTGGGGTACTTAGCGTCGTGCGGTCCGGAAGGACAGGTAGTGGTTGAGGGCCTCAAGTGAGTGTGAGTGCAGGTAACTTAGTCACTACGGTAGGTCGGTAGAGTAGGAGACAACAGGGGAAGAGGAGGACGGGGGTTAGGGAGGGTCGTAGTTTCAGAAAAGGTTACTCAGTTGAGAAGTGTACTCCACCGGTTTCATGACCTCAAAGTCGAAATCGTAGTAAGGAAGGTTTCTTTAGGGTCCCGACTAGAGGAAGTCTTACCTGACCAACCTAGAGGAACGTCAGGTTCCCTGAGAGTTCTCAGAAGAGATTGTGGTGTCAAGTTTTCGTAGTGTTTTGGGATGGATGTCTTCTACAATATAGTGCAAAGAACAGTCCCTGAAGTTTTTGTAAAACTTATAATGTCATCACATCTCTTCATATCATAAAAATTATCATAATAATATAAGGAATAAGAAAATCAAGTAAGTGGTTTAAATAATTCCTGGGTCATCTAGAGTACGTTTCAGATCAACATTTTGTAAATTTCTGTTATAGTGGACGGGAGTACCTAGAATATAAGGTCCTTTTCTAATGTCATTGTGAGACCATTCTTTGGTAATTTTAATGATGTGGTCTTCGTGATTAACACGTAAAATACTAGTTTAAAAGAGGGAAAAGTCACAAGAGTCACAAGAATCATATAGTTTTCACTGATTTGAAGTCAAGTCAAGACAAGTCAGTGAGTCAGTACAGACTGAGACACTGGAGTCCTTGTCGTCGTGAGGTCCGAAGGGACAGGTAGTGGGTGAGGGTCTCGAACGTGTTTGAGTACAGGTAACTCAGTCACTACGGTAGGTTGGTAGAGTAGGAGACAGTAGGGGAAGAGGAAGACAGAAGTTAGAAAGGGTCGTAGTCTCGTAAAAGATTACTCAGTCAAGAAACGCAGTCCACCGGTTTCGTAGTCGCAAAGTCGAAGTCATAGTCCCGAAGATTACTTATAGGTCCTAACTAAAGGAAGTCCTAACTGACTAAACTAGAGGAACGTTAGGTTCCCTGAGAGTTCTCAGAAGAGGTTATGGTGTCAAACTTTCGTAGATAAGAAGTCACGAGTCGAAAGAAATACCAGGTTGAGAATGTAGGTATGTACTGTTGACCTTTTGGTGTCGAAACTGATCTGCCTGGAAACAGTAGTTTCATTACAGAAACGAGAAATTATACGACAGATCCAACCAGTATAGAAAAGAAGGTTCCTTGTGCGTAGAAAATTATGAAATTCCATAATTAAAAAGTAGATCTTATACTTTCTTTCTTGAACCTTTGTTTATGTAAAAGGAAACATATGTACAGGATGGATTTGGCTTTCTTTCAAAATTATGAGTAAAATTTCATGAACTCTTCAGTCGAAAAGTGTCCGAGTTTTTACATACAACTTTATGACGACACGACCACCCGTACGGACATTATATTAAAGAAACTGAAGAGAAACTCTTTTTCTTTGGAAAAAAAAAAAAAAGGTTTCCGTGAAGTACATCGTGCAATTAAGTCGTAATTAATATCTTGTACAGTTTGACATAAAGTCAGTTTCGGGGGGTCATTCAGAGGTCTCGAAAGAATTACTGTCATTAATATCCAGTATTTTTCTCAGCAGATTTTAATTGTAAAGAGAGTACAGAACTATCCTTTTACATTTACCGACGTGGCATGTCTACAAAACTAATCATTTTAAATGTGAAGGAAAAAACAAAGTTACGAACAGTTTGAAGTGTCACAATTTGTATTCCACGACGGAAAGAGTGTAAGGACTTATCTACTTCCACGTAGTTTCGTCAACATCCTCAAGAAGTTTACGATACGGAATAATAAAACACGACGTTAATTCGTTTTTATTTAGTTGTCAAAGAAGACGGTATTTACTTTCGTAGAAAATTTTCTTTCTTGTTTGACTGAAAAAAAAACAAACGAAAACTTTTAAAGGTGCTTTTTTCTAATTTCTTGACATAACCTGTGTTCGAATATTTTACGAAATAAGGTTGTACCTTTTTGTAGAACGGTTGAATATATAAATTCAGAGGACCATTCGGTATAAAATAGTATGTGGTAGTCTTTCTTATGTACTTTGGACGAGATGAGACTTGACAGTTTTAAATGAATGATCTTTTACTCTTACCTTTGTAGGACCAAATTTGTTACAATTATAGTAGTTTGTAGGTCCCTTTATATTGTTTAATTTTCTCTTAGTGAAGTTTCATATTTTCCGGATGTGGAATTCATTATTATTTAGATTATGAACTGTAAGTAGAGGGACCTTTCATTTTAATCTATTTGAAAACGTTCCCGTAAGTCTTGTCGGTTAGGTCAAATAATTATTAAAGGACAAAAGTATAACCTTCGAGTATAATAGACCAGCGTCGGTGTCATCTGGAGGTGTCTATAAATTATTTCGACGGAAGTCATTAGGAGAGACTAATGGATATTGGAAGGTCGATATTGCGTGTGACGCGACGTCGAAGTGTCTTCCTGTCGTGTGACAGTGGTCGATACTACAAACTGTCGAATAAGACGACGTAGTTCGACCGTGTTTTAATGAAAAAGGTTTAGGTAGGGATCAATTATTGGTTTTCATTATTACCATAAGTCATACGCATTATGAGACTCTTCCGTTTTACTCCGTTGTCTTCGCCCCTCTTTTTTTCTAATTTCTAACTGATAATACCTTCCCTCTACTTTTTGCCTTAGAACATTGTATGTTGTTACAAAGTTAATATTACGGTACACCTCTCAAGATGTATAGTGGGATGTTTTAGGCGTGACGTCCTGGTTCTTTGTACCTTCTCTAAAGGATAACATGAATGTGATACACATACTAAAAAGAGGAAGTATGTCTCGTTGTGACTCTTAAAAGAAAGATTTAATAAGAATCCGTAAGAGAACCCTCGTTCTTTACTGAATGGAAATTACCTTTTACAGATCAATTATCTTACATAACGAAACTAGAGTAGAATTTCAAACGTTCTCATCATTCGATAAAACGAATATTTTATCTCGTCTGATAGGAATTAGGTTTAAATGTTCGTATGGTTTGGGTTAAGTTGGAAAAAAAAAAAAAAACTTCTACTTTGTGGTTTAATTTTCAGACTTGACAGTTTACTTTTTTACCTAAACAAAGTAGTAGATCCGTCTTAGGTCATGTAATGTAAACAGAAGTAATGTCCACCCACTTACTGGAACAATCTTCCAGTTTATACTGTCACGATTATCCCTTTTTTTTAGGAACAGAGGAAGGAAAGAAGAAAAGAAGAAAGGAAGGTAGGGAGGGTGAAAGATAAAGAAAGAAATAAGAAAAAAGGTAATTAAGGAGAGAGAAACAAAAGGGAAGAAAAGGAAACGTTTAGAGGGGTGAAAAGGAAGGGAAGAAAGAAGAAGGATGTTATAAAAAGTCTTTTCGAAGTATAGGAAAAGTAAAAGATCCACCGATTGATATAAAAGAACCCGAGGTTTTAGTGACGTCTACCACTAACGTCGGTACTTTAATTTTATGCGAATGAGGAACCTTCTTTTCAATACTGGTTGGGTCTATCGAATAAGTTTTCGTCTCTGTAATGAAACGGCTGATTCCAGGCAGATCAGTTCCGATACCAAAAGGGTCACCAGTGTATACCTACACTTTCAACCTGACACCTCTTCCGTCTTACGACTTATTAACTACGAAAACTTGACACCACAACCTCTTCTGGGAACTCTCAGGGAACCTGACGTTCCTCTAGGTTGGTCAGGTAAAACTTCCTCTAATCGGGACTCTAAAGAAACCTTCCTTACTACGATTTCGACTTTGAGGTCATGAAACCGGTGGAGTACGCTTCTCAACTGAGTAACCTTTTCTGACACTACGACCCTCCCTAACCCCTGTCCTCCTCTTCCCCTGCTGTCTCCTACTCTACCGACCTACCGTAGTGATTGAGCTACCTGTACTCACACTCACTTGAGGCCCTCAACCACTACCTGTCCCTCCGGACCGCACGACGCTAAGTACCCCAGCATTTCTCAGTCTGTGTTGACTCGTTGACTTGACTTGACTTGATACAAGTGTTATATCTTTATATAAAACTTACTCGTGTCTACATTACTTCAGTTTTAGTTCAATTTATAAAACAGTTTTTGATTTTTTTATGGGTATATACAAAAATAAATATACGTCTCTAATTTCCACGAAGAGTGAATATTATACACAAAATATATAACCTATATTAACCTTATGTATTAGTTATGGAAATCGCAGACAATCTCGGAAGTTTCGTCGAAAGAAGGACACCAACTGTAAGAGGATCTACTTGTACTTGTACATGGGTTCACAAGTACTGTCTTTACCCTGATACTAAAGACTATGAAAGGAGAAGAGGACAGTTATTGATTAAGAAGTGAGTCACGATGACAATTTTACAGAAAACTTAGGTCGGTAAATGAAGAGATATAGGAGACCTACCTCTTCCGTTACCGTGGGGAGAGGTCATGAGAACGGACCTTTTAGGGTACCTGCCTCCTCGGACCATCCGACGTCAGGTACCCTAACGATTCTCAGCCTTTGCTGACTCGCTGAAGTGAAAGTGAAAAGTGAAAGTACGTAACCTCTTCCTTTACCGTTGGCTGAGGTCACAAGAACGGACCTCTTAGGGTCCCTGCCCCCTCGGATCACCCGACGGCAGATACCCCAGCGCGACTCAGTCTGTGCTGACTTCGCTGAATCGTCGTCGTCGTAGGAGACCGTTGTAGTCGGTTTCGGTGGTAGTCTCGGGTTCGAACATGGATCATCATCACCAAATCAGTGGTTCAGCATAGACTGAGAACGATGGGGTACCTGACATCGGTCTGTCCAAGGAGACAGGGAGACAGGTACCCTAAGAAGTCCGTTCTTACGACCTCACCCAACGGTAAAGGAAGAGGTCCCCTAGAAGGGTTGGTTCCTTACCTTGGGTCCAGAGGACTTAACGTCCGTCTATGACTGATTCGAAACTCCCTTCTAACATGGATCTACAGGGGGTTTCTGTAATACGAGAATAAAGTGAAATCTGATTTAGTCCTGGAGATTTGTTTCGTTAGAAAACTAGTATAGGGAAGAGAAGGAACCGAAGGGACCACCGAATCTATCATTTCTTAAGCGTACGTCACACCCTCTGGACCCAAGTTAGGGACCCAACCCTTCTAGGGGACCTCCTCCCGTACCGTTGGGTGTGGTTATTAGAACGGACCTCTTAAAGGTACCTATCTCTTAGGACCGACCGGCACCAGGCACCTCAACGTTTGTCAGTCTGTGTAGACTCACTGATTCGTGTACGCGAAAAGGATTTTGAGAAGTCCCAAAGGGTAACGGAAATCCTATTTTGTCTTTAAGAATTATACGGTCTCCTTTACATACTAAACCGTGGACGGGTGGACGGAACGGAATGTAGTGTGATTACAAGTGAGATGGTCCCGGTACGACCGGAAGACAGAACGAGGATTCTGAATGAGAAACAAAGCGTGAAACTTCTTTAGGGGGATAGGAGGGTAGACTAAAAAAGGATCAGTAAAAGTCCAAAGTCAAAGTTACAATAAAGAAATTCCTTTGAAGGAGACTATCAGGTCCGATAAAATGGGGAGAGGGTACAAACGAAACTATCTAGAAACATGAAAAGGAAGTATCTTTATTAATGCATGAAGAATTCATATAGTAAGTAAATTACGAACACAGACACAGTCGTCTTAAATCCGTCCTTCTCCAGAACAAGAACGGATACACGTTTCAAGAATGATGTCACGAAATGTGAATCATCAAAGAGTTGTTTATATATAAATTACTTAAGTAACTTATATACGTAAAAGAGAGTGTTTCTCTAGTAAGTAACCTATTAAGATTTTATTCTTTTAATAACATGTCCTCATAAAAACGTTTTATAACAGGAACCTAACCTAAGGGGTCTTTATCTGAATTCTTTTCCTAGACATGCGTTCACTAATTAATTCTTCACAAGGGTCCTCTTTGATCATTCCTTGATTCTCCTTGTCTTATTTCTGCCCCTCTCACCCCTTTTGTTTGTTCTTTCACTAAAGTCCAACAGAAAAAGAATCTCCGATCGAAGTCAGACTAGAACGTTTCCTAGAGACTTCGTGTTTAATATGGAGTCGTAACAAACAGAACTTCCTTCAATCACACACACCTCACGACATTTGAGTCTGAAAGTGAGGGTCCAGAGAGACGTAGGTATATCTTTCACTGAGGTCATCTTCCTCCCTTTAAGAGATTTTTTCGCATCACTCACACCCGACAACCCTCGTTTCTGTGGGTTCCGGTCCCTTTACCCCGTCTCTTTTCCGTTTTCCAAAACTCGGTATCGTCGTAGTCACCGATAGTAACATTTATTTACGAATCTCATAAAAACCCGAGTGAAAAATTTTCTACACTTGACTCTACAATGACACAGCCACTTTTCGTTTAGTGTATTAGAGACGATTTGAAGGAAATTTTATATAGGGTAGTAGAATAGAGAATTTTACAGAAAAGGAGAGAACATCTCCTTTGTAAGACTAAAAGATAAGAAAAAATATTTGTAAATTCATCATAAAATTATACTGTGGGGGTTTCCGACAATAGGTGTTTAATTGGAAAAAAAAAAAAAAACCAAAGTTTCAATAGTAGTACCAAGTGTTTTTCTTTTCCTTTCTTTTTCGATAAATGTGTAGACTCCCTAGGATTCTTTTTCTCTCCTCTTCCTTTCCTATTGGATAAGGTCACAAGAACAGACCCTTTAAGGTACCCGTCTTCTCGGACCGTCAGATTACAGGTACCATAACCTCATGTCAGGTATGTCATTGTATTTCTCAGTCTGTACTGAATCGTTGATTTGTTTTGTTAATCTCTTTTATCTGCCCTTGTTATTCTGTCCTTGTTCAAACCTCTTTTAAACCACCGGGATTTTAGGGTCAAAACATGGGGGTAGTTAGGAGAAATCTCACTTCTTAATATAGTTAAAACACATTCTCCAAAACAAAGACAAAAAAACAAAAAACCCAAAAAAAAGAAAACGAAAAATTCCAAATAAACCACAAAATCAACTATACTGTGAACCTATCGAATGGTGTAATAATATACGTTTTAAAAAATGAATGTACTGTTACAAGTGATAAAATTGTACATACTATGTATTTTATTCTAAGAAATCTTGTCAATACGTGTTCTATATACTATAACCTAAATATGTAACCTAGGGTCCTACACTAACTAACCTCTTTTATTCAACCTGGTCCGTACAAACGATTTCCTTGGTCTTCATATTGACCATATGTTGTGTGTCATTTGTGTGTAGACCAAACTTCCTGTTGACATCGTACACCACGGAGAACTTCTCCACTAGAATCTCGTTACGGTCCTGGACTTTCATTGTGATTTAACGTATACTAAAAATTGGTAGTAAGTCTAGAAACTTCTTGAGACTAGATGGTACCGGGAATACTAAGAGAATTAGATTCGTTAGGTGTTTCCAAGAAATTTAAACTGAGGAAGAGGGTCCCGTACGGTACCTGAACTCAGCCAAATTGCCTTATAAAGACTACCTATTTTATTATGGAGGAAACCGATATGGTAAGACACGGTATATCGTGTTTCCTTTGAAAGAGTTGTGCCGATTATCTACTTCAATCCGTTTCCTTTTAAATTTCTAAGGAGAATAAGGTTTGAATTAAAGATTAATTATAGCCAACCTTTCATGATATTGTAGACTTTCGTCCCTTGAGATTCCCAAAACGTTTTCAAGGTTTGAACCATTGAAAGATGTAGTATAATCTCGATGACATATCTTCCTCCAACAAAACTCCAAGAATTAAAGTAAGACGTTTTTGGTTGATTTTATAGTAAGACCTTAAAATATCTTATAATGATTTTGAGTGACATTAACGAAAAACAAGTAATCTATATCTTTCGATCGAAACAACTATCTCCTCTCCTTGACGGAGGATACACAGAAGGAAGGTAAGAAAAAGGTTTTATTTACGAGTGTTGACTTTTGACCTTCATACCGTCGGTTAAAACCCAAATCACTTGATGAGCCGGATAAGGATAGAGGTCCTCCTTCTCTTTTCCTTCCTACACGACCTATTTTAAAAACTTACTGTAGGTTGAAAGACGGAAAATAAAAATCGACAAAGAACCTAGAACTGACCTTTGTTTCTATAATTGGGTATTGAATGAAAGTATCTTAAAATTAACGTATGGTTTGAAGTCAAACTCCTTGTGTTAGTTGTAACTAAAACGAGAATTATGACTCGTACTATTTATGGTACGAGCTCAGACTTCTATGTTTTTACTTATTCTATAACGGACAGAAGTTTTTCCAGTTTCAGAAGTTTTAATCTATTAAAATTATTTTACAAGATTGAAAACACTCTGAACAAAGACGTGTTTCTTCTCCATGTATAAAGTACTTAAAATTTTACTAAACTTTTCAATGATCTTGGTAGGTATTTAAGTAAAAATGGGTATTTTAGACATTCCTTCTGGTTTATACATAGTGTCCAACTTAATCGAAACATCTGGGTTCTCTCTCAATGAGGATGGTCCTAGGAAGTAATCATTAAGATTTAAAACTATTGAAAACAGAATGACATTTACGAGGAGTGTTAGTCTTCGTGTTAAATAGGTCTACCGGTTAGAGGTTTACGGTTAACGGAAGACTGGGATTTATTTCACTTGTTAAACCGGGGTCAGTAACTATAAAAGATAAAAAGAGAAGGAGTAAGAAATAGAAAATTTCGAAGGAGAAGAAGGAAAATCGACTTTCCTCTGACAGGAAAGTACTTTGATAGACAAAATACTTCACAATTTAATTCGCATAAATATAGTAGATTTAACGGAAGGAATTAGTAAAAATTGTTTGTTATTATTAACTTCTCTTTTGTCTGTGAGTCTTTACGACCCTAACAATAGGAGAAAGGACCGGTCGTGAGAACTATCCACAGACACGGTTAGGAAGGAGTAGGGGACACGTGGAAAATTGTGTTATTTTGTACGTACGGTACGAGCCTTACCGTGGTTGAAGAAAGTATCTTGAAAAAAAAAAAAAAAGGGTCCAGTTCCAAATAACACCGGAGACGACGTCATTCCTCCCTCGTTCTTGTTTTCGTCCAAGGGAACGAACAGTGGACTCCCCTCCGTTCGAACAAGGAGTATACTTCCCTCTCATCCCTACACAGGTCCTCAATCTGACTTCCCACCGAATCCATCAAACGGGTGGGGTATCCATCACAACACACGTCGTAGGACGACAACGAAGAGGTGGGAGATAAAAACGAAGACCGAGAAGTTTTGACCGTCAACCAAAAAAACCAGAGAAACACAGAAACAGGTCTTAAACGGAATTCACGTGCATGTACGTCAATAAAAATCAAGGCATGTCAAGGAAACATAAAACAACGAGTCCTCTTCACACAGGTCTACGTTCGTGACTTCGAGACGTTGTTTACCTGGGTCCAGGGTCTGACAGAGTAAGGAGAGATTCTCTGAGACATAGGAATAAGAAATCCCAATCCCCCGGCTTCAAGAGAAGTAGACTTTGCAGAAGGACGACCTGTCCCCGGTGTACCGGATCAAACAAATAAGAAAAACCAACCCAAAGAAAATCAGAGGTTGTCAAACTTCATTCCGAGTACTACCAAGATCCTTAAGTCGGGTAAGGTCTCCCTTCACGGGTCCAGGGACACCCAAGAACCTTGTAGTAGTCGTTCCCTGAAGAAATTCTTGAAGATGGGAGAGAAATAATGATTTAAAGGGACAAAATAACAGATATCATAAAGTGTTAAAACTGGAGAGAGGGAAGATCCAATAACATCAAATTGTGAGTTTACCCAGAGGAGAATGGAAGTCAAAGGAAAAGGGTGTGAATACGTAAACAAACGAATACATAAGTAAGTAAAAAAGAAACAACAAGAAAAAGATCAGAAATTTTACTTGAAATATTCTCTAAAGGGGACCGGTCACAGAAGAGTAAGTAATATGTAGTAAGGTACTAATTAAATTAGTGAAAGGTACCAAAGTTATTAATAAATTAACTACTTGACTTAGTGATATTATAGAGAGATCTATAAAGAGGACCTTAACTTCAACTTCAGAATTGGTGACTGTAAATTTGTTTTCTCTTTCTCTATTTTTCCTCTATCCCTCTCCTAAGAATCTGAATGGATTCAACAAACGTACTTGTCGAGTTATGTCAAATTCCCTTAAGTAAGATTACTCTTTTATGTTCTAATCTTCTTCCACACGTTTACCTCAAATACGTAAGTCAAATTAAATGATTCATACTACCCGATCATCCAGTAAAACTACGACAATCGATCTGGAGTATTCTTTATATACCCTCCCTCTATTATCTAAACTCTCATTAATCATCTATCAACGTTTCCTTTTCTTTCTTACCTCTTGCCTATTCTATTGAGAGTCTCTTGTATATCAGACTCCTTATTTCTCTGTTATACACCTTTTTATTTGAACTTTATACTAATACTCAAATTAAACTCTACATAGATATTGTGGTTTATATTTCCAGGTCCTCTAGTTGAAAAAAGGGGGGTAACCGAGGAGTCTAGGGTTCATAAGAAATCCTTAGTTACATTCAATGTTCTTTCCGTTGTACTAAAGGAAATTTAACGTTGGATAAAATGTCGAATTCCATTCAGTCTTTCTTTTTGTGGTTAAGTCATATAATTGCGTATATATACCTTAAATCTTTCTACCGTTGCTGCTGGGATATACACTCTGTCGTTTTCTCAGTGTCTATATTTCTTGTCTGAAAACCTGAGACACACTCTTCCACTCCCACCCCTCTAAACTCTCTTACTGGTCAGGTTCGAGCTACGTACTTTGTACCGTAAGTTTCGACCATGTGACCCTACTAGGTCTCCCTACCCTACCCCTCCCTCCACCCTCCCCCGAAGCCCTACCCCCTGTGTACATGTGGACACCGACTAAGTGTAGTTACATACCGTTTTTGATGGAGTTATAACATTTCATTAATCGTAGGTTAATTTTATTTAATTAATTAAAACTTTTTTTTCTTTCCGTTATACCCTTCAACCACTGAAACTCCGAAGCCTCGGAGTGAGAGATTTAGTTTCTCTGAAGTACCGTCTGATAAAATAAGTAAATAAATAACGACTGTATTTCTAAACTTTTGACGATGTCTTTTGTATAAAAAATTCGACTCTTTTAACTGGGGATTCTTTTGAATTTGGTAAATTGGTTTCAGGGTGTCGAAGATTCACCGGTTCTTATTTGAACCCACAAAGAGGTAATATGACGTAAGAATATGACAAAATAAGTAAGTTAAATGTAAGTTTTGTAGAAATTCACGTTACTAAAATAAACGTAGGAGTGAGTATGAAACAATTGATTATGATAGAAGTCGATAGAATATCTAATACCTTTTTTAAAGGAGATCTGAATGGATTAGGGTGAGTGGGAGGAACTAAGAGAGAGGGAAGAGAACAGGAAACGTGAACAATAAAGGAGATGAAATTTGATCTACAAGTCGAAGGTATCTTCATTAAAGATAGTGGAAAGGTATTAATTGAATTAAAGTAAGAGATCCTGTGTCTCATTTATAATAGATAAACCTCTCACATAATCAATATTGTTTAACTTAAAACATTGTTGAAGTTTTAGAGTCACAAATTATCTTATTCCAGATAAAAAGTGATCGTTTTAGGTCACATATGTAGGGACCTATCTGTGAAGGAGACTTTCGGAAAAAAGACTCCCCACTGAGTGTCTGAACTGAGTGAGATTCAACACAGAAGACCTGTCATCTAAGATTATATATATATATATATATATATATATATATATATATACATTATTTTCCAGAACTTTCACAGATGTTCATTTTATTATGATAAATTTGTGTTTTAATAACTGACTTGAGACTTGGATTTATAAGTACTTTAGAGTTATGTCAACTTGTTGTTAATAACAACAACAATGGTCATTTAACGTAGGTCAAGAAACGTTGGGGTAGTTGACATCGGTCGGTCCGAGGAGACAGGTACTGTAAAGGGTCCGTTCTTATCACCTCACCTAACGGTAAATGTCCCTAGAAAGGTTACGACCCTGACTTGGATGTAGAGGATGTAACCGTCCTTCTAAGAAATGATGACTCTATGACCCTTTTGGGAACTTGTTGTTAATGTGTAAAAGTTTAACAATTATTAAATCTACGGAATCCGTAGTCAAAGGTAGTGATATCGGAGTATTGTTTTTATGTAGATTAGTACCAAAAGAGACCTATGTATGTACGTGGGGTTATAAGTAAAGTCTTGAGAAACGTCATCGGTTCTGTACTTCTTTGTAGCTGTAATAAGGTAGCTGTTTCCTTATTACTTTTATGCGAAAACACGTTACCCTATAATAAGTCGGTATTTTTTCTTGTTTTATTGGTAAACGTCCTTGTACCTATCTGGATCTCTAATAGTATGATTCACTTCTTTTAGTGTGTCTCTTTCTGTTCTTAGTATACTATAGTGAGTATGACCTTAGGCCAAAATTTTTCATTATAGTTACTTGAATAAATGTTTTTTATTTGTCTGAGTGTCTAAATTTTTTTTAATACTAATCGTTTCCCCTTCAATTCCCACCCGTCCCTATTTATTCCTCGAACCCTAATTGTATTTGTTTAAAAATATATATTCTATCTATTGATCGCTCCTGGAAGACATATCGTGTCCCTTGAGATGAGTTAGAAGACACTATTGATATACCCTTTTCTTGGACTTTTTTACGTTTCTGTACATATTGACTTAGTAAAACGACATGTGGACTTTGATTGTGTTGTAACATTTAGTTGACATGAAATTATTTAAAAATTTCTATTTATTTTAAATTGAGATTTATATATATACTTGACCCCAGAGGACGTAACGTCCACCTAAGAAATGGTCGACTCGATGGTCCCTTCGGACATATCTGTATCAGGGATAGATTAAAATTCTAAACAAAAGAACTCTATAACGAACATTATTTGTCGAAGTGGTATCAAGTGGAGTTTAAAAAGTTATTTTTGTAACAAGAAAAAAAAAAAAAAGTTTTAAAGGGGTATCTTGATATTCGTCTTAAAGACTGAGTCACATTTATACATCCTAATATAACGAAAGATATTTTTTTAAGACTTTCAAAGATCAGAATTTTACTAGTAATTCCGTTATGTAACTTTGTCTATATGATGTAATAAAATATTTCATTATGAATTATTTGTCACTCCTCCTTTTACCTGACGAATTTTACTGAAAGACAGTACACAGAAAGTCTTCCTTGTAAATGTATCCGTTTTATGAAAGCTATCATCAACTGAAAAAATACATTTTACTTTTTTTGAAGAAATTTAAATGGTCGGAATTTTTCGTAATAGAAGTAACAAAATATTGTAAAAATAATTCATCTTATGTAATAAAAAAGTTATTTGACTCAAAAAAGTATGACTTGAAGGTCACTATAGACTTTTTGTATTAATGTCAATACAATAGTGTGTATAATTAAAAGTAAAAAGTTTTATTACGTGTGTCAAGGTTATTACAAAGAATATTTATATACAAAAAAAGATATTACGTAATTATGTTAACCGATCGTCGAAAAAATCTGAAACCAAAAAACTAAAATTTTTCCGTTTATATCGTTAATTCTCGGGTCATCTTTAGGGAGTAGTTTAATTTTAGTCTACCGTTTAAACCTGGTATCGATTAATTGACACGAAGATTCTTAAAAAGACTCTTTACTTGAGTTAAATTTGAATTTAATTAATTTACTTTTATATAAGATTTTAGACTATCTAGTTTTGGATAATTAAAGTCAAACCGACCAAGTTAGGTCGGTTTAACACAGAAGACTGAGGTACATGGAGAGTGGGTATTGTCAATACGTCAATCGTACTGTTTCCTGTTCCTAAGACGTGATTTTGCACAGTCTATGGTAATTGAACCAGATTATTTTAATACACATCACAACAATACTGAGTTCGTACTTATTTTCACTTTTTTGTTTCATCAGGAAAAGAAAGATTTCACCAGTGATTTACCTGTATGTCTTTTTACAAAGATGAAAGAGGTTTTAACTTTTAACAAAAATGAAGTTCATAAGTGATTTGACCAGGGAGTATGAGTACGAGACAACGAGTCGGAACAGGTTGACAAACACTAGGATATTTGATCGGGTGGTCCGAAGAGACTGGCACTCTACAAGGTCCGTTCTTATGACCTCACCCAACGGTGAGCGAAGAGGTCCCCTAGAAGAGTTGGGTCCCTAGCTTTGACACGGAGGATATAAAGGACGTAACCGGAAATTTCACCTCTAAAGAGGGTAGGTTCATGCTTGGTCCGGGCTGGGACGAATCGAAGGCTCTAGTCTTCTCTAGCCCGCGTAAGTCCCACCATACTGTTTTGCCTTTAAGAGATGGTGACTCGGTGGAACCTTCGGGTTTGACCGGGGATGTCGTTCAAATAGTGTTATATACGTCGTTTCTTATATGACCCAGATAAGAAAAGGGAAATACACTGCGTGTGTGTCAGTGAAAAACAGACAATAAAAGGAGAGACATATGTAAAACAGAGTGGTGACAGACTTTCTTCTCCCCTTTTTTTAGGTATTGTCGGATAAAATAAGTTAAAAATTTTCGTCAATGATATACTTTCTAAAATTTTCAAGTCTTCCTTGTTTTATCAGTATTTCACAGTTTGTGGTTCGAAAAAATGACTGTTTGAGTCTCCCTCGATTTTCTGTTAACATCCGGTTAATCAATCTTTAAATTTGTTAATATATATACGTTAAAGTGTATTTGTTACCACTCTATGTCATCTTCTTATCAACAAAATGAATACGAAGTATTATTGGTAATAACCGGTCTATTTATATTCCGTCATTAAAGTGTCCTGTCACGACAAATACAAACAATAGAATCACTTAAATTATGAATAATTGAACCAAAACTGGATTTTAATATATTGAAGAATTAATATTCTCAGAAAAACATCCTATTAACATGGTTATAAATCTCTTCGGAACAGTCAACGATCTTTCAGTATATAACATTCAAAGTTATTTTATCTTCCTCAGTATTCTACGAATCTTTATATTTTAATTTCATTCATACTTACTTTCTAATCTTAACCATCGAGAACTTCTCATTTCCCCTCCCCCAACGTAAATAAATGTGAAAAAATTTTCAGAGAGTCATCCGATTCACACACACACACACACACACACACTCAACGATAGAACAGGATGAGAAACGCTGGGGTACCTGTCATCGGAACGGTCCGAGGAGTCAGGTACCTTAAGAGGTCCGTTCTTATGGCCCCACCTAACGGTAAGGCAAAAGGTCCCTATAAGGACGACGTCCCTAGCTTCGTCCCTAGGTGTAACGTCCGTCTAAGAAATGACAGACTCGGTAGTCCCTTCGATCTCTAAACTCATTGTGAAAATATCTATCTTAATCGGTCAAAGTCATTAGATCATGTCACCAGAGGTCTCGATTCGAACTTCTCTTTGGATCAAGATGACTACAAGTTAAAATGAAGTGAAAAAGGTAAGAAGAAGGACATATACAAAGTATTACTTATATTATCATAAGTTATCCAAAATTCACTTATTGAATCGTACAACCTCTGTACTAGTGTTTTAGATATGGATACCCAATTCGTTTGTTTAACTAAAACGATTTCGTGTAAATAACTTATTATATACAACTTAGAAATAATCCGTAAAATAATCTGTTATAATACCTGTAATTGTATAAGAATAGTGTCAAATGTTAAATTTCCGGAACCTTAACAAAAAAATTGTAGACCTGATATAATAGTGATAATTATCATAATACATTTTTATTCTTGGGAGAGTACATGTTCAAACAAAGGGGGGGGGTGGGGTGACAAACACAAACCCTAACGTGGATTACCGACACGATACGAATCAATGAGTCAGTACAGACTGAGACACTGGGGTACCTGACATCGGGGTGGTCCGAGGAGACAGGTACCCCTAAGAAGTCCATTCTTATGACCTAACCCACCGGTACGGGAGGAGGTCCTCTAGAAGGGTTGGGTCCCTAGTTTGGGGCTAGAGGGTGTAACGTCCGTCTAAGAAATGTAGACTCGGTGGTCCCTTCTGGGACTTATGACCTCACCCATCGGATAGAGAAGAGGTCCCCAAGAAGGTCTGGGTCTTTAGTTTGACCCCGACAAATAAATGTTTTTTATTTGTCTGAGTGTCTAAACTTTTTTTTAATATCAATCGTTTCCCCTTCATTCCCACCCCCTCCCTATTTATTCCTCGAACCCTAATTGTATTTGTTTGAAAATATATATTCTATCTATTGATCGTTCCTGGAAGACATATCGTGTAACTTGAGATGAGTTAGAAGACATTATTGATATACCCTTTTCTTGGACTTTTTTTACATTTCTGTACATATTGGCTTAGTAAAACGACATGTGGACTTTGATTGCGTTGTAACATTTAGTTGATATGAAATTATTAAAAATTTCTATTTACCTATTTATTTTAAATTGAGATTTATATATATACTTGATCACAGAGGACATAACGTCTACCTAAGAAATGGTCGACTCGATGGTCCTTTCAGTGTAACGTGGTTTGTCAGAATCAATTTTCAGTGTACTTACTTCAAAAGATACGTTGTTTTGTTTAAAATAAGGGTACTAGATCGTACTCTTTTAAATTTTGTCATTAGTAACAAGTCCTATAATGTATGTGTTTTTCGGTACTCGTTTTATTGATGTCAACACACTCAGTCATACATTGTGATACAGTCGTATACGTTGTTACGACAAAACTAAACCGTATGATCTACAAAATTTTAATCGTTACACCTTTTGGGATGTTGAAATTTTGAAGTATTTAAGACCGTTAGAACTTAAACTTCCGTCCAATATGTTTGTATATCACAAACATATTGATTGTGTAGAAAGTACTATTAAAACTTTATCTACAAGTTTGATATCACAAATGGATACAACTGAAAGACCGAGAGAACTACCTCTTTAATATTTAAATGTTAGGAACAACATACTGTCATAAAGTCGTACACTTTAAAGATAAAAACGACAATCTCCTTATGTTTCACATTAAGAACTTGTTAAATGGATCTCTATATGAAAAAAAAATGAAAGTTAAGTAGTCCGATTTAAAGAAGATTATGGTCGTCTTAAGATCGTGTGTCTTCTCTGTGATATTCACGTATTATTAAGTACGAGATAACGGTTAAAGTATGGTCTATGACTTTTGTTTCGTTTATTTTAGTGTACTTTGGTTTGAATTCTTGGGTATTAAATCACGGTCGATGACGTCCAACCCAAATATGTCAACGTTTTAATTCTGATCCATACTAAAAGTATCAAACACATTCTTAAGAAAGACACTTTCACCGTTTCCAGACTCTGTTCCCCCAGACATACTTTTGGTTCCACTATATTCAGTTTAAGACCACTGTAGTACAATGACTAGACCATTCGTATTCTCAGGTTTAGAGGTAAAATTTCCGACTTCTTTTTATGTAAACTAAAGAAAAGAAATTTCCTTTTAACTTATTTTTATGATACTTATTAAATATGGGTAAAATTTGGACAAAGTAGAAAGAAAGTTATCAGATTTACCTACTTTTCTAGTATTCGTGAAACGGGTTCTTTTATATTTAGGTATTTTTAAGAAACTTACTAAAGTTAGTCTGTGTAATGAATAAAATTAGTATTACACCAATAATACTGATTTCATCTTTTTATAATTGTTTATATTACAATATATCATGATGATATTTATATAAGAATTTCCGTTTCTATAAATATCAGACCTCCCTTTTTATTAAAAAGATTTAAAAGGATTTGAACAAACACGAAACGACACTGGTTTCGGGAAGTTATATTTTACCAAATTAGTGTATGATTCTCGTTTTTACCCACTAAGACTTCGGATCCTTTATTCGTGACTCTATTTATAGACCTCTGTTTAACTATTTGTGATCACAGGTGTACCCTAATAGATTTTTTAAACAAGTTCTTTTTGTTTATTCGTTTTTCAGGACGTTAAACTGTATATAATTGTTGTCACTCCAAGTTTTTATAATTTTATAACTTTTTGTAAGTAGAAACTTAACACCCTTACAACATGTAGAAATATACAGATGAACCCGGAGAAGAGAAATCTTTCAGGAATATATATTGCGTCACCTAAACGTATCCATCTATCTGATAGAAAAGACCACACGTGTCACATAAAATACTAAATAATAAAATATCAGTTCATATCGGTTCTCTATACTCGAGGTTAAGACAGACTTACTCACTGGCTTGGATCATCTGGAAAACAGAGAAGACTCAATGTCACAAACCAGACGTGAACTCCTCGACATTTTAAGATCGGAATAGAGGTGTAGTCCCTCTCACCACCACTGTCTTAAATCTCGATCTAAACGAGAAAACCCCTTCTTTAGTCACATTACAAAACTCCTTCAGTACCGTCTGTTTCGAGATACAATTCAGTATTGTCTTGAGGAACACCTCCCCGCATCACCCGTCACTCTAAACTGTCGACCCAACAGTCTCGGTCCTCTGTCTTTTGTCTCTTCCTTGAACCGCATCTCCTACCATCTTCCCTCCTCCACGTGTGAGATTCGGTTCCTTTATAAGTCGACTGTATTCCCTAACCACTTATTATTGTCCTGGGTTCGGTGATAAGCGACGATGACCCTTCTCTTATCCTTCATTTTATCATATCGGTCCTGGTGACCACTTCGACTTTAGTTAGAAACTGAGATTTTATATGTGACTACCGACTAACGACAACTACAAACTGTCTTTTGTTGTTTTAAGACATTTCGTTAATAGGAAGTTAAATTTTTAAATTAATTAATTTTTTATTTTATGTAAGTTACCTGTTACCGTTTGCTTTTATTTTAAAAGTCTTTAAGTAAGTAGACTAAAAGACTACATTGAGATTCCTATATTTTTTAATTGATACATTAAACACTATAAAGTCTATTTCGTTTTTTGGTCTATACAAGAGAAACCCCTTCTCGTATATTCTGTTAGAAACCCACTTTCTAAACTTAAATGGAATGGAATTTGTATGTGAACGGACCTCTTGAGATATCTGTCTCCAGTGTTTCTCAACCTGTGTTGTCGTTTCTGTGATGATTCACTGATTGTCAAAGTGAAAGGGGGGGGAGTTTGTAGGTGATATTACAACGACTCGTCTCAATTGTTATAAAATACTAATTTAGTAAATTGTGTTACTATTCGTGTAAGATTTACGAAAATTTTACAAAATTTATAACAAGAGGTTTTATTAGATAATTTGACTTTGAGAATGAAATAAAATTTTTATTTCAATTTCTACGACCTGATCCACGTCATCCTTAATTTCTACTGATTCAGAGACGGTAGGTTCTCAACTGTTCAAAAACCAGTTTTAAAACGTTGACTTTAGAACGATGCCGTACTTAAATAATAAATCGGAGATACCTTAGTTCTCGGTCCTCTCTCGAAGTCGTAAGGTTTTCAGTTTTCCCTTTAAAAATATTCAAGAAAAGGATGATTCCTAGTAAACGAAAGTTCGTTGAACAAACGTCGATCGTTACTGACAGAAGAGATTTGAAAATAAAATAAAAGATTAGTTTTACTTTATTAACTACTTAGGGTGATGGTCGTTACAATCCGAACTAAGAGGACATGGTTGGTAGATTATTCTTGTTAATCTTTCGAATCTAATTTTTTATTTTTCATATACACTTCAATAATCTCTAGACGTCTCTATCGTTTCTAAACTTCTTGATTCAAAGTTCTCTCTTCTTTTGGTGTCTTTCCACTCGAGTTGTAAACTATAGTTTCTTAAGTTTTTTCGTCTTCTTATTTTGAATACTACTCTGTTTAGTTATGTATTTAGTCTTGACTGTGACTATGATCTGAAACTTCTGTTCCTGTAATTTTAATAATGGTACACAGGGTACTAGTTTTTCAATTCATCTCTGTATATGTCACAATTTTTTTTAATTTTTAATTTAGTTCTGAGATCTTTACTGTTGACCTCAAAGACTCTACTTTTTATGTGATTTAGAGACATAATTTAGTGATAAAGTTATTTATATCATTTATAATTATAATTTAGTAAATAATTGTAGAGTCGAAAGTGAGAACTTCACTTTGATTTTTTTCTTCTAGTTTACATTGACATTCATTAGTCTTTATCCTACTTATATTTAATATAACTACTTTATAAATCTTTCAGATTATTCTCTCTCACGGTTTCTTAACTACGGAAACTTGACACCACAACCTCTTCTGACAACTCTCGGGGAACCTGACGTTCCTCCAGGTTGGTCAGGTAGGATTTCCTTTAGTCAGGACTTACAAGTAACTTTCCTGACTCCGACTTCGACTTCGTGGTTATAAAATCGGTGGACTACATTTCTCGGCTGAATAACCTTTTCTGAGACTACGACCCTCTCTAACTTCCGTTTTCCTCTTCCCCGTTGTCTCCTACTCTATCAACCTACCGTAGTAATTGAGTTACCTGTACTTAAACTCGTTCAAGACCCTCAACCACTACTCGTCCCTCCGGATCGTACGATGTCATGTATCCCAACGTTTCTCAGTCTGTACCGATTCGTTGACTTGACTTATTCTCTTTTTAGTTTTGGTTTTATATCGTAAAACTCTGATTATGTCAACTATTTGGAGACCGATCTGGTTCTTTTGTTTCTCTGTTCTACGTTTAATGGTTATAATAATTACTGTTTTCAACATAGAGATGTCTATCTACATACAATTTTCTTTTTATTTATTGACAGTAATTTTTGTTGAAATAATACAGTTTTCGAATCTTGAATCTACTTTCCCTTTTAAACGACTTTCCGTGAACACATCGAAAGACACATAATTTAACTTAATAAACGATTTTGTAAACAATTCGTTAGTTAAGGTTTATTGAAGTCCAGGTACGTTAAAAGGAGTACTTTGTGTCAATTTTTATTTTTTTACTTTATTAACGTTTTAAAAAGAACTTCTCTTCCTTTACGAAGGATTAAATAAGATACTCATATCGTAATAAGAATAAGGTTTCGATTTTTGTAGTGTTCATTGTTTTTGATGTCTGTCGACAGGAGGTACTTGTGACGTGTTTATTGTTTTTAATGTCTGTCGATTGGAGGTATTTGTGACTACGTTTATGAGAATTTTAAAACCGTTTTTTTACAAAATTTAATAAAATAAAGTTACATTTCCTCCAAAGTAATATCCTTATGGTTAAATCAAATTGTAAATTTTTATTTAAATATATTAGATAACGTAATTGGTCTAATTTTTATATTTT
This sequence comes from Capra ibex, assembly GCA_006410555.1. Classification (NCBI taxonomy): domain Eukaryota; kingdom Metazoa; phylum Chordata; class Mammalia; order Artiodactyla; family Bovidae; genus Capra; species Capra ibex. Next base: position 194,547 of record SJYO01016375.1, read on the forward strand.
GATTACTTGTAAAATATTCTATGTCTTTTTTTACTCAATTGTTTTCAATTGTAGGTAAAGAAAACCTTTACCACTTCATCCTTAACTTTATCTATAGGAATCCATTTGAGTAGGTTTTTGTATATCGATTGGGAGATCAGTTCCGATACCAAAAAGGACACCAGTACATACCTACACTCTCAACCTGACACTTCTTCCGACTCTTGGTTTCTTAACTACGAAAACTTGACACCACAACCTCTTCCGAGGACTCTCAGGGAACCTGACGTTCCTCTAGGTTGGTTAGGTAAGACTTCCTCTAGTCGGGACCCTAAAGAAACCTTCCTTACTACGATTTCGACTTTGAGGTCATGAAACCGGTGGAGTACGCTTCTCAACTGAGTAACCTTTTCTGAGACTACGACCCTCCCTAACCCCCGTCCTCCTCTTCCCCTCCTGTCTCCTACTCTACCGACCTACCGTAGTGCCTGAACTACCTGTACTCACACTCATTTGAGGCCCTCTACCACTACCTGTCCCTCCGGACCACACGACGATAAGTACCCCAGCGTTTCTCAGTCTGTACTGACTCGTTGACTTGACTTGACTTGACTTGAAGTATAAATTATCATTTTCTATCTTATGAAAAGGTTAAAATCCTTTTTCAGATTCTGTAGATAAGAGTGGTAAACAGAAGTTGTAAAGTGATTTCCAGAAACTGTCATATTATACGTCCCTTTTCCTACATAAGTTTCAACACTTTTAATTGTTTCTCTTTAAAGTGATTTTACCTAACTTTGTCCTTGAGAGTACTTCACGGTGAGTCACAGTTAATATCATGCTTAACAGTTAATATCTGGGATTGTCTTCTTGATAGTTATCCCCTTTTTTTATTAGTAGTTAATATCCGGGGTTATTCTGTTATACATGAAACGTAGAAGATGTTCTTTAATGTTCAATGAGGTCATTGAGTTGGTTACTTTTTGACAGTAGTAGGACTTGGGAGTGAAAGGAGACTACCTAAAAACAAGTTTTGTTGGGTAAGATTGGAGGAGAAGAAATATTTAATTACAAAAAAAGGTTACAAACAAACTGAACTGATACTGAAAAGGGTATCGAACGAACAGGACTTAACGGTAAGGAGACGATAAGGACTTATTTAAGGTAAAAAACGACCATTTTATTGACTGACATAATAAAAATTTCAGTTATTTCAAATTTTCCTTTCTTCGTTTTGTTAAATTATTGTTATACCAGTAGATACATTTACGTTAAGTTCCTGTTTTTTTTTTTTCTTCGTTGAGTGTGGAAAGACCTTACATATTCTTTCATATAGTTCATATGTTTGGTTATAAATATTTTAGATCACATAAAATATATAATCGTTTTTAGTTTTAACTCTAAAAATTTTTATAATTTATGAATATATGAATCTTTATTTAGACTAATTCAAAGTTGTGTTAAGTTAGTCTATATACTTCTTGAAAAACCAACTGTAATCGTTCAACAAAGATTTTATATATTTTATATATCTCCTGAGGTTTCTTAAATTCTATCAATTTTGTTAAATTTTTTTTCTTATTTCAGTTTCGTGATTTTAATAGGATACAGTTCTTAATAATATTTTGGAGGCGTTAGTTCTGAAACACTATGACCGTATTTCTGTATAATTATCTGATTCGTTTTATGTGTGTATTAGTTTGCAAACTGTTCCGATGTTTCCCTTGACTCACTTCTTTCCTATTAGAAATGGTTTTGTGTCACGATCTTGTTCACCAAGAAGTAGCACACACACATTCAGTGAAGTCAGTACAGGCTGAGACACTGGGATACCTGACATGGGAGGTCCGAGGAGACAGGTACCCTAAGAGGTCTGTTCTTATGACTCAACTAAGTAATCCTTTGTTTTTATTTTTGTTTAACAGTACAGTTTTTAACTAATTTTATATATCATCCAACTTTCCATTTTTAGATTTTGATATTTTAAAGATTTACTTTTATATACTCTTTATAACAATAGAGGAATCAAAACCGTTTCTATAAAGTCTACACTGCGGTTTTCGTATTATGTATTTTTCTTTATGTGATCTGAAGTGGTTTTAATATCTGAAGAAGTAAAGGTTTCCGATGGCAGATATTAAAAAACACACCGAAACTCCTCTTCTTTCCTATCTTCTATTTTTCTGATAATCCATTGTTTTCGTATGGTGTTCTTTTACTGAATCTTTGTCTAAAAATTTTTGACATGTGGTACAAAAGGTTCTTTTTCTATTTTTTGTTTACTTAATTTACCAAACTTAGTTTGATAAACTATCGTTTTTAGTCTTAATCTTTTTAAGTCTCTATTCTATACTCCTGAATCTTTTACTAATATATAATCTCCCCTTTTTTATCATAGGCGTTACTTCTGATTGTCTTTGGTTCTCATTTATTCGTTTTGACTATTGTGAAATTTTAATTAATTTTTACTTTTTCTTCTAAGATTTTAAATACTCTTTACCTCTTTTTCTATTTCACAAACTCCCTTTGACTGATTATGACTTCTATTTGGTTCTTCTAGGTTGTTGTCTATCGTCTTAAAGAATTTGTTCTTTTAGTTTCGTTCCTTTCCCTCGTTTATTATTTTGACATAAAGTACCTTTCATAAGATTGTACGTCTTTGTTTGTACTTAACTAAATTACGTAATATAGTGATTCTGTTTCACTAGGTGTCTCTGGTTGTGGTTTTAGAACATACTTTAATGATATTACATCTCTTTTTAGTTTATAAGAAAACTACAAATAATTTTTTATGGTTTACAAAATATTCTGTTCTTTAACTAATCACAGTCATTAAAACTGTAGAATTCAGTCTTTTTCTATTTTGTATAAATTTTGTAGTTCCTAAATTTTACACTTGATTTCTGATAAAGATTTGTTCGTTTGAAAGTTTATATGAATTTTTTTATAAGAATAGTTGTTTGTTGTTACATTCTTTTTGAGAACTATATTCAGAAAGAACTTCTAAGTAGGTGATCTCCTATTTGTTCGTAAGTTTTAATGATTTCTATAATTTGATTTATGTTTGACACACTATTTATACATTAATTAACATATTAATTCCGATTTAGTTCCGATTTCTACTCTGATAATATATACTATCAATATACGAGACTGTAGTATCTATATCACGTGGATAATTTTGTATCCTCTTTTACCTGTCGTACTTATATTATTCATATCATTAACATAAACACCATCATATTATAATAATCAGAATCTGACAACGGACACATTTTGTCGATTATTATCTTACGGGATCACGATGAGAATATATATAATGGTTCTAAGTGTCACACTTTGCTTCTACTATAACAATATTATATTTTCTACAATATATTAGAAAAATCAGAACTTGTCCTTTATAGATATACTTAGGTACTACTAATATATATGTATGTATATAAATACATATATATATTACATAGTAGAAAATATAGATTTACAATAAATAAATATTCATATTAACAATATATATATATATACATACCAGTGAGGTAGATCTTTGTAATCCGTTGACTCCTCATTACTAGTAAGAAACATGGACCTCAAAAGAAAATTTTATGACAACAAGTGAGTTAGTGTACGTTTTTGTCTCAAGAAACCCCTTTGTAGACTAAAATCCATAATTGTCAAGACTCTCATATTGTAGAACAATATGGTTTCTCTTTCTTTCTTTAATGATGATATTAGTAAAGTGTTACTTAGGTGGATACTTCTCTCTCTTCGGTTACTTGGAGTTTTTTCTATAATTAATGTGTCTAGTTTTGTGTAGTTTATTTAGGTGTTTAAGTTTTATAATACTGTGTTTCTGACTACCTATTTGAGCAAACTTCAAAACAGATTGGAAGTACAGAGGGAAATATTCGACTTTTCCTAATTTCTGATCCTAACGGTTATTCTCGTGTACACAATAGAAGTGCAAGAATTAGAAATATGTCGTAATACTGGTGTCGTATCAGGTCAAAGAATGTACTGTTTGTAGTATACCATATGTAACGACATTACACTTTTATTTAACATATCGACCATTTAAGAGAATCTAGTGACCACGTAAGTCATGTGAAATATACACAATATAACGATGTCCATTGGAAACGATGTGACAGGTATTAGTTTATGGTTTTCAGAAACAACAAGAAGGTCAGTAGAACTACAGAAAGACCGAAAAAGTCAAAGTCGAGTAATGGGTTACAGTTTCGGTTATGGTATTCAAGTCCAAATACAATATCGTCGGAAAGTACAAGTCCATATCTTATTAAAAAAGAGAAAGTTAAGTCTCTGTATTTTATTTTTGATAGAATAATATGTCAACGTCACCCTGTCTTAGAACCCTGTCCCGTTCCTCCCGTTACCCTCCCCTTTCGAAGTGAGACGAAATACTTCTAGTCGAAATCAAAACTTTCTGATCTTCTGATACGCACTAACTATAGAACCTTGATCTTCTTAGTACACTTCCAACTAAGTGAGCATACAGATCACGGAACCACCCCTTCTGTCTAATCTTGACGACTGGTATATATCGTGTCCCTCAGGTCGGACCACGAGACACTACTAAATTTCTCCACTCTACCCCCTCCCCTCCCTCAGAGTTCTCCCTCCACTATATACATATTAATACCGACTAAACGTAATAACATACCGTCTTTAGTTGTGTCGTAACATTTTGTTAAAAGGGGCTTAATTTTTTTCTTATTTTTCTTATCAACTAGCCTCGTGGACGTTACCGGAGAGATTCACCAGAATGAAAGACTGTTGTATCACTGAAGCTCTATGAATTAAAATGAAGAATCCACCACGTGGTGGGTCGTGAGGTTTCACTTCACAAGGTCACTTGTCCCGTCTTTACATACGTGAAAGACGGAATTGAAACATTCAATATATCATATAAGTGTTGTAACAAAACCAATATTCCTTTAGTGTTCAGGTGGTACAAGTTCCCTTCTCTGTATCTGGGGTGAAAAGTGACTTTTTTTGTACTACCAGTGTAACATTTACTAGCACATCCTACCCCCCATAACACACTGATAGAAACTTTTTGTGTTGGACAGTGTCCTTCGTGTGTATGAGACCAGAGGACTTCTCTCTTCGGGGTAGTACATATCAAGTACGAGACACAAATGGTTTTGACTAGTTTTAGACAGAACAGTTTGTATAGAGAAGTATAAAGTTATCTGACTTTTACATATCTGATGGACTGGTCTTTTCAGTTTAATCTTTAGTTTTTGTCTAATTTTAAGGTTCTTAAATCTTTAAATTTTGTATGATGAGTAGTTCTAATAATCTGTAATGAAATTACCATCACTTCTACGTATACACACACACGATTCAGCGAGGTCAGTGCTGAGAAACACTGGTATACCTGACGTCTGGTGGTCCGAGAAGACAGGTCCCCTAAGAGGTCCCTTCTTAGGACCTCTCCCAATGATACAAGAGGGGGTTCACCTAGAAGGACTGTGTCCCTAGTTTGGGTGTAGGGGACACAGAGGACGTAACACCCACCTAAGAAATGGTGACTCGGTGGTTCCTTCGGGGTATTACTTCCATACAGTACAGTTTTTATGTTTTCCGTCAAGAATATTCCTTTACAAACATATGATCTTTATAAGTATACGATCTTTTATGAGGTCTAAAAAGATCTATGACCGTTTGTTTGAGGTTTTACATGTACCTTTACGTTTTATGGATCTTAAATCTCATCCTTTCCTTTAGAAGTTTTCTTGTTTTCATCTCCTAAACAATTGGTATTTTAAAGAAAGGTTTGACGTCGTTAAACATGTCATACCACAAACATACTTCTATTTATAAAGTTACCGTCCCTTAATGTCTAAGGTCTTTGTCTGGGTGTACTTATAACATTGGACTAAATACTGTTTCGGTGGAGGTGTTAAGTCACCCCTTTTACTAACAGAAAAGTTATTTACCACCATCCAGTTAACTTATAGGTATACCTTTTTTTACCTGGGACTGGGACATGTTTGGTATGTGTTTTTAATTAAGGTGTACATAATATCTTTATTTACTTTTTAGATTTTATTATTTCGAATTTTTCTTTTGTATCCTCCTTTAAAAGTACTTGAATCTCAATTATAATTTGTCATATTGCAGTGATTGTTATTTTAAAAAATTACACGAAATACTTATAAATCTTGAATAAAAGTAGTTTATGTGTTATTCTCCCCTTTTAATTCAGTGTCTCAATCATTTCTATAAACGCTATGTATATAAGTTGATTACTAAATAAGGTCAAATACATTATCCAGAATGTTTAGTTTTGATTTTCATATTTTTTCTTGTTTTACACCTTTTACAGTGATTGCACGTGAAATGTTTTCTATATGTTTACCATTATTAGTGTACTTTTCAACGAATTTTATAATCAATAGTTCCTTTATCTTCGTGTTGGTGTTACATTATAATACTGTTAGAATACTCTTAACGTTGTCCTAAAGTTTATAGTACCTCCTACACCTCGTTAACTTTGGGAGTCTTTAAAGATCATTCTTTCATTCAACCATTAGGTGTAACCTTTTACCACACCTCTCATAGATGACATCGATTTTTACATAATGGAACACTAGATCATTAAAGTGTTCCTTATCGGACTTCTCTTTATTCACGTACACAAGTAAGATATCTTTATTGTTTTTTTGATCTTTATTAAGTTTATGTGAACTCCACATGTTACCTATTTATTCATTACCTCATAAGTATATTATCTATAAATTCTCGTTACCTCACCCCTCCTTCTTGACTTCGATGTACGTCCTGTTAGTACTTAGAATATTATAAATCCTTTTCTCCGATCTGTACTTTTTCTATATAACTATATGTACTTTAATGTCTTGTACTTACATCTTATTAACTTGAGTCTTGACACAAGGATCCCTACCATTCATTATTGTCGGAAGACTCTAACCTTGGTAATACACAGAACTAAACCCACCACCAATTACTTCGCATATGTGAAATTTACTCGATATGAGAATCGTAAACAAGTGAAATACTTATCTGTGTATATGATCTTTTGAAACGTACACAAACAATTCTTTTCATATGATCTTACAAGTTTCGTCGGAATTTATAAATAGTTATCTTTTTATTGATTTAACAGTGGAAAAATGTACACGGTACTTATGTTTTTATTTCTTTAATCTCAAAACGTATTGCTTTTAATATTAATACCCGAGGTTCCTACGTTCACACTCCCAACATGATCTTACGAACATGATACTATGTGAACACCATGGTGAATGAAATATTTTTAATCTTGGTACGTTATGTGTTAATGTATGAGTATATCCTTTTAATATTTCGTTATTTATCACTACTCTAGTCTAGTTGTAAAACCTTTTCGATAAAACATCTTTAAATCTAATACCGACCTATTCTCTATAATGGTCTTCTATTGTCCCCCTCTCCATAACTAATTCTCCGATAAGGTGACCTTTTTCAACTACTCTTCCTCTAATTATTCTTGTATAAGTTACCTTTACCTTTTTCTCCTTTCTGTATTTTATAAAGTTGTCCTCTAGCTATCCTAGACAATTAGGTAAACTTTACCCTCCGTTCTTTTCTCCATTACATCTAAATGCTTTATATATACGAAATATACGGGTCGGTAATACGGTCCACAAAATGTATTCGACACTGAAAATTAGGACTATTATCGGAACACACTACGTGAATAAATAAAGATAAAATGTTTACCCCTTTTTTTTTTTTCACTAAGAGAACGTCCAATAAATTAAACGGGTTCCAGTTTACCGTTCCTTCACCTCTATGGGATAAACTTCGGTCCACACAAACTAAGTTTTCAGTACGAGAAAAGTAAAGTTTTACTTAGGATTAAGTAGTGTATCGTAAACTTGTAACAACGGAACAGTTTAACACTACGGTAATTAACTTTGTTCCTTAAGTTTTTTCATCGAACAAGATATTATGTGTCTTCCCCTTAGACTAATAATCTATGTAAAATTAAAAAATTTTACTTACATTCAATTTTTATTCAGATCTAGACACGACAGATTATGACATGTCATCAGGGACCAGTGTACACCAAAAAATTTAAATCTAATTAATTTTAATTCCTTTTAATTTTAAAGTCGAGAAGACAGTGTCATCGGTATAACGTTTGTAAAACGTTCAATGTACACCTATTGCCGACGGTATGACTTACTGTCTTAACATGTAAAAGTAATATCGTCTTTTTACATAACTTATTAAGACCCTAGACTCTACCGACCTACCGTAGTGGCTGAGTTACCAGCACTCAAACTCACTTGAGACCCTCTACCACTACCTGTCCCTCCGGACCGTTTTTCTCAGACTGTGCTGACTCGCTGACTTGACTTGACTATCACGAGTTTCTCAAACCTAGGTCGTCAGTAGTAATACAATCTAATCTTATATAGTGATACTTGTGATTACTAATATTATTATAAAGGGTAAACAATTAATTGCGAGAACACACGAGTTGCCGAGTTAGTACAAGATGGGAAACGTTGGGGTACCTGACATTGGGTCGTCCGAGGAGACAGGATATCATTAAGAGGTCCGTTCTTATGACCTCATCTGAACCGTACACAGTTATTAAAACGTATGTGATATAATAAACTAGAAGTGACGTTGAGAAACTTGAGTTGTGTGTTTAGTAATATACACCTCTTACACTCTCTCTGTATTCCATTGTGTACGAAAATTCTTTTCTTAAATCTTTCTTATCGGGTATACTAGGTAAATTTATTTATCGATTTTCTCTTATAACTCAAAGGGATCACCTAGTCACCATATTTTGGGTGGATGGTTACGTCCTCTACGCCCAAACTTGGGACCCAACCCTTCTAGTAGACTTATTCCTTTATCTTTGGGTCAGGTCATAAAAACAGACCTCTTAAGGTATCTGTCTATTCGGACCCCTTGATCTCAGATACCGCATTTTTTACTCAACCTGTGATGAAACGCTGATTTTTTTTTGTTATTTTTTTCTCTTATAATATCTACTTCGATTTCCCTTTCAACAAAAAAAAGGTCCTCCTGACAAGGGGTCTCAGTTTATAACATGTCTATAATTCATAAGTTCATCCGAGATCTATCTCTTCAACAACCTAAACTGTAACTCCTTAGAGATAACTACATCTCTTCCATAAAGTCATCTTTGAACTCACTCGAATATCCAGTTCTTCAAAAGGAAACTCATACTTTCTCCTTACCGATTTCATTTCTCTTCCAACCTTCTGTCAACAACACAAAGAAACGACCACCACCACCACAAAAAATTACGTACCTTTAGTATCTTGTATCAACTTCAACCTTTCTGTGTTTCAATCACCTGTTACTCTCTTAATTGATAAGTTCTTTCTTCACTATTAATTACTATATTCTGGAACCCCCTTCATTTTCGACGTTGTTCCCTGGTCGACCCAAATCTTGTCTTACATAGACAGAAGGGTATTCTTTCTTCCCTTTTACTATCTACTTTCACGCTCAAGTAACTTTTCCTTTTACCAAAGGAAAAATACTTATAATAAACGTGTGTGTTTTTTTCAGAAATAAGTTTCAAATCCTTGACAGAAAGGTAATGTATTAGAGGAGACTCTTTAGAAGGGACAATAGAGGGTTTGTTGTAAGTGTGAAGAGGACCAATAAAGATACCGTAAGGTTATACAGGTCAACATACCTATTGTGGGGTCACTGGGAGTTATACGGGTCGTTACAGAATAAAATTACTCCCTTACTTACTCAAGAGTACCCCTACCTTACTGGTAGTAATAATAACAGTGACGGTAATCCCATTTCGTCTCAATCTCTAATTATTAATTATGTAATCCAGATAAATTGGAAGGATCTACAACAACAAGTTTCGTCTACACTTTTTCTCTTTTATACCTAATACTTAACCTTTAAAAGTTTCCTGCTTTAAGTAAAGATACAGTGAACTAGTAAGTCTTACTTGTAAATCTATTAAAACACAAAACCGGATTTTTGTGTGTATACGTACGTGTCTGTGACACAGTAATACTTTACTCTAAACTACAAACCTAAGTATTACGACTCAGTTAAAAGATCATCTATTTCTTATTGTTTCTTTACACTCATATACATTAATAGTATACTTTTGGAATGGAATTCCCGTATCTCGGGGTATCATAGAGTCTCTTTTTTACTAATCTTTAATACAATGTAGTAAAATAAAGTATTTACTCCGTATTCTACATCTCTTCAAACATTGGACAACTTCTTAGTAGTATGTCTATCACCAATTAAAAATTCGGATCCAGTGACACACTGTATAAATTCGTCTCAAGGTTGTATTGTATTCCTTTTCATTTTCGACAGAAGACCTTGTCCTTAAACGACCTGTTAAATAAAACACTAACAACTATTATTCATAATATAAAATAAGAAGATGACACCAGTTTTATACGTGATTGATTTCTACTTATTAGATAAAAAGAGTCTTATAAAGAAATAAATTAACTTTAAGAAAAAAAGGTTATTTCGTACTATATAAATCTGGTCTCCTGTTCTACCGCCTCCTCATCCACCTGTACCTCATGTAGAGAGAAGTCCCTATGTAGTCCTTATGTGGAAGTCTGTCTCTTCACGTACGTCTTTGAAAATTCCGACTCTCACTTTGTCGACTAGACACCGTCGGATTTACCTTACTCTTGGTCTGGAAGGAACGGTTTCGGTATGTATACGGTGTGACCTTGCACCCAGAGGACCTTCCCCGTCGTCGACCCTCGACTTCAAATCCCTAGTACCTCGTTTGGGTGGCACTCCCGACGACAGCTAACATGTCTCTCCCTAGCTCCCCTACACTCCCTCCTCTAGCACTACCCTTTACGGATACCTCCTTTCGGTCCGTCGGTATGACGTTCGGCATTTCGTTCCGTTATGACTACTCAGTGTACATCTCCCACCTCTGTAGTGGTTCGGAGAGAGAGGGGTTTCCCGTCGTAAAGTCGACTTGTTATCTCTTCGACCAGGCAGTTTACGGACTGATGGACTCCGTGACTTGATGTCTCATCCTGGGACGGGTCCCATGAGGAAAGTCACTGACTACTCGACGATGTCTCGTCCTGGGGTCGGTTTCCCCGGGGAGATGGACGGACTGTACGACTTGTTATCTCTTTCCGGGGTCCGTTCCCTAGGGAAACTCTCGAACTGATCCACCTCGATACCTCTTTCTAACCAGTTTCTCTGAAGACTAACGGTCGATGTTCTCCGAACTTTTTTTTGAGTATCCCTGTAATTGAGGACGCTGTCTCCGTCAGACATAGGGACTTGTGAACCGTGGTGGTCTCAGGGGCGTTCGGTTCGTCGACGTGACGGAAGGACGAGTTGAGAGTGGACCCGTCTCGACAGTGTCCTCATTTTTTTTTTTTTTTTTTCGGAACACAAATACACACGTTCCAGTGAAGTCAGGACAGACTGAGACGTTGGAACATCTACCACCGGACGATCCGAAGAGACGGTCTCTCCCCCAAGACATCCGTTCTTATAACCGCGCATAACCGATTATGACCAACGATATGGGAAGATCTCGTGATATAAAGGACGACGGGATCGGCGGTTGGGGAGACTCATCGACTGCGACGGTCTTGGGGACGCTGGGTTCGTCGACGTGGTGGAGATGTGGACCGGGAGTGTCCCCGTTTGGGTTCGGGAGGTCCCGTCGGAGTTGTCGATTCGGGGTCACTTGCTGGATGTACATCTCCACCTTTATTTTGGTGTTATCTTTGGGTCCCTGTCACACCAATTCGTTTTTCTGGGTTTTGAAAGAGTGGTCGACATGTTCGACGTCTAATTTAGGTGGGTTAGTTGATTCGTCTGAGACACGGATACCTTATACATTTTCCGGTAACTCTCGAGGGTGTTTTCTTTTGTGTGGTTGAGACTATTGACACCTGTAACCTCCGTTCTTGTGGGTCCTCGTCTTGGTCTAATCTTAGACTGGACGGGGGTACCGTCCAGGTGTCTAGTCATGTCACAACCTCCCGTAGGGTCCCTCCATTCCACCTAAGGGTCAGTGTCAGAGACTGTCACCACTGAGTTCTTTTTGTTAATAAGAATATAAAACTGAACGACATCTAAGAAAGCCTAAAAAAAAAGAAAGAAAAAGGGGGAGACAACATTGACAGCTAAAATAACCATGATTCTTAAGGTCAATTCGACGACTCCAACAAAAGACAAAAAAGAAAAAGAAGTCAGTGTAAAGAAATAACGATAGTGTCTGGAGACGGAGATGTAAACCCGAAAACGTCCAGACACAAAAGGAGAAATGAAAAAGAAAATATATAAAAAATTAAAATTAAAAAAATTAGATAATGATAAAAAAGATGTAAATAAGGAAACAAACGAAAAGGGTGACAAGAAAAGGAGAAGGTCAATTAGAAATTACATATATTTAGAAGAAATAGATGGAGATAAATTGAAAGTATAGATATGAAAGAAAGAAAAGAAAGAAAGGAAAGGAGAGTTGTATAAACAATCAAAATAAAAGTAACGAAATAAACTGTGAACCGTAGAACGAAATAAAAACAAAAGGTCAGACACGAATTTAATCAAAACAAGTATTGACCGTTTATATTAAAAAATAAAGGAAACGAGTGGTCTAGTTAGATGACATGAAATAAAAACAACCTGATAAAAGTGAAACGAGTACCCACATATACATATACACATATAAGGTAATAAAATTAATAATAAACGGACTAAAACGTCGACGGTAAACAGACCCCAAGTAGAAACCAAAGAGTAAAAACCTATAAACAAAATGAGAGGGAATTACGGTATTGTTTGACGTACACCTTAAAAGCAAGGACTGGTCTCTAGTTTGGGACTTGGAAACCTCACCCTCATGACTGAGCTTGTAGGATCTAATGGTCTCTTGATTGGGTTCCCCAATAGTTTATCACTCTTGAGTGTGTCTCCTTTAGTGAGCTTATGTTTTGGGTCTTAGTGGGTTGGTGGGCATCGTGGGACCCGTCTTGTGGAGTAGATTCGTTGTTTGTTTCGTTTTTATATTTGAGTTAGTAGTCGTCTGTCCTCATGGTGGAGTGAGTCGGAACGGGTAGTCTCCTTTTTGATTGTTTGTTTGTTTTTGAGTCGTGTTTCGAGTGGGATATGATTCGAGTGTATTTGGTGCCCTGGTTGCAATCTTCCCGTCTTTGGTTGTCCTTCTTTCTTAAGTTGAAAGAAGTTCCTTTCTTAAGTTGAAATGGACTTCGGACCTTTTTCCTATGTTTGTTTTAATTTTTTACTTTTTCGCTTTTTATGGCGTGTTTACTTACTTGTTTGATCTTTGTTTCTTCAAGCTTATTTACTTCTCCTTTATCCTTTTAATTGACTTTTTCTTAAGTCTTATCGCTATCATTTCTACTAGTCTTTGGAACTTTTGTTTTACCTCTTTTGTGTTCTTAGTTAATTGTTTCTGGATCTTCTTAATTTCGTTTTCGGATGTCTTTTTTATCGTGTTAATGACTTCAATTTTTATGAAATCTTCTTTATTGACTTCGTCTTCTTACTTAGTCACTACACCTTTTATTTTACCACCTTTATTGAAAACTTCTTGTCTTTTTCACTTTTCTTACTTTTTTCCTCCTCTCATAGTCTCTGGTGACCCTGTTATAGTTTACGTGGTTGTAAGTTTAATATCCCCAGGATCTTTTTCTTCACTTTTTCTTTTCCATACTCTTTTACAAACTTCTCTAATATCAACTTTTAAAAGGGTTGTACCTTTTCTTTTATCGGTCAGTTCAGGTTCTCCGTGTTTCTCAAGATATGTCCTATTTGGACTCCTCTTCGTACGGTTCTTTGTATAATTAGTTGAATTGTTTCTGATTTGTGTTACTTTCTTATAATTTTCGTCGTTCCCTCTACGTTGTTTATTGTATGTCCCTTTGGGGTACTCGAAATGTCGACTAGAAAGTCGTCTTTGAGACGTCCGGTGTTCCCTTACCGTCCTATATTAATTTCATGACTTTCCCTTTTTAAATGTTGGGTCTAATCAGAAGGTGGTTCCTAGAGTAAGTTTTAACTACCTCTTTATTTTTCGAATAGCTTTCCCGTTTTCAGATCTCTTAAGTCATGGTCGTTTGGTCGAACCGTTGTTTACAATTTCCCTGAATATATAAATTCTTTATTTTGTCTTCTTTTTTCTAGTTGTTTTATGTGGGGTTTATTAATCTTTTATCGTTATTCTTGTATTTATAGTTATTAATGAAAGTTACATTTACCTAATTTACGAGGTTGATTTTCTGTGTCTTATTCGACTTACATATGTTTTTATCCTGAGTATATATACGACAGATGTTCTTTAAGTTCCCTAATCTAGACTTTCTGTCTCACGGACTACTTGATACCTACGTCCAAACACTGTAACATGTCCTCTGTTCCTCATTCTGGTAGGGGTTCTTTTTCTTTACATTTTTTGGTTTTACCGACAGACTTCTCCAGAAGAAATTTTGGACACTTTTCTTCTCTTCGTTTTTCGTTTCCTCTTTTCCTTTCTATATGGGTAAACTTACGTCTCAGGGTTTCTTATCGTTCCTCTCTATTCTTTCGAAAGGAGTCACTAGTCACTTTTCTTTATCTCCTTTTGTGTCTTACCCTTTCTAATCTCTAGAGAATCTCTTTTAATCTCCATGGTTTCCTTGTAAAGTACGTTTCTATCCGAGTTATTTCCTGTCTTTACCATACCTGGATTGTCTTCGTCTTCTATGATCCTTCTTCACCGTTCTTATGTGTCTTGATATGTTTTTTCTAGAAGTACTGGGTCTATTAGTACTACCACACTAGTGAGTGGATCTCGGTCTGTATGACCTTACGCTTCAGTTCACCCGGAATCCTTCGTAGTGATAGTTGTTTCGATCACCTTCACTACCTTAAGGTCAACTCGATAAAGTTTAGGATTTTCTACTACGGTACTTTCACAAAGTGAGTTATACGGTCGTTTAAACCTTTTGAGTCGTCACCGGTGTCCTGACCTTTTCCAGTCAAAAGGAAGATTAGGGTTTCTCTCCGTTACAGTTTCTTACGAGTTTGATGTCGTGTTAAAGTGAGTAGAGTGTACGATTATTTCATAACGAGTTTTAAGAGGTTCGGTCCGAAGTTGTCCTACACTCTCCACTTAAAGGTCTACAAGTTCGACCTAAATCTTTTCCGTCTCCTTGGTCTCTACTCAAGTGGTTGTAGGCAACCTAGTAGTTTTTTCGTTCTCTCAAGGTCTTTTTGTAGATAAAGACGAAATAACTGATACGTATCGGAAACTGTCATACCTAGTGTTATTTGACACCTTTTAAGACTTTCTCTACCCTTATAGTCTGGTGGACTGAACGGAGAACTTTTTAGACACACGTCCAGTCCTTCGTTTTCAATCTTGACCTGTACCTTGTTGTCTGACCAAGGTCTATCCCTTTCCGTATGCAGTTCCGACATATAGTAAGTCAAGTCAAGTCAAGTCAGTGAGTCAGCACAGGCTGAGAAACGCTGGGGTACTTAGCGTCATGCGGTCCGGAGGGACAGGTAGTGGTTGAGGACCTCAAGTGAGTCTGAGTGTAGGTAGCTCAGTCACTACGGTAGGTCGGTAGAGTAGGAGACAGTAGGGGAAAAGGAGGACGGGGGTTAGGGAGGGTCGTAGTGTCAGAAAAGGTTACTCAGTTGAGAAGTGTACTCCATCGGTTTCATGACCTCAGAGTCGAAATCGTAATAAGGAAGGTTTCTTTAGGGTCCCGACTAGAGGAAGTCTTACCTGACCAACCTAGAGGAACGACAGGTTCCCTGAGAGTTCTCAGAAGACGTTGTGGTGTCAAGTTTTCGTAGTTAATAAGTCGTTAGTCGGAAGAAGTGTCAGGTCGAGAGTGTAGGTATGTACTGGTGACCCTTTTGGTATCGGAACTGATCTGCCTGGAATCAGCCGTTTCATTACAGAGACGAAAACTTATACGATAGATCCAACCAGTATTGAAAGGAAAGTTCCTCACTCGCAGAAAATCAAAGTACCGACGTCAGTGGTAGACGTCACTAAAACCTCGGGGTTTTTTATTTCAGACTGTGACAAAGGTGACAAAGGGATAGATAAAGAGTATTTCACTACTCTGGTCTAGGGTACTAGAACCAAAAGACTTACAACTCGAAATTCGGTTGAAAAAGTGAGAGGAGAAAGTGAAAGTAGTTCTCCGAAAAATCGAGAAGTGAAAGACGGTATTCCCACCACAGTAGACGTATAGACTCCAATAACTATAAAGAAGGCGTTAGAACAAAGGTCGAGCACGAAGGAGGTCGGGTCGTAAAGAGTACTACATGAGACGTATATTCAATTTATTCGTCCCACTGTTATATGTCGGAACTGCATGAGGAAAAGGATAAACCTTGGTCAGACAACAAGGTACAGGTCAAGATTGACAACGAAGGACTGGACGTATGTCTAAAGAGTTCTCCGTTCAGTCCACCAGACCATAAGGGTAAAGAGAGTCTAATATACGTCTTATGTAGTACTCTTTACGACTCGACCTACTTCGGGTTCACTTCTCCTTGATTTTTCGGAGAACTACTTTCACTTTTTCCTCTCACTTTTTCAACCCCTTTGTCACTCTCTGAAATAATAAAACCCGAAATTTTAGTGACGTCTTCGACTGACGTCGGTACTTTAATTTTCTGTGAATGAAGAACCTTCTTTTCCATACTGGTTGGATCTGTCGTATAAATTTTCGTCTCTTTAATGAAACGGTTGCTTCAAGGTAGATCAGTTCCGATACCAAAAAGGTCATCAGTACATACCTACACTCTCGACCTGATATTTCTTTCGACTCGTAGCTTTTTAACTACGAAAACTTGACACCACAACCTCTTCCGAGAACTCTCAGGAAACCTGACGTTCCTCTAGGTTGGTCAGATAGGATTTCCTATAGCCAGTACTTATAAGTAACCTTCCTGACTACGACTTCGACTTTGAGGTTATGAAACCGGTGGAATACACTTGTTGACTGAGAAACCTTTTCTGGGACTACGACCCTTTCTAACTTCCGTCCTCCGTTTCCCCTGTTACATTGCACTTAACTAACCTACGTAGTGAATGAGTTACTTGTACTCAAAATCATTTAAGACCCTCTACTACTACCTGTCCCTCCGGACCGTACGACGTCATGTTCCACAGTGTTTCTCAGTCTGTACTTCTTACTGATTTGACTTGACTTGACTTGTTCTTTGGGTGAAGTTTAGAGTTCTGTGTATAACTGACTTTCACTCTCCTATCTTTTTATATAAAGTACGTTTACACTTCGTTTTTTTTCAACCTCATCGTTAGAAGTATAGTCTCTTTTATCTGTAACTTTATTCTAATGTTCCCTATTCCTTCCTGTGATGTATTACTAGTTCCCTAGTTAGGTTCTCCTTCTTTATTGTTAGCACTTATAGATACGTGGTTTGTATTCTCGTAGTGTTATGCATTGCGTTTGTGATTGTCTGTATTTTCCTCTTTAACTGTCATTGTGTTATCATCATTCTCTTAAACCGCGGGTACCTGTCCAGTATTTTTGTCTTTTAATCTTTCCTTTGTGTAGAATTTACCATGTAATCTACTCTACTTAGGATAACTATAGAAGTCCTGAAAGGTCGGTTTAGGTTTTCATATGTGGAAGAAAAGTTCACGTGTACCTTGTAAGAGGTCCTATCTGGTGTCGAACTCTGAATTTAGTTTGGAGTCATTTAAATTCTTTTAACTTTAACATAGTACGTAGAAGAGACTGGTGTTACGGTACTGTGATCTATAATTAATGTTCTTTTTTTTTTTGACATTCTTTGTGTTTGTGTACCTCTAATTTGGTGTGTAAAGATTTATTGATTGTCTAATGACTTCTGTAGTTTTCCCTTTAGTTTTTGAAAGATCTTTACTTACTGTCACTTTTGTACTGTTGAGATTTGGATACCCTACGTCGTTTTCGTCAAGATTCTCCCTCCAAATATCGTTATGTTTGGATAAAGTTCTTTGTTTTTGTAGCTTATCTGTTGGATTGTAACGTCGATTTCGTTGACCTTTTTCTCCTTCATTTTTTGGGTTTTACTCATCTTCCTTTCTTTAGTATTTCTAGGCTCGTATTCATTTACTTTTTCTTTACTTTCTTTATTATCGTTTCTAATTGTTTTGATTTTCGACACAGAAACTCTTTAATTTGTTTCAACTGTTTGGAAATCGGTAGTTCTTTTTTTTTTTTTTTCTCTCTTCTTAGTTTAGTGGTTTTAATCTTTACTTTTTCCTCTCCAATGATGTCTGTTACGTCTTTATGTTTCCGAATATTCTCCGATAATACTTGTTGGATACCGTTATTTTATCTATTGGAAGGTCTATTGGACCTTCTTTATCTGTCTAAGAATCTTTTGAAGTGAGAAGGTTCTGACTTGGTCCTTCTTTATCTTTAATACTTGTTGGGTTAATGTTCGTGACTTTACTTCGACAGTAGCATTTACAGGGTTTTTTGTTTTCGGGTCCTTGTCTACATAAGTGTCCTCTTAAGATAGTTTGTAACTCTCTCCTCGATTACGAATAGGAAGATTTTGAGAAGGGTTTTTAACGTCTCGTTCCTTGTGAAGGTTTAAGTAAGATACTCCGGTGGTAGTGGTACTGTGGTTTTGGTCTGTTTCTGTTGTGTTTTTTTCTTTTGATGTTCGGTTATAGTGACTACTTATATCTACGTTTTTAGGAGTTGTTTTAAAATCTATTGTCTTAAGTCATTGTGTAGTTTTTCGAGTATGTTGGACTAGTTCAACCCAAATAAGGTCCCTACGTCCCTAAGAAAATGTACATAACTTTAGTTAGTTACACTACGTGGTATAATTTTTTGACTTTCTATTTTTGGTTTACTAGTAGAGTTATCTACGTCTTTTTCGGAAACTGCTTTAAGTCGTGGATAAATACTAATTTTGAGAAGTTTTTTACCCGTATGTTCCTTGAATGGAGTTGTATCATTTCCGGTACATACTATTCGGATGTCGTTTATAATAAAGTTACAACTTTTTGACTTTCGTAAGAGGGGATTCTAGTCCTTGTTCTGTTTCCACAGGTGAAAGTGGTGATAATAAATTGTATCAAAACCTTCAGGATCGATGTCGTTAGTCTCTTCTTTTTCTCTCTTTTGCTTAGGTCTAACCTTTTCTTCATTTCGAGAGTGATAAATGTCTACTGTACTATAGACATTCTTATGGAATTTCTATCATAGTCTTTCAATGATCTCGATTAGTTACTTAAATCGTTTCAACGTCCTATGTTTTAGTTATGTGTCTTTAGTGAACATAAAGATATGTGATCGTTACTTTTTAGTCTTTCTCGTTAACTTCTTAGTTAGAGTAAGTGGTAACGTTGTTTTTTTTTATTTACTTATAGATCCTTATTTGAATGGATTCCTCTTCTTTCTTGAGATGTGTCTTTTAATATTCTGTGATTACTTGCTTTAGTTTCTACAGGATTTGTCTACCTCTCGATGAGATATAAGGACCCATCCTCGTTAGTTATAATACTTTTACTGATACGATGGTTGACGTTAGATGTCTAAGTTACGGTAGGGATAGTTTAATGGTTACCGTAAGAACTGTCTTGATCTTGTTTGTTTTTTGGACCTTATCGGTTTCGTCAGAACTCTTTCTTCTTATCTCGACCTCCTTAGTTCGAATGACTGAAGTTCAATACGATGTTTCAATGTCAGTAATTCTGTGTTTTTGTCTTTATATCTGGTTACCTTGTTCTATCTTTCGAGTCTTTATTAGGGTACTTAGATACCCATGGAATAAAAACTGTTTCCTTAGTACTTATATGTTACCCCGTTTCCGTCGGGGTAACATTTACCACGACCCCTTTGACCTGTCGATGTACATTTTCTTATTTTAATCCTACGAAGGATTGTGATGCGTTTGTATTTGAGTTTCACCTAATTTCTGGATTTACATTCTGGTCTTTGATATTTTGAGAATCTCCTTTTGTATCCGTCTTGTGAGCTATTTTATTTAGTTTCGTTCTCGGAGATACTGGGTGGAGGATCTCAATGCCTTTATTTTTGTTTACATTTGTTCACCCTGCACTAATTGGAATTTTCGAAAACGTGTTGTTTCCTTCGAGACGACAACGACGACGACGATTCAGTGCAGTCATCACAGGCTGAGACACTCTGGGGTATCTGCCTTCGGGTCGTCTGAGGGAGTAGGGGCCCTAAGAGGTCCGTTCTTGTGACCTCACCCAACGGTAAAGGAAGAGGTTACGTACTTTCACTTTTTACTTTCACTTCAGCGAGTCAGCACAGGTTGAGAATCGCTGGGGTACCTGATATCGGATGGTCCGAGGAGGTGAGTACCCTGAAAGGTCCGTTCTCATGACCTCACCCCACGGATTCGTTGCACTTTTCTGTTGGGAGTCTTACCCTCTTTTATTATCGTTTATTTTGTCGGTTGTTTCCTAACTAAAGGTTTTGTATGTTCGTCGAGTATGTTGAGTTTCGGTCTTTTTAATTTTGGGTTAGTCTTTCACCCTTTTTCTGGATTTGTCTGTAAAGAGGTTTCTTCTGTACGTCTACAGACGACGACGACGACGACGATTCAGCGAAGTCAGCACAGGCTGAGACACTGGGGTGTCTGCCGTCGGGTGGTCCGAGGGGGCAGGGACCCTAAGAGGTCCGTTCTTGTGACCTCACCCAACGGTAAAGGAAGAGGTTACGTACTTTCACTTTTCACTTTCAGTTCAGCGAGTCAGCACAGGCTGAGAAACGTTGGGGTACTTAGCGTCGTGCGGTCCGGAGGGACAGGTAGTGGTTGAGGGTCTCAAGAGTAATAAACTCTTTACGTTTAGTTTTGATGTTGCTCTATAGTGGAGTATGGTCAGTCTTACCGAGAGTATTTTTTTAGATGTTTGTTATTTACGACCTTTCCCACACTTCTTTTCCCTTGAGAGAACGTGATAACCACCCTTACATTTGACTATGTCTGTGATACCTTCTGTCATATCTCTAAGGAATTTTTGTTTTTGACCCCTATTTTGGTGGTAATCAAGTCAAGTCAAATCAACGAGTCAACACAGACTGAAAAACGTTGGGGTACTTAGTGTCGTGTGGTCCGGAGGGACAGGTAGTGGTTGAGGGTCTCAAGTGAGTCTGAGTTCAGGTAGTTCAGTCTCTACGGTAGGTCGGTAGAGTAGGAGACAGCAGGGGAAAAGGAGGACGGGGGTTAGGGAGGGTCGTAGTCTCAGAAAAGATTACTCCGTTGAGATACTGGGTCGTCAGGGTGAGGATCCGTATATGGGACTCCTTTGGTTAAA
Organism: Capra ibex; assembly: GCA_006410555.1. NCBI lineage: Eukaryota > Metazoa > Chordata > Mammalia > Artiodactyla > Bovidae > Capra > Capra ibex. The sequence goes on from SJYO01016375.1 coordinate 215,866, forward strand.
ACTTTCTCTGTGTATATAGGGTAACAAGCAACGTCGTGACAAATGTTATCAATCATGTACCTTCGTTGGATCTACAGGTAACTGTCTACTTACCTATTTCTTCAAAACTATATGTATGTGTTACTTTATAATGAGTCGGTAATTTTCCTTACGTAAACTCAGTCAAGATTACTACACCTACTTGGATCTTGGATAATAGGACCCACTCCATCCAGTCTTTCTCTTTCTCTTTCTATTTATGGCATAAGATTATGTATATATACCTTAGATCTTTTTACCATGATTTTGTAAGTAAATGTCCCGTTGTCACCTCTTTGTCTGAATCTCTTGTCTGAATACCTGTAGACCTCTCCCCTCCTCTCCCACTCTACGTACCTTTCTCATTATACCTCCGAATGTAATGGTATACATTTTATCTATCGGTTACCCTTAAACGATATACCGAGTCTTTTAAGTTTGTTCCGGAGACGTATTTGGATCTCACCACCCTACCCCTCCCTCTACCCTCCCTCTAAGTTTTCCCTCCCCTATATACATATGGATACCGACTAAGTACAACTGTAAACTGTCTTTTGTTGTTTTAAGACATTCCGTTAATAGGAAGTTATTTTTTATTTAATTAATTTTTTATTTTTGTACTCTATAAATCAAATTAAGGGTACAAAAGAGGATTTATTAGAACCGCATGATTAGTAACGTGGATATAAAAATTTAATTCTTTTTCGGTAATCAAAATGGAACTTCACGAAATTTAAGTGACGACCATTTCAAATGTGAATACATCGTTAATGTTTGTTTTCTTTTATTTATCTTTGGGTACAGTATATTAAGAGATAAGTGACTAATTTCTTTCTATAACCGTATTGAAACACAAAGGTATTAGAAGTATATGAGAAGTTAATACGGTAATCGTGTTTTGAAGGATTTAATACCCTCTGGACTCAAGTCAGGAACCCAACCCTTCTAGGGGACCTCTTTCTTTACCGTTGGGTGAGGTCATAAGAACGGACCTCTTAAGGTACGGGTCTCCTCCGACCACCCGGATGTCAGGCACTCCAGAGTTTCTTGACCTGTGTCGACTCACTGAAAGTGAAAAAGATTCAATACAGGTATTACACTTTATGTTTATAAAAAAAATTTAAAAAGACATTAAATTTTATTTAGTATTTCTTCCGATATTTCTTTAATAAGACAAGGATCTCAAAAATAAGAAGTAATTTTAAATAGTGATAATTTTTATTTTGACATTTGTTATTAAACACGTATTTTTATAAAAATTAATGAAGGATTTATATTTGACGCTATTTGGTATTTTGAGAGTGACAAACGTCTACTGTACTAGGAGATGTACCTTTTGGGATTTCTGAGGTGGTCTTTTAATGATCTCGAGTAGTTACTTATATCATTTCAACGTCCTATATGTTAGTTGTGTGTCTTTAGGGAACGTAAGGATATCTGCTTATTACTCTTTCATCTTTTTCTTTAATTCCTTTGTTAAGGTAAGTGGTAACGTTGCTTTTCTTATTTTATGAATCCTTATATAGATGGATTTCTTTGATTTCTGGATATATATCTTTTGATATTTTGTGACTACTTTCTTTAGTTTCTCCTGTGATTATCTACCTCTTTATATGGTACAAGTACCTAGCCTTCTTAGTTATATCACTTTTACTCATATGATGGGTTTCGTTAAATGTTTAAGTTACGTTAGGGATAGTTCGATGGTCGGTGTAAAAAGTGTCTTGATCTTGTTTGTTAAAGTTCTAAACATACCTTTATGTTTTTTGGAGCTTAACGGTTTCGTTAGAACTCTTTCTTACCTTGACCTCCTTAGTTGAACGGACTGAAGTCCGAGATGATGTTTCGGTGTCAGTAGTTCTGTCATACCATGACCGTGTTTCTGTCTGTATATCTAGTTACCTTGTTTTATCTTTCGGGTCTCTATTTAGGTGTGTGTATACCTGTGGAATAGAAACTGTTTCCTCCGTTCTTATATGTTACCTCATTTCTGTTAGAGAAATTGTTCACCACGACCCTTTTGACCAGTTGGTGAACATTTTCTTACTTTGATCTAGTGAAAGATTGTGGCGTGTGTTTTTATTTGAGTTTTACCTAATTTCTAGATTTACATTCTAGTCTTTGATATTTTGAGGATCTCCTCTTGTATCCGTTTTGTGAGAGTCTGTATTTAGTGTCGTCCTAGGAGATACTAGGTGGAGGGTCTTAAGACCTTTATTTTCGTTTTTATTTGTTTACCCTAGATTAATTTTAATTTTCGAAGACGTGTTGTTTCCTTTTATATTCGTTCCACTTTTCTGTCGGAAGACTTACCCTCTTTTATTATCGTTTACTTCGTTGACTGTTTGTTGATTAGAGTTTTTATATGTTCGTTGAAGACGTCGAGTTAAGGTCTTTTTATTTGCTGGGTTAGTTTTTTACCCGGTTTCTTGATTTATCTGTAAAGAGGTTTCTTCTGTATGCCTACCGATTGTTTGTGTACTTTTCTACGAGTTGTAGTGAGTAATAATCTCTTTACGTTTAGTTTTGGTGTTACTCCATGGTGAAGTGTGGTCAGTCTTACCGACGCTAGGTTTTTAGACGTTCGTTATTTACGACCTCTCCCACACCTCTTTTCCCTTGGGAGGATGTGACAACCACCCTTACGTTTGATCATGTCGGTGATACCTCTTGTCACACCTCTAAGGAATTTTTTAACGTTTATCTTGATGGAATACTGGGTCGTTAGGGTGACGACCCGTATGTGTGGCTCCTTTGGTCTTAACTTTCTCTGTGTACATGGGGTTACAAGTAGCGTCGTGACAAATATTATCGGTCCTGTACCTTTGTTGGATCTACAGGTAGTCGTCTACTTACCTATTCTTTCGACACCATGTATATGTGTTACCTCATAATGAGTCGGCAATTTTTCTTAAGTAAACTTAGTCAAGACTACTCTACCTACTTTGACCTCGGCTAATATGTCTCACTTCATTCGGTCTTTCTTTTTGTGGTTATGTCATATGATTGTGTATATATACCTTAAATCCTTCTACCGTTACTGCTGGGACATACGTTCTGTCCCTTTCTCTGTGTCTACACATATTACCTGAAAACCTGAGTCTCCCTCTCCCTCTCCCACCCTACTAAACCCTCTTACCGTAAGATTATACATATGATAGTACATTCTTAACTTAGCGGTCAGATACAGACTACGTCCTATGTCGTACGAACCTCGACCACGTACCCCTACTGGGTCTCTCTACAATACCCCTCCCTCCACCCTCCCCCCAAGTACAAACCCTTGCGTACATTCTTAATTTCTAAAATTTTAAATTTTTTATTTATTTATTTATTTTAATTTTTTTTTTAGTCTGATTCTTTAAACTTTAGAGTTATATACACAAATTCTCGTTAATATCATTTTGTCTTCAGTCCTATCTAAAAATCTAAACTTCTACCCAGTTATTTTTATACGTTTGACTTTTATTTCTCTTTTTTATTTTTCATGTGTACCCTTGTATTATGGATATTTACCAAGTCAGTTAATAAGATCGAACGTACAACTGCTACAGAGTCTTTCTCTCCTTCCTCTTACTCTGTTTTAGTCATAAACTTTTCAACTAGATTCTAAAAAGTTATGACTCTTTTCCATATATGGGTATCTATTCGTTCTATTTATGTTTCTTGTAGTATAGATGGTATCAGTTTAATACTTTGTATTTCTGTTTTATTCTTTATTTCAGTTTCTTTTTACTCTTTATTATTCTGTCTCTCAACTGGAGAGTGGTTTTTGTTACCTTCGAATTTTTTTTTAGATAAATTTCATAACTTAGGTTGTTGGTAGTTACATCATAATATATAGGTCTCTTTCATCAAATTTTTAATCCCGTTTTATTTCGTAAGTCTGTTTAGTGTCGATTCTCTTTAATGGTCATCAAGAATTTTTTTTTTTTTTATCGTTTTCTTTAAGAAACCCGGTTTGTTGTTATAAGGGATTCCTTTTATGATGTTAGACACTCCGTAGTATTTGTAATTGACATGTTTTACTATTAGTATGCTGGAGGATCTCAAAGTTTATATACTCTTTTGTTTTTTGTTTTGGTTTGTTTGTTTCTTGAGACAAGAGTCATTGCGTTTTGTATTTTACCTTCAATCGTTTCAATTTATTAAAAACCGTTTCGTTATTTTTACTATAAAGTTTCCGAGGTACTCAACGTTTACGTACAAAATTATAAATCATGTTGGTAATTTCATTATTATTTCTTATCCATTACTTGTGCAATGATCTCCTTTTCGTTTTTACGATATAATAGAACACAATGTGTTTACTTCCGTTCCTCGTTCTATTCTTTATCTCATTTTATCTACCCTTTTTGTATTTTGTTTATCATCTTACTGACTATATTTACAATGAATAGTAACCATTTACCTAATTTACGAGGTTTATTTTCTGTTTGTAACAGTATTATCTATTTTATTCTGGGTTCTTAAATTACGAATCTTTTCTGTACAATTAATATTTCCATTTTTGACTCACTCACTGTTCTACCTCTTTTTTTTGTTGTGATCATTTGTCTTGTAAATCTCAGTAAAGTCTCTCCTTTTGAATCTTTTTCCGTCTTATGTCTATTTTTTTCCTGTAAAGTATTACTAAATATTAGGAGGTACTTCTCTAGTTTTAAAATTTAAACATATGAAAGTTACCGTATATGTACTAGTAAAGTTCGATTCGAGTTTTGGACCTCATATTATTAATACGTTATTTTACCATGGACTAAAAATTTAAGTGAATATATTTTATCAGTAACAAAGAGACAATCGGATGTATAGTAAAATAAGTACATAGACGAGTAAATAAATAAGTGGTCTATCATTAACTTACATATGGTTGAAGGTTCACGACATGTGACCCACCTGTTGTGTGTACTTAAAACATAAGTGTATTTAATGTCAGTCTCGTCCTCTACCTACGAATTTTTTGTGCTTAATTTATAGTACTTGAGATATTAAATATCCGTTTATAATATCTTCTTTTATAACCGTTTATAGATAATTGGGATAATACATTTCAGAGTAACATTCCAGTCCATACAACGTCAACCGGTTAATATTAATAATATTATAAATTTTAAATAATTGTGAAAAGTGTCAAAAAAGTGTCTGAAAAAAAAGACCAAATGTATGATTAACATTTATATGGTGTTTCAAGGGTAATGTAAGGTACATATATTTTATACCCTTGTGTCTTTATAAGAGGTCATCTTGAAGGTGTCCCACACAAATGTAAATTAATTACTGTATATTATTAAATTTTAAGTCTTAAGACTTCAAAAAGATTAAATTATATTCCATCTTGACTAGTAAAATTCATAAATGTTCCAATAAAACTAAAAAATTTACTTAAACGAGTGGGATAGTTTTTTGTCTCCTTAGTTTTCCAAGTGGAAAGGAAACGATACCTTTCTTTCTCTTCCTAACTTTTCAGTAAAAACATTAAAGATTCGACACTATAATACGTCAAATAAAAAATTATAGATTTTAAAACAGTCCTACACTTTGTTTTTTAGAGCTTGGTTGGGGTGTGTTTTCTTTACACACGAGATCGTCACGTGTCTTGTGATGTCTTTTAATGTGTTAAGAACCGAACGTTTGGTTTGGTAATGATTAAAAAGAAAATTAAATTTTTCTGAGATACCAATTCTAAACTTAATAAAAATATGTACGAAAATAGTGTTTACATAAAAAGGAAACGTTTTGTTTGGGGTTACTTTTAACTAGTAAAAGAAAACACAGACAGAGAAGGTAAACTATATCCGATGGGACCTCCGAATCTACCATTTCTTAGACGGACGTTACGTCCTCTGGACCAAGCTAGTGACCCAACCCTTCTAGGGGACCTCTTACCTTACCTTTGGGTGAGATCATATAAAGACGGACCTCTTAAGAACTAGTGTTTCTCAACCTGTGCTGACTCACTGAAAGTGTGTGTGGGTAGTCCTTTCCTTAACAAAACAGACGAACTAAAGGACAGGATTAAGAGTTCCTAAAAGTTTCCATGGACCGTGTGACGTGTATAGTTGTCTATAAACGAGTCATTGTTTTACTCACTTACTTATTACCTTATAATGTGTATATTATTAAATAAAACTATATGGTGTATTTATATTTAGATACATAAACTTTTAATGTCAGGAGTTGGTATCATACTTACTTTTATCTGGATACTCCTTTCATTGTCTAAGTCTCTATAAACGCCAAGATTCACTTACCATTAATAAGACAGGCCAAAGAATTTTTGTCTCACGTGATAAGTATATTCCTTTGTATTATATTTGTTTTATGGGATGTATTGGTACTTCTTACGATAAAATTCTCGGATAGACAACGGGTACATATATCAAAATAAGAAATAAACTTATGCCATAATATCAAAGAAACTACCTACGTTAGTTGTGACGTATACGTATATATACATACGTACAGATATATATATATACGTCTATTTGTCTATGTTGTCATGCATATAGTCATTGTAGATATTCTCCTTTTATAACACTAACTCGACGAAAATTCTTGTATATACTCAAGAGACTTAAAAGTCCTTTTTTTAGTCAGAGGTGTGTGGTGGTCATTCTAAAAAGTGACAACGAGTTTTTGTACCTTAAGTAAAAGTGGATCGTCAACCTGATATTTCTTTCGACTCGCGGTTTCTTAACTACCAAAACTTGACACCACAACCTCTTCTGAGAACTCTCAGGGAACCTGACGTTCCTCTAGGTTGGTCCGGTAGGATTTCCTCTAGTCAGGACTTATAGGTGACCTTCCTAACTACAAGTTGTACTTTGAGGTTATGAAACCGGTGGACTACACTTCTTGACTAAGTAACCTTTTCTACGACTACGACCCTTTCTGACTGCCGTCCTTCTCTTCCCCTACTGTCTCCTACTCTTCCAACTTACCGTAGTGGCTGCACTTCCTGTACTCAAACTCATCCGAGGTCCTCAATCACTACCTGTCCCTTCGGACCACACGACGTCAGGTACCCCAGTGTTTCTCAGCCTGCGTTGACTCTCTGACTGGACTTAACTTGACTTGACTTTTATTATAATATCTCCTAAGTATAGTACTCATACAAAACATTTTCATTTCTAATAGAACTGTTAATTAATAACGGGCTCTCAAAAGAAACATTTTCAATAACACTTAAAATCAAAAGATTAAAAGGTAAATCATATGACGTCATGTGTCTTTTAGTGTGATATATCTTATCACGTCATGTTTCTTGTTTGTTCAAACTAATAGTACGACATTGTTCAAAATGACATTGAAATAATTATAACAGAATTAGAGGTTTATATTTCTTTCTTTATACTATGACATAGTACTAGTATCCTTATAAAAATACCGATTACAAAAAAGAGTCTCTTTTAGGTTATATAAAACGGTTTTTTTAAAGGAGTGCACTATCACTTTTTCTTTTTGTCTTTGGATTGTGTAATTTTATACTGTCTTTGTCCTTTGGAACGTTATCTAACTTACTCATAAAGATAAAGACCCTTTAAATCTGTGCAAGACATCCCTGGTGTTAGACTCCATACCGTATATAAACCAAATTCCTTACTAAAGACAGACAGACTCAGTTGTGAATAACCTACAGGTAAGTACGTCTTGTGACACGATCTACGACTCTTATATGTCTCCGCGTCTTCTGGACCAGGGACGGGAATCTACTCGAATGATTATTAACCTAGTAACAAAAGTTGGTGCCTTGTCCCTCTTCTGGTTTTGATTACTTCTTTTATGTAAAAAAGGCTTTAGGATAATTTAGAATATCACAATACTCAGTTCATATCATATTGACTTATTTTACAACCGGAACTGTAATCTCCAGGATCTAAAATTTAAGATTGGACGTCAAATAGTCAATTTAGTCAATTCACTGGAGTTGTCTCAATTTAGTATAGAGATTTACACAGACAAATGAACATTTTACTAGTGTAACTCTGACATAAAGACTACATTCTTTAAAAGGTCATTGTAAGACCATCTTGTACAATCCTTGAATAAAATTATTTACAAATCACGAACCTACAAATCATGTAATAGTTACTTAGATCTTAATATTATTTAATCTAGTTTAAAGTGTTCTCTCTTGAACTGTTCTACTCGAACTTGTCAAAGCGAAAGACATTAGAAATCCAACTACTAAACCAACCCACCCTCCTAAACAGATAGGATGATTTTCGACGTCTTTCCAAAAGAACACGATTCGTCTTCTTCGTTAGTCCGTTCAACGATTAATTTCTAAACCACAGATCTCTCTTCTTTGTCTAGTTTTGAAGTCGGTACACATGGTTCGAGTTTATATGTCTAAGAAGATTTTCAAATTAGAGAGTTTTGGAAGATTAAGGTTATATACTACCTCATAACAATTTAACCCGAAGGGATCACCGAGTCACATTTCTTAGGTGGACGGTTATGTCTTCTGTACCCAAGTTAAGAACCCAGTCCTTCTAGGGGACCTCTTCCTTTACCGTTGGGTGAAGTCACAAGAACGGACCCGTTAGGGTACCCGTCTCCTCGGACCTCCTAATCTCTGACTGTACTAAATCACTGATTTGTTGTTGTAACGATTTAAACCATTGTGACACTACTAAAAGATGTCTTACTTTACTGTAACGTTGTTTTGAAATTGAGTACTGAAATTGGACCTCTTTTTCCCTATAATGAGACTTAAATCGAAGACGTAGACTTTTTAAACGAAATTGAACATAGAGTAACTGATATCACAAAGTACCTACAATTAAATTAATGATGAGTATCACTATAAAATCTCCAATTTGAATTATCTCGGAATTCAACTTCGGATTTAACAAGTTTTAGAGATAAATATGTAGACCTGTTTTATAAGATTGATAAATCGCGTTCTAGGTCACCTTCCTCGTTTAATTCAAATTTTGGTTTCTTACGAATTTAGTAAGTTGGTGAATAATCTACTGTTTATAGTGTGTAGTATACCTCTGTTATTAGGACTAGATAGAGTCCTTTAACACTCCTGTTCAGATTTTGTATATTGGTGTACGAATGTGTTATACTTCGTCGATACGACGGTATACATATATAGGTCACAATACATAGACATATATATACGTATATATAGGTCATGATACATAGACACGTTTGAAGTTAAAGGTTCAGATGTGAAGGACCCGAGACACTACTAACCGGATTTTACATCCGAGTCTGAGTCTTTTATCATGTCGTCACATCCCATCGCGTTAATCCAACATTTTCACCTTGGTACAAGGCTTATCCTTCGTCTACGTAAGAGACTCTTTTTGTTTTTCTTACACTTGAGAACAGTCGTCGTTTAATTAGTTAGAGAAAGAAGAAATGTCCCCGATACAATTTTGATATAGATTTTATCAATTGTTTTAAGATTTAAATTCTCTGACGTTCAAATTTCTCTTATCAAGATCTGTTAAGATTCTCTTGGTCTAAAAAGAAAAGAGATTACTCCAATTATTATAACGTCTATACTACGACGACTCAACACCTCCTTTTCGGAAACAAAAGAACTCTCGACTATGACCAGTTATTGGTTTTTTGGGAATAAATCCCCAACGGTTTCCGATGAAATATAGGTAAATTCATTTCCGTTATAGGAGATTTATGTAATTAGACAAATTAGAACATAGGTAGTACCGAGGTACGTCTCCAATTACCACCTTAAAACGACAATCTTTTACATATTGTACAACATAGAATACTTTTTCTTGGAAATAAAGATCAAACTATTACAGATGGTTATTAACTCTTAGTACTGATACAGTCCGTGTCACGTACGGGAGATATTTTAACAGATAAAAGGACATTGTAGGGATCTTCCTTTTATAATAATAGAGGTTTAATTTCGACTTTTATGACAGAATTTTCATTTCATTAACTCCTTGAAGGGACCACCAGGTCACCAATTCTGAGACTCAAAGGTGACGTCCCCTACGTCAAAGTCAACCTTTTGATTCTAAGGTCTACACGACACCCTGTACCGGTTTTATTTATTTATTTAATTCATTAACCAAGTTTGACCAATATCGAATTTTCCTAAGTTTAAATCCACATAGACTTGAGATAATAGGTAATACTCTACTACGAGATCAGAATCTCCAGAGTGAGATAACAAAAATTTTTTTTTTTTTTTTTGTTAAGTAAGTTGTGTAATTAAATTTTACAAAAAAATTAAAATATTTTAAATAAAAATTAACTTCCTATTAATGAAATGTTACAACCAAAATAAAGACACTTTATAAAAAATATTTGGTTGGACTTAAAGTACACCGTAATTGGTATGTGTAACGAATGTTAATAAAGGTCATTTTTAGAAACTTCTTAGTGAGGACATAATGATAACTTTACTTACATAAACAAGTGGAATACAGTTGAAGGAGACACTCGTTGACTCCCGAGAGAAGGAAATAGACCTTGTCAGTTTGGGTCGATTTTTGTAAACTTCGTTATGTAGAGTTTGGAAGAAATCACAGTTCGTTGTAAAGAGAAATCGGGTCAGTCCAAGTCGAAACTCGTAATGACACATTAAAATTACTGAATAATAAAAATTTCCACTCCTTCCCCTACCTCTAACTGATGCACTGTGTTGAATGGACTTCTCCAAAGTAAAGTCTTTTTTTTGTTTGTAAAGAAACCTATTTACATAACGGTAATTATTCACGAAAATATGATGACCCAATGAAACTAAGAAGCTCCAGTAAATAATTAATATTCTTCTTTTATTATCTCATGTAAAATGAATTCACCTTAAATAAAGAACGTATTCGGTTTTAAACGAAATTGGAGTTCACGTCTTATAGTATAAACTTTATAAGTGGATTCCGATTCTTAATAAAACACGAAGTGTAAGGATGACGAATAAATGACTTGAAGTTGAGAGTCTGAGTCAGATTCGGTATACTCCTCCTCTATCTCAGGAAACCATTTCTGTAAAAATATTACCAGTCTAAAGTAAGTTACCTCAAGGTTTACTCTTCTAATAACTGCAAACAGTCTTTTAGTCACAAGACCAGAGTCTAGGTGGTGTTCTGTCCCTCATCGAGTGTTTGAAACAGATTTGAAAACACACACACAAGTCAAAAAAAGTCAGTACAGACTAAGAAACGTCCGGGTGTCTGACATCGGGTGGTCCTAGGAAGACAGGTGTCTTAAAAAGTCTGTTCTAATGACCTCATCCAAAGGTAAAGGAAGAGATCAAGGGAAACAACGACGACGACGACGATTCAACGAAGTCAGTACAGGCTGAGACACGTTGGGGTATCTGCCGTCGGGTGGTCCGAGGGGGTAGGAACCCTAAGAGGTCCGTTCTTGTGACCTCACCCAACGGTAAAGGAAGAGGTCACGTACTTTCACTTTTCACTTTCACTTCAGCGAGTCAACACAGACTGAGTCGCTGGAGTACCTGACGTCGGATGGTCCAAGGAGACAGGTACCCCAAAAGGTCCGTTCGCATGACCTCACCCAGCAGTAACGGAAGAGACTCAAGAGAAACAATAAAGAGGTATTAATTTTTTTTTTTTACCCTACCTTATAGGACGTTTGGAGGTACGAACTATATGCATAATTAAAAGATGACTCTATTATATTTAATTTTAAGGTCATATATCTACACCGATTTTATGTGACGTTCAAGTTCAACTGTACAAAGAAAAAAGTTAGAACAAGAAAAGAAAAAAAACACGGATATATAAACGATTTACGATCAAATTCAAGAGAAATTGATGTCTGTACCGTGACACCATGGAAACGAACACATTCGTGTGTCGACTTAAATTTTCATCGGACGTGGTTAGAGGAGACAGGTACCCTAAAAGTTCCGTTCTCATGATCTCACCCAACGGTAAAGGAAGAGGTCCCTTAGAAGGGTTGGGTCCTTAGCTTGGGTCCAGAGAGTGTAACATCTGTCTCCGAAATGGTAGACTCGGTGGTCCCTTCAGAATTTTCAACTCAATATCCGTTGAGACGTATTATGAGGATTCTTAGATTTTTTCTCAGCTATATGTATATGCATATTGACTGAGTGAAACGACACGTGGGCTTTGGTTGTGTCGTAACATGTAGTTGATATGAAGGTGTTTTTAAAATTTTCACCCCTTCTTTTGAAGAGATCACCATGTCACCAATTCTTAGGGGGACGGTTTCGACTAAACTAGGGAGTAGGCCCTTCTAGGGTGTACTACGCCTCGTTGATTTACTCACACGGTGTTGATGACTCGGGAGTCAGAGTTCGGGACGAGGTGTTGTTCTCTTCAGTGGTGTGACTCTTCGGACGTATACTGTTCCTTCTCATTGGGGACGAATGGTGTTGATCCTTTTCGGGTATACGGTGTTATTCTGGGTCTAGTCGGTATTTATTTATTTATTTATTAAAAATAATCTCACTCTGAAGGTCTAAGTAGTCCCCTTTTTTTTCTTTCGATAAGGTATCTTTCATCATGAGAGGATTTCGTAGAAGTGAACAATGTCTTCGATTGAAGACACGAGTGACTCGTGTTTCGTAGAACTTCTACTCTCTCGTCCCCTCCCCAGGATTATTCGTTAGGTAAGGATACTTCCGTCCCCGTTCCAAAGTGTTTAAGGATAAACAAATTTTCTTTTTTTTTTACAACAAATGTTATTCTGTAATCTGGTCTTTCGGACTGATTAAACAATCTTCCTTTTATTTAGATCCGTTTCGTTACATATAAATAAGTTCACGCATTGAACTTTTATTCTCGTTTAAAAGGACTTTTCAGAAAATGTGTTCGTTTGTTTGAGTCGGAATTCAGTATTACTGTCGTGTCGTGATAGACCTGAAGTTTTTTTATTTTTTTATCTCGGGACGGATGAACAAAAGAGCTTTTATGGTTGTCAACTACTAAACTGAAAAAAAAAAAAACCCCCCCCCCGTCGGAAATTTTAAGTGGAAACCAGGTAAAATGGTCACCTCAATGTTAGGAAAGGTGTTTGTCAAACACCAGGGTAACGTTGGAATTTACACAGTCCAAAGAGTCGTATCGTCCTGTCCCACTTAGAGGGAATAAAAAAGGAAGGGTAAAGTCATAAAGTTCAAACGGGGTCCTCAGAACAGAGTTCGTTTTGACGTCATAGTCTGTATGACCTAAAATCCGGTTCATAGTCAAATAACTTCAGTATACGTGTTTACATCACTAAAAGTGTCGGTCTGTGAAGGATGTCAGAAACGTGAAACAAGAAAAACAACACAACAAACAGTAAATAAAACTAACCTCTTTTTTTTTTTCTCGGAATTAAAGTAGAAAGGTTTAGAAAAGAACCTGAATTGTTTGTTCACGTAGTTATATATAAAATATAAAACTCTTACATAAACACTTGTAGTAAACTATGGAATTCTTTAATTTTTAAGTGACCTCTCACTTATAAGTCTTAAAAAGAGTTTCATAGTATCTCAGAATCGAGACAATTTACAGATGGTTCATATGTACCTTGAGGTAAAGGTCCCACAATCAGTAAGTCAACACAGACTGAGAAACAATGGAGTATCTGGCATTGGGTGGTCTAAGGAGACAAGTACCCTAACGGATCCGTTCTTATGATCTCACTCGACGGTAAAGAATACGGTCCCCTAGAAGACTGAGTCCCTAAGTTGAACGTAGAGGTCTCAGAGGACGTAATTGTCCGTCTAAGAAATGGTGACTCGATGTACCCTTCGCGTTCGTTATCCATATAACCGTTGACTTTCTTGCAAGAGTTAATCTATCCAATCCTTGTTACAGTATCTTTGTAAACGACAACTGACACTGTCCTTTCAGATTTGGGAAAGATTCAAGATATAAATAGTAAACAGTAAGAAACTGTAATTTAATAAACTAATTACTTATCTAAGAGACACGAGAGAACTCTATAGATCAATCGGAACCAAATAGACAACAGAATTAGGTTTTGTTCTTATTAGGTCTGTTTCTCGTCTGTGGTGATCAAACTTGGATAGAAACTAGTTCACATAATACATACCTGGTACCTCTTCTGACCAACCTAGAGGAACCTTAGGTTCCCTGAGAGTTCAAAAGAGGTTGTGATGTCAAGTTTTCGTAGTTAAGAAACCACGAGTCGAAAGAAGTGTCAGGTTAAGAGTATAGGTATGTACTGATGACCTTTTGGGTATCGGAACTGATCTACCTGGAAACAACCATTTCATTCTGATGTTCCTCTAGGTTGGTCAGGTAAGATCTCTAGTCAGGACCCTAAAGAAACCTTCCTTACTACGATTTCGACTTTGACGTCATGAAACTGGTGGAATACGTTTCTCAACTGAGTTACCTTTTCTGAGACTACGACCCTCCCTAATCCCCGTCCTCCTCTTCCCCTGTTGTCTCCTACTCTACCGACCTACCGTAGTGGCTAAGCTACCTGCACTCAAACTCACTTGAGACCCCCAACCACTACCTGTCCCTCCGGACCGCACGACGCTAAGTACCCCAGCGTTTCAACGAGTACAGTACTGACTCGTTGACTTGACTTGACTACCTCTTCTGTCGAGTCCGAAGGTCCTCGCATTTCTCTAAGTTACGGTTGTTACTATTTTTATCTTAAGGTTGTACTTTTAATTTGATTGAAATGACCCTCGTCTTCTTCGTGTTCCCTCTCTCTTAGGAATTATGAAGACACGATATCAGGTGTCCAAGAATGTGAAATCTAAGTAGAGACATTCACTTAGGTACTCTAGTTGTCATTTCTCCTACCGTTTTTCTTCTTTTTAAATCTAAAATCTCAACGTAGTTTTAATTTTCTCTTAAATTTTTATGTTTATTTTTACTTTTACGCTAAACTCATACATAACATTACCATACAGTTAGTAACAGTATTTCAAAAACACCGAAAATAATATTTCTTTATAATTTTATAAGAGAAAAGATCAGAAGTCTTCCTTACGTTTAGTATTTTAGGTTTCTCTACCTAAAGACTCCTTTTTTATAAGGGTCTTAACCTCCTACGATACGGTAAGTTCGTGAAAGTGTAGGGATTATTGTTTCAGAAAAAATTCTATTGTTTCTTTTAATATGTATTCCTGGATAACATATCATGTCCCTTGATATGAGTTATGATACATTATTGGATATACCTTTTCTTAGAATTTTTCACATATATATGTGTATAAATAAATATTTTATATATATATATATGTATATAATATATATATTGACTTAGTGAAACGACACGTGGTCTTTGATTGTGTTGACATAAAGTTATTTTAAAATTTTTCTAAATTTTTATTTTCTATTAATATTTTGGGTTCTTTCTATGTCAGGAGTAACATATTAAAATAACTTGTAAAAAAAAGAAAAAAACAATAGACTGAGGGACGATCTTACATTGGAAAAACTCCCGTTCCTAAATCAATAAAACAAGTGGCAAATTTGTATCCTAGCCACAATCGACGTTTCGGCCTAGATTTCTCTATTAACAACTTATTCGATTATACCATAAAAGTCTTAGTGAAATCGAGTCATTAGGAACGAGGAGTTATAGAATACTTAGATTAAATGGAAGTCGTGTATGTGTAATCATATACAACAGAAGAGCAAAAGGTGAGGTAAGAGTTACCAAACTCAGTAAGAACTGTCAGGACAAATGCCAGGAGATTTGGGGACGATATGAGTAAGACAGTCTACTGAAATAACGTTTTCGATGAGAGTAAAAGGACTGTAGACATGGGTAGTGATGGGTAGACATGGGTAAGTGAGTATAGAAGAGAGTCTACATCTTCTATAGGAACATTTACAGACAGAAATGTGAAGTATTTACAGACGACGTACAAGACTTATGAACGCGGTAGTTACTGAGTGAAAGTCAGAGCATAGAAGGAACAGGTACAAGAAAAATAGAAAGCAGATGGTAGTTTAAGTTCAGGTACAAGTACTCCTGAACCAGGAAGGAGTGAGGAAAATTAGTCGATGAGATGAAGAGAAAAGAAAGGAAAGAGGGGTAGACAGAGTCACTGAAACCCGATAATATTGTTTTGCGGTATGTGAGTCACCTAATATCTCCCGTCTTGGAATAAAGAGTCTCAAGATCTCCGATCCTTTAGTCTCTACCTCAGTGACCGTCTAAAGTGCGAAACACTTTCGGACGAAGAACGAAGTATGTACTTACGGAAAAAGAATACAGAAGTGTCCTATCTTCCCCGTTCCCTCGAAAGAGTCCCGAGAAAATATTCTTGTGATTAAGGTAAGTACTTCCGACATGGGGATATTATATTAGTGGGTCTCTGGAGTGAATAATTATGGTCGTGAGAAACCTAATCATAAATTTGAACTCTTAAACTCCCGTGTGTGTGTATATCTGGTATCGTAGTGGTTTATAAATTCCGTTATTACGTCCATGGAGAACGAATGATGTGTAAAGACACAGTTAAACAAAGTTAAATGGTGAGAGTAGATACAGTTATTTCGAAGGTAAAAGGTTTAGGTAAAGAGAGTTTGAACCTATTCAACAGACTGGTATAGAGTCGGTTCCCGATTATAACAATGATGGGAATCTATTTTTTAGTTCAGGGGAAAACTATAAACGTTATGTACGATCTTCAGTCCTGTCGTTAAGACTCACAAAATGATCCTCTACCTACTATATAACTTGGTCCGTGTATCGATTCAAGTAAGGAAAGTAATTCATGATCAAATGGTTTTTAATCAATTTTCTCACGTCACAGATAGTACCAGGTTCTTCCATCGTTACTTGTGTCTCGATCGGTAACCCTATTTACCCAGAATGGTAATGTTGTTATCCATTTTGTACCACTCTACGAATGATATCAACACATACGTGATCCAGGGTATCTGTTCCACTTTATAAATTGTATTAAGTCAAACCTTACTCACTTCTCCGTCAGTGTCCCTCCACTGGATCTATGGTTATAAATTCCTACTTATCCTTTATCGATCAACTTTATAATTCTCTTTTACCGCTGTCTAAGTCGGGTAACGAAGAGATTGTAGTCACACTAATATACGGGAACTGATAATATTGAGAACTTTTAGAGGGGTAATGAAGATTCGTTTAATATTTAAGGATCTTCACCGTATCTCTGATAGATGGTACACCAAAGTTAGACGGAAAGATATGTAAGTTGATAAGAGATATTTTATTTTAGTGAATGGTAAAAGATCCGGTTTTATGTGAAAGAGTAACACAAAAACGAAGAGTTAGAAAAACAGGTACATTTGTAGAGTAGGTCAAGTCGTCATTTCTTAAGTGGACGGTTACGTTCTCTGTGTCTAAGTTAGGGGCCCAGTCCTTCTAGGGGACCTCTTCCTTTACCGCTGGGTAAGGTCATAAGAACCAACTCTATAGAGTGCCTGTCTCCTCGGACCACCCGATGTCAGGTACCTCAACGTTTCTCAACCTGTACTGAATCACTGATTTGATTTGTTGTTTTTTTTAGGGTAATTTGTAAATATGTTAGACTTTTCTGTCAACGGTTACTAACGGAGAAATTAATCAATGGGGAAGACTCCGTTAATAAAGTTATGACACTATTAAACGAAAAGTTAAATTTCCTGTTTAGTGTGTAATGGATCCAACCACTTACAAAAAATAGTACATGGAAGGGGAATAATCGAATACTCACACACGCACAATAAGTCAGTCAACACGAGTTGAGAAACTCTGAGTACCTGACATCGTGTGGGGAAGTCCCATTTTTCGGGATGGAATCGACAAAAAACACAAGGGATGTTGGGTTTCTTTCTTACAGAAATTTTGTAATCGAAAAGTTATTTGACACCCGGTTATATATCAAACTAGTTATTTAAAAGGATTCTTTATGTCAAGACCAGTAAAACAAAATCAATTCTTTCATTAAGTTTTTAACACGGGATCTGGAGGCACTAAAATATTTTAAGAATCAATCAATGGAGTAATAATCAGGTTGTGTCGTAATCGAACTTTTGTTTGACCTTTACAATCTGAGTGATGTTTTCGGTTTCTGGACGTGACTTAGAGCCATATTAATGGAGTATATTGACAACATTGTCTTATGTTTTACACAGTACCACCTTTTATAATGAATAATGGGACCTTTTTGTTTCAAGGTATAATGAGTTTATGAAAGAGAGTTTCCCCGGGGTTTATAAACTTCACTTCTTCATTCCGTGTTTTACAAATGGTTAATGTAAGATGATCCATGTAATCCTTAATTCCTCGTCTAGGAATACTAGTATCGATTCTTTTTGATACAATTTTCAAAACCTCTCCCTTCATCACATAAAAGTCAGGATCAGTAATTAAAATTTGTTACAGATTAGACATGTTATCTCTCTTCTTCGGACATAAACATGACAAAACGAAAACTGGAGACGGGAAAAACATTTTGGGTCTTGAAGGTTATTATACTTTCCTAAAACTATGACATAAAATCAAAATCGCAAATATCCGCGTAGTTCAATGGAGAGAAACTAAACCGAAAAGGGATTTACGACTAAGATACGGATTGACAGGTGGTCTCCGGTCCGTCACCCAAAGAGACTTTTACGCTACGTAGATTTTCTAATATCGACTCAATTATTTTTAAAGTTCAATCTTTGTAGTGTTACTCGTACACAAAGGTAAGTATTTCATACAGAATTTGTGTGTGTTTGATAAAAAACAGTAGACCAAAACGGGGTAAAACTTTAATAAGAGACGACAATTAATCTTCACTGATGTTAAACTAATTAGAGTTTGTACACAGTGCATATTTGTTACACCTCTTGACTTAAGTTAAAAAAAAGTGAACGTCATACGTCCCACAAGTGTCTTTCCTCTGTTTATATAAAAAGTTTATTAGACTTTAGACTATAATAGTGTGATTGTCCTATAATAGTTACATTGTATAAGAGTTTATATTTATATAGTATAAATAAACTACGTAATTAAAGTGTCCTATGGAATTAATATTCGTCCAAATCTGACTTTCACGTTTTTAATTCCTCTGAAGAAAGAGTAAACAATGTGAAGATTTCGAAAGCTAAGACCTTAGACAAAAAATTGGAACTCTTAAGTGGACTAGAACCAGAGACCAAAAACTAAATGAAGAAAACAGTTATTGCAGAGTCACGAATGTTTGAGTCATCTGTTCATATGTACCCAAAACGAATTTCTTTCCTTTCAAAGTTAATTGTTCCTCTTTTACAGAGAAACCGAATTAAACTTAATATTAATAACAATATCCTATATATGATTTTGTGAGTAAAAAGTTACACGATTAAATTAAAGGTATTTACGTGAGTCGGAAATCGGTCTAATATTTTCTTTTTCAAATACTATTTCAACAACACTAAATTCTTTGTTACTAAGGTCAATCCAAAAAGTCAAGTTGAAAGATTGGTTTTTTACCAAAAGAAAGAATAATGTGTCGGACGTCATTATTCACTTTATATTAGGATTAATTAAAAAGGATGTCGATATATATTTAGTTATCAACGTTGTAGGGTTTCCTTTGTGTGTGACGTCAGGAGGTCCAAGGATTACTTACGTTTATCTTACTGGAAAAAGACTGTTGATACTTATAACAAGGTGTTAAAATGGTAATTTTAACGACGATAGTCGTTAAGTATGTCGTTTGTACCTCTGATGTTATCAACATTTATTGGTAAGTAATACCGTTCTTTCCTTACCCTTTTTGATTCGGATTCAATACGTTGAAAATTCGGAGTCGGACTAAAAATATAAAGTAAAAAGAATAAAAAAGGGTGTAAACTAGTGTCATAATAAATATGAAGACTGAGTGCAATCTTAAATAAAAATCAAAAAAATAAAATTAAAAATGAAATATAACCTCATATCAATTAAACGTTAAAAGATAATCAAAGACCACACGTTGTTACACTAAGTCAATATGTATATGTATACAGGAAAGAAAAAGTCTATAAAAAGGGTATATCTAATAATATCTTATAACTCATCTCAAGAGACACGATATGTCATCCAGGAAGAACTAATAAACTATAAGTCATCACACATTTACGATTAGTAAAACTACAACTTTAAGACAGACATTGGTCAGTAGTAAATCTAAGAAGAGATAAGGTCTACTTTTCTGTAATTTTATTAAGTTACAAAATATAATAAATGAACTCTTCAAGTCATACCTTTACAAAAACGTTTACTTCATTATTATAATGTTCCGAGATTTATGATATCAGTCTAATAATCCTCTGACACTACTATAAGGTGTCTGTATAGACATGTCTTTTGGGATAACCACATGAATTGCATAGTTCTGTATCATGGTAAGTACATTACTCGTACACCTACTTAAGTCTTCGATACTTTTGTCTATTACTGTATTCTTACTGGGGATACCCTTGGACTTCTTTTCCATTCTTCGTTAAGTTGACGTAATATCTTCTTGGTGAAATAAGGTTTTACGTTATTGTGACACACATAAATACGATCACGTATAAATCAAAGGGTACTTCTACAGAGTAATTCACGTCTTCAATTTGAGTTTAACATATTCTGATCAATTCAAACAATTTGAATTAATACAGTCAGTATCTAGATATATAACCTTTAAGGCTAACAAGAGATGTCAGTTCTTATATTAATCGGTTATCTTAAGTTTATGAGTACTTTTTATTTTGACGGGTTTAACGTTGTTCAAAGTTTTTCCTTGAGTGTTGTCATCATGTAAAAGTGTTTTAACGTTTTTGATAAAGAAGGAAGGGAATAAGATACTAATTAAATATATGAAAACATGTTCTGACCTCTGGTGATAGTATATTAATAAACTATAGAGTTTATACATAATCACTGTGTTCAAATGTATCTGAGATAAATATCTCTATATAATTGACAGAAACGATTCATCAACATGGTGATAAAATCATATTTCAGTTGGATGTGATGAAAGTTCACCTCTCGACAAAATTTGAAGTAAGTTAAAGAACTTTATCAATTCTCTCGTAAAGACACTCACACCAAACCCTTGTCGTCCGTATCTACCGTAAAAAATTGACATAATTCGTTAGAGGAGAACTACCGTAGAGAGGACTTCTACAGACATGAGAGTGTGGACATTACGAAAGTACAAGTTTTACTTAGGGACGATGTAGAGTGAGTTATAACTAGAAATTCCGTAAAGAGGGTTAGGAAAAGGGTCACACCAGTGACTTGTCATAGTCTCAAGTTATCCTTCTAGTCGACGAGTAGGTGAAAAACGATTTCGTTAAACATAATACCTAAATAAAATCGTTAGATGTCACCGTCAACGACAAAAATGATAAATTTACGAAACTAATAGACTGGAACGAATGAAATAGAAAGATTCACGATACGTACTCGAAATTTTAACTAGTTATTCACCCCTAAGGAGATGTCCTAATACGACTTTAGTTAGAGTTAAGTCTGAAAAGCATAAAATACAAATAATGATCTAGGCAGAATTAACGTAAGGAATAAAACCATTTATTAAAATTTTGTGGATCAACTAATGTCTCTATTCTCAGAAAGTTCTAGGTACGTATAATATTTTATTGAACATAAGAAATATACAATAAGACAGGTAAGAAAGTTACACTTCGTCCTTTCTTAATTGGTACCTATAAAATGAGTTTATAGAAATGTAATATTTATTTCTAAATAAGATAATCTTCTTTTTTGTGTCGGAACAAATATGTCTACTCATTGACTTTTTAGATCTGTGTGTAATTACACGAACAATTAACACTATTCACACTTTGAAGTTGGTTGCGTCAGATATATGTATAAAACGTGTATTTTCACAAATATTCTGAAAATTGTCCTATTTAATTATGAGGGACCTTCTTTTTAGTTTCGTTTAAGAGTTATGAACATAAAGACTTTAAGTTATCCTTTTTTGGATATTCGAACGACTTATAGTTTTTTTTTCCTTATAAGTTATACTCTTTTTTAAAACAAAGTGTGAGAGTGATAATTCTATCCTATTAAATGAGTAAAGAAACCTAACTTTATCTTCATTTAATCTTGGAATTTTACGGAGAATTAAGCTTAATACTTAAAGTATTGGTTTTAGGGTATAAGTACTTAAAATTATTTATATTTTAAGAATTTTAATTGATATACTCTGTGTTTGTAATTCCTTATACTTAATAGAACGTATTGATAATTTCGAACACGATTTAAAAACCAGATTAAATCAATGTAAAGTACTGAGACCCACCAGTGTACTTCGAGGACTTAAAACAGAAACCTAGTCAAATATGAATGTAATCTAAAAAGTTTCAGTATTTGTTTTCTTTACGTCTCTACTCAATTTTTTTCTTTAACTACAGTAGAGAAAATTAGAGTAAAATTTTAGTTAGATTACAGAGTTATAGACACAGTAGTTGACAATGTATTTTAACGTCACTTTATAAAGGTACATACATTTACTCTCATATTTTAGACGTTAAAGTCTCCGGTTTATACGTTCGTCTTTTCTAGGACTCCATTTATTAGTATACTGATATATGTCTTCTACACGTTATAAGAGTGGACACGTTTATGTCAGAAAAAGACGAGTTTATTAAAATTTTTGAGAGTATCCTGATCTCTTTATCACGTATACAGGTTATCCAGATATCAGTATATAAGTATGAAACCTTAATAACCAGTTTTACTAAATCATACATTGTCGAAAGTAAAATCTGATTTAAGATCGGATAATAATGTTATTAAAAAAAAGGACGCCGAATGTAATTTACTCTGCATTTCATGTACACTTACTTTCGTTTCGGTAGTGTTCTATAAAGTAAAATTATCAATGTACATACCTCAATCCTATCCTTTTAATTCTAAGGGCTTATGCCTTTCTTACTCCTTTTATTCTTAAAATTAAAATTTATCAACGGTAGTACCATAAAAGTTTTTGACAATGTTGGTCAATGAAGGAAAAATGACAAACATCACCTTATCACGAACTCTATTTAGTAAAAAGGTCTTTCAAAACGTAGAGACATCTAGTGTCGGGACCGTTCTGTACAGGTATGAAAGTATGAAAAAAGGAGTTCACCCATTTACAATTCTCTCTTCTTAGGTTCAAAGTACTACGTGGTTGTGTTTCGACCCTTCACTTTTAATACAACGTCACCTCAGAACTTTTATACTGACATTTTCAATTAGTTATTTTACAGATAAGGACAGATAAGTGACCTCCGGGGTCGACGTATCGAAGTGAGTTAGCTATGATGTTTAATAATGCTAAAGGTCCAAGGGTGACCTGTAAGTCTTGTTTAGAAAGTTCACATTGTCAGAATATGACTCATATACCACACACAAGAGATGTAAATAAAGTTTTTCTCTTCCCCTTTTTATTTTAGATTTAGGATACACAAGAAATTTTGAAGTTGAGATACCTTTTATTGAATGCCCAATGAAAAATTACAATTTTTGTAGAAGGAAAACTAACGGTTTAAAACAAGTGCAAAGAAAAAATTGACAAAGTGTAAATCAATTCTTTACTGAATGAGATTATTATCTACATCCACTATATCGTTGGACCAATTGAGACTTACAAAGGGTTTTATTTACTTACTTTCTTTATGGAAACCCTATTGAATAGTTTGTCAGTGAACTTATGTAATAGTGACAATCTCTCTATGTATGTCCTGGGACTGACTGTTTATAAAGTTTAACATCGTCTAGGGAATTTTATGTGTAAGATCAATAACAAAAATACTGAATAGGGTTGTGTAAATTTTTTTAGTACAAACTTCATAAGTTAAAAAAGATTTTATTTTTTAATATTAAAGTTTTTACTCAACGACAAAAAGATTTATTTTTAGGGTCTTACAAAACAAGATTCACTCTAATAGACGAGAGACGTCTTTCTAAGATATAACTAATATTTGAGATCTTCGATGAGCTCTGGAATTTAAATGGGAGGCATGTAAAACAAGGACATAGAGGATCAGTTTTAAGTCTCAAAAGGTCTATTTCCCTACTGTCTACTTCCCTTGATTGATATTATGAAAGTACGGAATACTGTGGATTGTACCAGAAAGAAAGAAGACTGACCGCTTAGGATACCACAGACCGTGACGGGGTTTGGTTTAGTTAACCATTTAAACTAGTTAAGTACGGTGGACAGCTAACTCACCCTTTTTTTTTAGTTTTGATTATCTTATAAAACAAACGATTTGGTTTTTCCAAAACTAAAAATAAACTGTAACTTTGTTATCACATAAAAAGGCACATAGTACCTTTTGTATATCTGTGTATATAGATTGTACATGAGTATAGGACACTGTTAGATACAACTCCGATATAAACTTTTCTTTCTATTTACACAAGGAGGATTCTTTAGTAGTGACAAAACTAATACTAGTAAATAGTTAGGGATATTTGAAATTATTGTAAAAGAATACAGAATTATTGTAAAGATTAAAATACTAAAAATTCTATAAACTTTTTTGGTAAAGTTTATAAATCTAAACTTTAGTACTTCAATGTTAAAATTTATGAGAGAATCTATTATAGACATATGGAACGGTCGTCAAAGTGTAATTCTCTCTTATAGTATGAATTAAAGTACTTCTTCGATATAATCTTTTATTTCATCTATATCTAGTTTGTATCTCTTGAATTCAAACTAAAAAGTAATATTAAATTGATCTACTTAGTCAGATCAAATAAACGAATATTTTAAGTTCTAACTTTAGTCTAGTGACGTACAGTCAAAAATCTAGTTTTTAATATAAAAACACCCGTATGACTTATTACACGGAAATATCATGATAAATTGACATCCTTTTTACAACCGTAATAAAATTATCGTTATACGATTGTAGTTTATGATAGTAATCAAAATATACTCAAGTGTTGGTAAAAATATATAAAGAATAAAATATTTGTATAGAATCCGTATAATAAGGGGATTATATTATAACGAAAAAATTCTGTGGTATTACAAATATTGTTATCACATAATGATATACGTAAGGGTTTCTTTGAAACGGGTTATTCGAAAATTAGGAACCATGGTTAAAGATGGAAAATTATAAGAAATTTACACAGAAAAAAACAACAACACACACAGGACCGTAGACTGATTTCCATGTACTTACCGTTTGTCCCAAATAATATCCCAAACTAAAATAAATCTTCGTGTGTTTTACAATAGGATCTAAAGTATTAACAAAATTACGAAACATTATAATTTAGTAACTTAATTTTGTATTTATTTAACGAGTACTTATTTAAAGTTTTTTACACAAAAATATAAAATACACGTGATATTTGATGTTTAGTTCTTTCTTTACAAATGATATATGTAATAAAACTTCAGGAAAACTATCCATATAGTTCTATACGTAATTCCTCATATTCAAATCTTATACTGAAGGTTTTTCGTCAATTCTAGTTTATTTCGTCCGGTTTAAATGAAGACCGACGTCCTGAAACCAGTTTCCATACTCACTGTTCCCTTTTTTGAAGTCCACACCTACGAAATAGATTGAAGTGAGCTAAGTTCGTTCAAGTCGTTCATTTCAAATTAAGAAATGTTTGTCTTTCTCTCTCTGACTCTCTCTAAGTAGACCCGATGCGATGAAAGTTAAACAAAAAACTTTTGTCTGATTCTCTTACTTATGTCTTTTTTTTTTTGGGTGTTTCTACTATCTTATGAACTAATAGTCTTGTGGTTTTACTTTTTCTTTGATTATAAATAAACTTAACGGTTACTGTTTTAGACTTTTGTAACGTCTCTATATTTCATTAACGTATTTCTAAATCTATTATTTTTGTCTTTAATTTATGATCTACGAAGTGATTCCTGTCGAAAGTACTTACAAAGTCTTGTTGTATTCAGAAATAATGAAAAGAAGTATCAAAGAATGTACGGAGTTACCAGACTAGTTTTTAAAAGGTGAGAGTTACAGAGGGTTAAATTATCACAGAACGAATCTCGACGATGAAATTGTTTTTTCTTTTCGTTGTTCTCGGTATACATTGGAAACCTGAGACTTTCCTCTTTCTACTCTTACGGTAACCGTCTATCCACGATGTCTTTGTGTCACATGAGAAAGGGAACTTAGAATGGAAGTTGTAAAGAACTATCAATTGTTCGTTCAACTGACGGTGTAGTAATAAGTCTTAGACCTTATTCTGTCAATGGCAAAAGTTGTACACGGTAAAGTCAATTCTTTACAACGTCTGACTTTCAAATAGACAAAACCTTTCTTGTTATATAACTTGTTCGATCTTATAAATGTGTATTGGAAAACGTTGTGTCTCTCTTAATTTGTAAATCGTTGATTTCAGTTTTCCTGACTGAACTAAAGTCAAACATTTCATTTTGAAAGACTTTCTGACTTTTTGTTGAGTGAACATTAGTAAAAAAAGAAGAAGTCTTCGTTATTAGGGAAGACAGTGACAGAAGCCGAGACGGACCCCAAAAGATGACAAGACAAGAACCGCTTGACAAAGACGATAAACGAGTCAATCGACGAGAACTCATCGGAATTTCGACCTAAGGTAATCTTCTTCAAAAAGTAGAACTGACCGTTCAAGAACCCGACTTTCTATTTTGTTCTTGTAACGGAAAATTTTTTGGTTCGATTAGACCAAAGAAAAGAAGAAAACAAAAACCAAATTTAAGATACGTTACGTTTAAACTCTTTCTAAATTTGTCTAGGACGAACAGGTTTATATTTAAGCATATAAGTGTAAAAATCTAAGGAAATAAATTTCGTGTTCATTTGTTTCCATACATACTTCTTTATGTTCTACGAACAATCATTAGAGCTTAAATATTTTGTAAACTTACTTTTTGAATTCACAGAAGTAGTCTGTTGTTAAGAGGTTCTATTAAACATTCTGGAAACGATGTTACATTCACATAATATTTTGTAATTACATATCATGAGAACAAGAAAGAAATCGTATCCGGAACCCATATACATATATATAAGTGTATCTGTTTCTGACTGTGTAATATTTAATACGGTTTTACTACTGAGAGGTGACTAAATAAAAGTACATATTATAAATACTTTAAATTTGTGAAAAAGTTCCAGTAGGTTATCTACCGTGAGAAAGTAATCTGGTTTCGTCTGTCCGTCATACGAAGTTCGAGAGTTTTTTATTCACTAAATTCTGTTTCTGTAAAAAGGAAACAAGAAACAACTGACATAAGAATCTCTATATATAGACATATAACATAAGCTGATAAGGGGGAAATATTTTTACAAATAGACAAAAAAAAAAGAAAAGTTGACTGAATTTATGTATAGTAGTTAACGTTTACAATAGTCCAAAATTTAAAATAAAAATTATTATACAAATCTAAACAGATCAAGGTAATAAAATTTTCATAGAAAAATCCTCATAAGAATTTATATTGACCTAAATATTAGGTAACGTAATTTCTAGTACTATAAAATACTTTTAATCATTAAAGTCAGAACGTCAATTTGACTTCTTCTTTTTTCTTTACGAAAAATCATAGAGGTTTAGTTATTTTTATCTTTATCTTTACCTCTTCTAGTCTAAAAATATTTTTCTCGTAGAAGGGAAAATTACTAAGAGTAAAATACAGGTTTTTATCACAAATAAAATTCGAAGTTATTTCAACCTTTGGTGCCATAATGTCAGAATGTAGTCTCCATAGAAAATGTCAGTTGGAGTATTTCTTCTTTGAGTATATTTATAAGACGTAAATAGTGAGTAGAAACTTCAACTTACTACAGAGGAAATATTTAATCTAGATTGTTATAGACTAAGAACCAAAGAGTAAATATCTAAAAAATTCTAAGATCTAATATATATTTGTTGACACACGAATATAAAATTATTTATATATGTGTGCAAACGAAACAAAAGAACGTTTATAAGTTTTACTGGTCAAACGGTGTCTTCTTTAATATCGTAGATGATAAAAATATCGAATTTGGACGAGATATAATTGTCAAATTTAAACACGGAGTCCTTTGGTATCTCGATTGTGTTTGTCGATTTATAAATTGTTCCTTCTTACGTAGTGGGTCTCGAGTAGAAATAATTTAAAGTTTATGTAACTTTAGAGACTTGTTTACTCGATTTACAAATTATTAAAGTTGTATACAATTTCGTACCCCCTTTGTTAGGTTATTTCTTGAATGTTCGAACTAAAGTTTAAAAATTTTTTAGGAAGTTCGAATTTTTTTTTTTTTTATATATATATATATATATATATACGTGAAATCGAAAGGAACTAGAACCGGCTATTTTTTGATGTTTGTTCAATAGTTCACTTTTATTAGTTATAAAATTATCACTATCTAAAAATTGTAACATGTACATCAAGGTATTTATTTCATACTATAAAGTAAAATATGTGAAAAAATGGAAAGTATTATATGTATAAAGGATAGTTTTTTTTTTTTTTTGGCCGTGGTTTTGAAAAATCTAATCAAATTCCTCTTAAAAGACTATAACTTTAACTCTCCAACCACCGGTACTGAAAACTTGTTAGTTCGATACATGTTTTATAACGTCTATATTGTAACAAAGTCCTTCAAAGAACAAACTTCTTGGATGAACATGGTTATCTAACTGAAGATCTGATGATCTCAGTTGAACACCATATACACGTTTTTTCTGGAAAATAGTTGATATATACAACACTTAAAAGATACTTCAAACGGTAAAGTTTTACTGATTCTCTAAATACGGAGTGCCAGGAGGATTCTCAGATAAGATTAAGTAATATACGACCAATTTTTCCCCATTTAATAAAATTCAAATGGATACGGAACCTGAACTCGACCTCAACTAGGGTTCGGTCTCCGTGAGTGTCGACGTACGAAATAAATGTTAGGGAAACAGTCTGAATGTTGACGGGGTCCGATATTGTATCACATGGATTACAAGTTTGACCGTCCATTAGAATACAGTTTGTATGAAGAAACTAAATTTCACTAGTTATCTAAGAACATTTCTCCATTAAAGAGACTACAAAGGTGGAACGGAAAAAATGTCCACTAAGTGTGTTTTCGGACGAATATACTACATGCTTGTTATTTGTCTTTCGATATTAGTACAAAAAAGTCTACAAAGGCCACGTGTTGCTAAAACCTAGCTATGTGACACATTATGTTAATAGACGTTACTAGACCAACATAACTTTTTCTTAAACGTCCTCTGGAGATCCCCCAAAATAGGTCTTTGTGCATAAACCTTTGCAACACTTATCATCTTCCTTTTTAATTCCCCAACTACTACTGACAGATAATACATGGGTTTCTGAAGTAAGTATAAGATCAAGTATTTTCATAATGTGGTGTTTGAAATCAGTTTGTTGTCGAATGTCCATTATTATTGTTATTATTAAGAGTATCGAAGTATGATGAATAAATATACCCTTTTTTTTGTGGATCGTGTGTATATCTGAAAATTGATATCTCTAAGTTACAACACACTTATAATACACAGTATCTAATGTTCATTATGGTTACTGAATGAAAACGATGCTTTATGTAATAGAATAAAGATAGAATAGATTCAATACATTTATGATCACGGATACTTTAAGAAACTACAGAGAAGTTGATGAAAAAAACAACAACAATCTTATCATTCTAAGATCTGTCTTATAGTTAAACTTGACGAAGTCTCGTGATATATTATTTTGGAAATAAAGTTCGAAACATAAAGGTTTACTTCAAAAAAACGTTGTAGTTCCCCTTTTCGATTCTATTTTTCAGACATAAGTTTTCTGTAACATGTAAAAGACGTTTCTAAAGACACATACCTTTGTTGAGTCAAAATAAAAATACCAAGAGGCCTTCTACGACTGAGAAGCGTCGTAGAAGAAGTTTCGGACTTTTCTAGGTGTAAAAGATAAAGCTCGGAATTAGTATATGGACCTTGTCCTTTAAGAGAAAACAGTCCGACTTGTCTAAAGGTAAGACCACTTCGAGTGTTAAACCCCATGTAACCAAAGAGAGTGTTTCGGGACGAGAGACGTCTGAGACGTACAGGGGTGCACCGACGACGTCTGGACGATACTGCTCCTTCTAACTAGAACGATTCTGAAGGGAGGAACATCTAAGACCTAAAAGAAAGTCAGAGAACTGGTGTGACAGGTCCGCGGAGGGGTAGTGGGCGAAACTGAAACTACCGAAGCACACGAACGTCCTCTGGTCGAAGACTGAAAGAATGTTTCAGAATATATAAAAAAAAATACATAACGGAAAATACTACCTGAAAAATGTGACGGTAGGACGATAAAACTCGATATCCTATGATCTCTAATAAGTTGGGGAGTAATCGTTGACCCAGTTCATAGGTGAAGAAAAGATCCTAGTTTTCGAATTTCCTTGAAGGTTTGTTCCTTTTTCTTTTCCTTTTTTTTTTTTTTCATTTTTCAGTCAACCCCTCTTCTAAGTGGGTGGTAATAGGATTTACTGTACAATTATGTATTTGCAAGGTTCTGATTTCTTATAAAGGGTACTAAGAATCCCTTAATTTTTCCTCTGAACAATCTAGTTTTACTCAAGAAAGAGAAATTTGACATTTCTTCTTAAATTACTTGTGTCTTTCACATAAATTAGAGAACATCAATTGTGGATATACCGAAAAAGTAAATCGAGATTTCGTTTGATGTGATTACATTGTGTGTCCCTTTAAGGAAGTGGTATTTCTATTAATACTATGGGGGGATTACTGAAGAGGTGTAGTGAATTTGATTAGTCGACATCTTGTGTTACAAACAGTGAAAGAAAAAATTAAAATAATAGAAAGATTGTGTGGTCCAGAGTCGAAATTTAAACTCACTTCTTTCCGTATTTTTCATTAGATTCTGATTTTACTACACGAAGGAATTTTCTTTTAAGTGGTTGGAAATGACCACGACAAAAGTATAGGTAGTTATACCATAAGGACCGACACAGAAAAAAAAAAAAAAAAAAAAAACCGAGAGACGGTGTGGAACTGAAAGATAGTACGAGATAGTACGAAGAAAATTAGACTTATAAATCACAAGAAAGTACAGAATTAATGTCGTTTAACGCCGTGTCAACCGTGGTAAAGAACTTTAATTAGGGTCTCATGAAACAAAGACAGTTCGTCAGTTTCGGAACCTCTTATTATCATTTACAATAACGTCTAGATTTAAATTTACTGACAGATACATAAATTGAATTCGGAAATTAATAAGCACGGTTTGACAAAAACCAAGTTTACAATTTGTAATCAGTGACTCTTACATCTTAATGTAATCTGTCGAATTTTGGATGTCTGTACAAACCGATATAAAAATTGTATTGTTCATAAATATAATTGTAAAAGAGTCCACATGTTTTGAATCATTTACCGTGCACTATAGAAGAATACCTATACATAAAGTAACAAGGTAATGAAGACAATAATAATTATTTTCCACACCCAATACAGATAAGCTAAGATGTACCGAAAAGGGATTGGTTGACAATTTAACATTCAAGTTACGTTCTTACTAAACCATAATGATATCGACTATCAGAAATTTATTAAGTTGTACTACTTCGTGAAGTTATCAACAATGTTTACATTCTTAATATAAACAAACAAAAGATACCCCTTAGAGTTTCAGGATCCAGAGAGTCACCGGTAAAGAAGGTATAGGAATAAAACTCGTCCGACACGTTTAGAGGTCTAATTTTTTTTTGTTTTTGGGGTTTTGGGACGTAATATTTTCAATATATCATTGTGATCGAAATTTTCTTGTTCCCTCATCTTGTGTAAATAGGTACAAAATACTTATATACGAATTTCAAATCTTAAACTTTTTAAGACCTTACATCTCTGATGTATAAACAACTGATCTAAAGTCTATTAACTAAAAACACGATAAAAAAAATTTTTTCCTTTGGAGTTAGTTATTATTTTTAACGTATGAATTATTTCACTTGAACGTATGAAAAATTACTTGTATTATCGTCGGACACATAGTGTATCATCAGGTGAGTTACTTGAGGGTAGTCCTTTATTCGAGGTACATCTAGTCCTGAAACGGGATAAACGCATAGACACACAACGATCGTAGATCGGGTCTCAGGATATAAATCGAGAGATATGTTATTCCCGAATCAGTTAACTTAACCTATCTACCACAATTAAAGTGGACAGTCTGTGCACAGTAAAAGGGGTGATCTTTTTTTACACAGCAAACGAAACGGAGACTTTATGTTTCTCTTATCCCTTCCTAAATGTGAATGGCAAAACCGTCTAAATAGAAGTTCGGTAGAAGTCCGTATTCAATTATTTATGACGTAAAAATAAAGTAAAATTAGAGATAGATTTACTTTGAACTACCGTAAAGATAATGGTCGTGAACGCCATATATAACTTAAATCTCTGTTTGTTGTTCTCTTTCTACCTAAGTGTTTTAAATACCGTTTTATCTATGAAGAGTTATTAAGTCTTTTTTACTTGTTTCATCATACAAAGGTCAAGGGAGATGAATAGTTATTGTTACACTAAAAAATTGTCTATAGACGAAGGGGTACAGAGTGTTAGAGTTCCCACATCGACTAGAAAGATTGATGTTTCAAAGGACCGTCGACATTTCAGCGAAAGTTCGACACAATAGACGACAAGATCGACTCGTTCAAGGTGAAACACAAAGACAACCAATCGATAATGTAGGTTTACGTCACTGACGTTCCAGAAAACATCGAAAAGTTACCATTCTTGGCGAAAGAGGGGGCGTACACTGGGGTCTATGTTCATATAACCAGTTCATATAATCGGCAAAGTCAAAAGAGAAGGAGACACTAGATGAGTGTAAGAATTTGTATCAACAAAAGTGACGTAAATTTTTAGCACCAATTTTACTCTGTGATTAGAGGTACTATACTCTATATAAGACAGGGAATATAAGAGATTTGTAATATTATCCAGATGAATCTTTTTTATTTGTTCGGACGGAAAAACAATCATGTCGATTACATTTACATCTTTGACTCGTTATATTTTCACTTTGGTTAATAGAGTCGGGACTCCATCAAAGTATAGATGACAAATCTGTAGAATCCCTCAGTTCCTCGATAGCTATTCATCCTGAAGATGTATGAACAAAACATATTAACTCTATAAAGAGGAGAGTATTCTTAGTAAGGTTATACAAATCAGTTAAACAACAGGATAAAAATGTTAATTAATGGTCTATCAATAGACTCAATTTTGATACTAACTTAAAATATTTTCACAAAGTATACTGAAAGAATAAAACAGGAATAACATTTAAACATTTCGTAATAGTGAGGTAAAATCTTTGATTTAAAGTTTAGGGAAACAGAAAGATGATATATGGTACGATAATAAAAAGAACTCTTTAGTCAAAGTACTATGGGTAATTAACTAATTGTTTTACTAAAGATTAATTTTATACAAATCCAAAATTATTAGTATTATATTGTAACAAGTGTTGTATGTAGTGTTTAGGCAATAGTTAGTACATAGATTTACTCAGGAGAGATTTAAAACCGTAACACTAAACTCGAGACGGTACATGAATAAAACTTATCATTGATATTAGAGGTGAATCGTTATCTTTTATTTACAGAAACAAAGAACAAAAAATTACCCCGATATAAAAAGGATAAACGTACCATCTCCTAAAGGAACTTTGGTCTTTATGTTAGAAATAGTTTTCGATCTATTGTGGTAATCGATGGTTATGAATCAAACTGGTATAACATTGACCCCACAACCAGTATTCTATTCACATCTAACTTTGTACGAATTCTTATCGTCTTATTAAGTCTCAGGACTTCTTGACCCCTATGCTGGGACTGTCGTCAGCCGTAACACAAAGTGTTTCATCTTAGTCTATTTCATCAGATATTCGTCAATCGTTTTTTAGGACACCACCTTATGATCTGACGTTCTGTCGCTTCTAATATTCAATTTTAGTTATCTATAATCCGACATCCGTCTCTCATGGGTCACTACATTGATGTCTCGTCTCAGTCATAAAGGAGATTTAGAGTAAAATGTTTCCCGGGATTGACTTTTAACGACGACGAATTACACATTATTTTAGACTTTTCAGATTAAGATCGGTCAAGGTAATAATCCTCGAATTGATTAGTAAAAACTTTAAGTTTTTACTTGAAGACATTAACGATGAGATATGTCACATGACGCGACACGACTCAGTCAGTGAGTTAGTACAGACTGAGAAACACTGGGGTACCTGACATTGGGCGAGGTCCGAGGAGAAGGTAACCCTAAGAGGTCCGTTCTTATGACCTCACCCAACGTACGGGAGGAGGTCCCCTAGAAGAGTTGGGTCCCTGTCTTGGGTCCAGAGGACGTTACGTCCGTTTAAGAAATGGTAGACTCGGTTACACGATCTTAATCCGGAAATGACTCCCATCCTTGACACAACAAAAAGTAAGTCGTCGGGAACGAAACCAAACCGTGTACCTTTAACGAGTTTCTGGACGACCTCACTTACCTTCAGAAGTCGTCGTTGTTATTTACACTATCACTGGACAATTTATATGAGGGTTAGTGATACATCCCTCCTATTATAGGTGTTTCTCTGTCATAATATATTTGACTATTTAAGTGATTAAACCTTAAAATACATTATTTTCAACACGTTATTTATTGAGTATCAAAGGTTTTAGACCTTTTACTTGTCCATCACTCATTAACATCAATCTGAATATTGGATATTTTAAGAGAGTATTCGTATGTTACTTAAACACTTTTATTTACAGATTAAGACTCCTTATTGGTACTTCTAATATAAATAGTGTTTCTTGTATATTCAGAAAATTTTCGTTTTAAATCCCTTTTTTTTTAGAGTATCAGAACAAATCTCTATCTTTTCACTATCAGAAGTACTTAAAAGTTTTTTACCAGAAACAATAAATTTATGTCCCATACACTGACAGTCTCGATATGACTAAGAGTAACTTTAAAGACAGATCCACAATAAAAAAAAAAGAAATTAAAATTAACATTAAATTTTCATCGGTTTTAGTTGTATAGTACTATAACTTGACATTAGGTCTTGTCCCAAAGGTTAGTCTGAACAAAGGTAGTTTCGAAGTGATGAATAATCGTCCATTTGAATCGATTCGGTAATTCGGAGAGACTTAGGGTTAAACGAGTGGAATTTCACTTCGATATTATAAATAGAGTATCTCTACGATTCTATATTTTTCTTTTTATCATTATATAGACCATGTAAAGACTGTGACATCCGTGTATTATTTTCAGACAATTATAATAGTATCTCACTAGAAAATGTAATTTTACGTAAACTTGATTTCTCAAATTTTTAATAATATCTCGGTGGTACATATTTTTAATGAGATAAAAAATTAGAGTAAAGACTTTTCACTGAAAGAGGAATCGAAGAATATAGTCATAGAAAACTTTCTAAAGGGGTTGTTATTACGTAAATTGATAGAGGAACTGTATAAAAATATTATATTTTATTTATGTAGTTCTCTTCATATACCTTAAAAATTTTTGTTACACTACAATCCAATTCTTTATTCAGTATTTAGTTAATTTTTTAATGGAAATTGTCTTGTCACGTGGTAATAATAAAAAACGAATAAAAGTTTACCTTCTCAGACCACGAAAAAGAGTCTCAACCGTCATATTGAGACCATTCATTTGCAATTGAGATGTACTAAATTAGATCTCCCGTTTATGATTCCTTATATCCCCACACACGAGTCAGCAATTCAGTACAGGTTGAGAAACGAGGAGGTACCCGACGTCGGACGGTCCGAGGAAACAGGTACCTTAAAAGGTCTGTTTCATGACCTCACCCACCGGTAAAGGAGGAGGTCCCCTAGAAGGGTTGGGTCCTTGACTTGGGGGTAGAGAGCGTAGAAAAAGTGACCGTTCGTCTAAAAATGTGGTGAGAATATGGTGTAAACCATGTCTGTTTATTTAGGTAGTCCAGTCTTAAACCAACAGTTCAGTCTATATTTTTGTATCTCCGGTACTATAACCGATCTTCTCTCCCCCTTTCTAAGATACGTTCATATACTCATGTCGACACTACCCTAGGACTTTCCTCTTCTTAAACCCAGTCACTCTTACTCTAATTCTATACTTTTCCCGTCTTATAGGTGTTTCCTTATCCACGGTCGTTGATCGAAGAGAAAATTGACACCGGTCATCCACTGTAAAGTCACTAGAGAGATGGGATGAGAGAACTATTTCTTAAGAACCTATTTGATTATCATAAATGTTGGTTCGTTTTTATTTGTAGAACAACAAAGTGTCTAACCAAGTACTTGAAAAAACCAACAAAGATAATTCAACTCAAACGGAGAGACGGTACATGTTGATACCCTATATGCGTCTTCAGAAGTGAGTCAAGTCAAGTCAAGTTAAATAAGCGAGTCAGTATAGGTTGAGAAACACTGGGGTACCTACCGTCGTACGGTCCGGAGGGACAGGCAGTGGTTGAGGACCTCAAATGAGTTTGAGTACAGGTTACTGGACTACTACGGTAGGTTGGTAGAGTAGGAGACACCAGGGGAAGAGGAGGACGGGAGTTAGAAAGGGAGTTAGAAAAGTCCCAGAAAAGGTCACTCAGTCAAGAAGTGTAGTCTACCGGTTTCCTAAGCTCAAAGTCGAAATTGTAGTCAGGTAGGTTACTTATGAGTCCCGACTAGAGGAAATCCTACCTGACCAACCTAGAGGAACGTCAAGGTCCCTGAGAGTTCTCAGAAGAGGTCGTGGTGTCGAGTTTCGTAGTTAAGAAGTACCGTCACGTGTATTTAGTCAGGGTTAGAGAGTTAAGTTGGGGAGGTGTGGGACGCAGATATACAGGTAAGAGACACAGACATAGAGATAACGACGGGACTTTTATCTAAGTAGTTATGGTAAAAAGATCTAAAGGTGATCTCAGACAGTATGTCTCACTTTTTCAGTCCTTCTCTTTTTGTTTATAGTATATAATACGTTGTCACAAAACTTACGTTTTCGTAATACTAGTTTGGTAACAAAGGACAAGTCAAGTCAAGTCAAGTAAAATCAGCGAGTCAGCACAGACTTAGAAACGCTGGAGTACTTAGCGTCGAGTGGTCCGGAGGGACAGGTAGTGACAGAGGGCCTCAAGTGAGTTTGAGTGCGGGTAGCTCAGGTACTATAGTAGGTCGGTAGAGTAGGACCCAGCAGGGTAAGGGGAGTACGGGGGTTAGAGAGAGTCGTGGTCTCAGAAAAGGTTACTCAGTTGAGAAGTGTACTCCACCGGTTTCATGACGTCGAAGTCGAAATCGTAGTAAGTAGGGTTTCTTTAGGGTTCCAACTAGAGGAAGTCTTACCTGACCAACCTAGAGGAACGTCAGGTTCCCTGGGAGTTCTTAGAAGAGGTTGTGGTGTCAAGTTTTCGTAGTTAAGAAGCCACGAGTAGGAAGAAGTGTCAGGTTGAGAGTGTAGGTATGTACTGGTGACCTTTTTGGTATCGGAACTGATCTGCCTGGAATCAGTCGTTTATTTACAGAGACGAAAACTTATATGATAGATCCAACCAGTATTGAAAAGAAGGTTCCTCATTCGTATAAAATTAAAGTACCGACGTCAGTGGTAGACGTCACTAAAACCTCGGGGGTTTTTATTTCAGACTGTGACAAAGGTGACAAAGGGGTAGATAAAGGGTCCTTCACTACCCTGGCCTACGGTACTAGAAGTAAAAGACTTACAACTCGAAATTCGGTTGCAAAAGAGAGAGGAGAAAGTGAAAGTACTTCTCCGAAAAAATCAAGGAGAAGTGAAAGACGGTATTCCCACCACAGTAGACGTATAGACTCCAATAACTATAAAGAGGACCTTTAGAACTAAGGTCGAACACAAAGAAGGTCAGGTCACAAAGAGTACTACATGAGACGTATATTCAATTTATTCGTCCCACTGTTATATGTCGGAACTGCATGAGGAAAAGGATAAACCTTGGTCAGACAACAAGGTACAGGTCAAGATTGACAACGAAGGACTGGACGTATGTCTAAAGAGTTCTCCGTCCAATCCACCAGACCATAAGGGTAGAGAAAGACTTAAAAGGTGTCAAATAACACTCGGTGTGTTAGTTTCCGAAACCGTATCAATTATTTCGTCTTTATCTACAAAAAGACCTTGAGAGAAGGAAAAAGATACTAGGTCGACTACAACCGTTAAACTAGAGATCAAGGAGACGGAAAAGATTTGGTGGAACTAGTCCCTCAAGTGCCAAGTGTCTAACGATTTCAGACCGAACCTCTTAAAACTCGTAATGAAATGATCACACACCCTACTCACGTTAACACACCATCAAACTTGTAAGAAAACGTAACGGAAAGAAACCTTAACCTTACTTTTGACTGGAAAAGGTCAGGACACCGGTGACGACTCAAAAGGTTTGAACGACCGTCGAAAAGTTTCGGAGAAGAAAGAAAGTCCTTTGTGTCCACCTACTGTCCCACTAAGAATCAAGAACCACTAAGGGTTCCTATTGTCAATAGTAGTGAAAGGAGAGAAACACTGTCCCCGTCGATGACGGTTGTTTATAAGGTCCACTGAAGATAGAACGAATAGTTAAATAACGGGTAAAAGACCTCTTGTAAAGTCAGTTAGTGATGAAAAAGTTGTGGAATAGATGTCTTGAAAAAGGTCATACGAAGATTAAAAGAATCAATTTACTTTAGTTATTTTAATATGAATCTTATTAGGAACTGTGTATTGACGTTCCTTTATGTAATTAAATTCCATCATGGATACCAAACCCGAAGGGTCCACCACCGTGACCATTTCTCGGACGGATACGTCCTCTGGATTCTCTGTGTCCCAAGTTAGAGATCCAACCTTTCTAGGGAACATCCTCCCGTACCGTTAGGTGAGATCATAAGAACGACCCTCTTAGGGGTACCTGTCTCGTCGGACCGTTCGATGTCAGATATCCTAGTGTTTCTCATCCTGTACTGACTTCCCTGAATCGTACGTACGTGTGTTGATACCAAATGTGTTTAAAAAAATTTCAGGTGGATTCTACAGGATCCCTTCGTTCGAACTTATTGTGGTGAATGACTAACATCAGTACAAAGGTAGTCGAGGTACGGGTGTCTATCGGGACAGACCTCTCATTCTCGTCTTTACATAAACGAAAGGTTCGAGTTTAGCTAACAATATATAAGATTGGAAAGTTCACTAACGTTACCTTTAAAGAGATCATGATACAATTAAATAAATTATACGGATTTCAAATAAAAATACATATAGAGGACTACGATGAAGAGGAGTGGATAATCATTTTCCGAGTACTTATGAACACATTTGACCCTAAATACACCTTTTAAGAATTTCTCTACCCTTACGGTCTGTGAACTGGACGGAGGACTCTTTAGACATACGTCCAGTTCTTCGTTGTCAATCTTGACCTGTACCTTGTTACCTGACCAAGGTTTAGTCCTTTCCTCATACAGTTCCAACACATAACAGTGGGACGAATAAATTGAATATACGTCTCATGTAGTGCTCTTTCCGACTTGACCTATTTCGTGTTCGACCTTAGTTCTGACGTCCCTCTTTATAGTTTTGGAGTCTATACGTCTACTGTGGTGGGAATACCGTCTTTCGTTTCTTCTGGATTTCTCGGAGAACTACTTTCACTTTCTCCTCTCACTTTTTCAACACAATTTTGACTTGTAAATCTTTTGATTCTAGTACGGTAGACCAGGGTAGTCAAGTCAAGTCAAGTAAAGTCAGCGAGTCAGCACAGGCTGAAAAACGTTGTGGTACTTCACACCGTGCGGTCCGGAGGGACAGGTAGTGGTTGAGGGCCTCAAATGAGTTTGAGTACAGGTAACTCAGCCACTACGGTAGGTTGGTAGAGTGGGAGACAGTAAGGTAAGAGGAGGACGGGAGTTAGAAAAGGTCGTAGTCCCAGAAAAGGTTACTCAGTTGAGAAGGGTAGTCAACGAGTTTCATAACCTCAAAGTTGAAGTTGTAGTTAGGAAGGTTACTTGTGGTTTCTGACTAGAGGAAATCCTACGTGTCAAACGTAGAGGAACGTCAGGTTCCCTGAGAGTTCTCGGAAGAGGTTGTGGTGTCAGGTTTTCGTAGCTAAGAAGACGTGAGTCCAAAGAAATATCAGGTTGAGAGAGTGGGTATGTACTGATGAACTTTTTGGTATCGGAACTGATCTACCTAGAAACGACCACCTCATTATAGAGACGAAAATTATACGACAGATCCATCCAGTATCGAAAAGAAGGTTCCTCGTTCGTAGAAAATTGAAGTACCGACGTCAGTGGTAGACGTCACTAAAACCTCGGTCTTTTTATTTCAGAGAGTGACAAAGGTGACAAAGGGGTAGATAAACGGTACTTCACTACCTTTTCACTTCAGCGAGTCAACACAGGTTGAGAAACGTTGGGGTACCTGACATCGGATGGTCCGAGGAGGCAGGTACCCTAAAAGGTCCGTCCTTATGACCTGACCCAACGGTAAAGGAAGATATGCCCTAGAAGGGGTGGGTCCCTAACTTTGGTCCAAAGGGCGTAACATCCGTCCGAGAAATGACAGACTCGGTGGTCCTTCACTACCCTGGTCTACAGTTTGTTCATCGATCACCCATGGATGACATATCATGTCACTCTAATCGTACCACGAGCAACTACTGGACCTACGTACCCTACATCTCCAGTCCCTCCAGGTTCTTCCTCCCGTATATACATACTTGTATCGACTAAGTGAAGAAACATGTTGTCTTTGATTGTGTTGTAGTATTTCGTTGATATGGGGTTAATCTTTGTTTGTTTATCGTTGTTATTTTGTGACGTCGAGTTACAACTAGTATGTATATCAAATTTTAAATTTTGCTTGACACACTTAGAGTCCGAGGTAAATAGAGTTTTTACAGTAAAGGGGTACAATGTGTGATTTTAGAGTCAACACGACCAAAAGAAAATCAAGAATCTTACAGGGATTTGAGGAAAGAAAGGTGTAGTCCGGGACCACGTGCCTCAGGGAAATAAGACTTACGAGAAGGATGTGGGAAGGAACGAGGATAGTTGTCATTAGGACAATAGAGGGAGTAAAAATTTGTAGAATTTAGTTTTGAAGAGTCTTTTGGGACGGATGGGTTAGGTGATCTTCTTCATTCCGAGGAGACTGTATGTTGGAGGAACTAGAATATGTAAAAGTATCCTAGAATTTATTAACATTTTAAAATTTTTACAGAGTAATACACAGGTTACGGTAAAAAGAGGGTGCTTTAAAATACAAGAGACGTACATATTTTAAGATTGTACCCGTTAAGATTGTCCGTGACACAAGGACGATGTATCGAATCATGAACCGTTTCCGAACGTTAGTAAGCGGATCATACATAATGTACTTGTCGATTGTTTGACTCATGAATGTATGTATTTGTTTTAATTACGGTGACGTTTTTGATGGTAACCTTACCTTGACACAATCCGACAATTTAGGTATACACTAAGTCGATACTGTATGTTTACTTTCAAATGTCAATAATAAAAGGAAAGAGAAACCTCTTAAAGAATATTGGTAAGAAATTTCCATTCATCCGACTATTGTTTAAGACAATCAAAAGGAAGAAGACTCTCACGTAAATAAAGAGTTCTTATAAAAACGATATATATCTTAGTCCAACTATAAAGAAAAGAACTTTTTGTTTAACGTGAAGGAAGACTCCGGTATCGAAGTCTCGTCTTTTTACGACAGTGAGTTTGGTAACAAGGACATATCGTTTACCTAGTAAAAATGAATCAACATAAATCCTAAAAAAAGAGACAGAAATCAAAAGTCTTCAAACTAGTACTACGTAGAGTTGGACCTGAAGATAGAAAAGTGAATAATTTTCAAGTATTAACAAGTTCTTAGTTCACCTACTAAATAACGACAACAAACCAACGATTCAGTATAGGTTGAAAACGTCGGGATACCTGACGTCGTTCGTCTACTAATGAAAAAAGTTTATGAACAGTCTATTAAGATTATCGACTTAATAGAGTCCCAATCGTAGATATCTAATAAATAGAAAGTAGTAAGTGCAACACTAATAAGACCAAGAACCTAACCACACACTGAAACCTAACATAAAACCTGAAGATCCTATACAACACTCTAAGACCTAAGTGTTAAAATAGACAAAATCACTTCTCAGTGGGACAAATCACTACCATCTCCATCCCCACCTTCACCTCCAAGTCTACGAGAACCCGAGATGACTGTGATGGGAACTTTCCCGTCTCGTACCGTAACGGGACGGAACAATGACCACCTGTCCCCATCTTCGAGTCGGGAAATACTAGAGGTGGTTATAATGGGATAGTCGTTTTCGTCTTACAGTGAATCACGACGGAGTGTGGTAAAACATGAAGGAGTCACGACTGTCGTTCCACCTCTTGTCACTCCCACCTCCAAGCAATGAGGCGACTCGAAGTGACTATGACCGTGTCTACGGTCCCACAACCTATTACGGTTACTCGTGACGAAATAAGGTGTAAAAACGACGGACCATTCCAGTTTCAAACCGAGAAACGAATCGAGTTTGTTCTTGTTAGACCACACTCAGTCTCGTGGTAGACAACGATAGATAACAACCATACCTACTCCCCTTTTACACACCTTGAAACCGAGTCACGAGTCGAGGGGACTGTGGTTCTTTCCCTTCTCCTTTTTAAAAGGTGACCATAAATCCATCTCATGTCACCCATAGTAGTTGTTAAAATGATGAGACAATTCGATGGTAAAAGGAAGAAGGAACCGATTCATCTCTTCCGAAGAGAGTCCCCAAAACAGATGGAGAAAACTATCAAGGTCCAACGTCCGGGGACACGGAGTAGTACCGATTTATTTTCAACTTTTTCTGTCGGTCCTTCGAGTGACATAAAAGTAAGTAGTTTAGGGTAACAGGAATCAGTCGAGGTGTAAAATAAAGGTTAGTCAGTCTTAGAAAAATACAAACGAACAACATAATACAAGTTCAAAAATTCGACACAGTCCTTCCTTTTAAAAAAAGAGATGAAAGTATCAAAAAATCGAGTAGATTATTAATCTAACTGTATTCTGTCTAATTGTCCTCTTTTTGTTTTAATTCAAGTACATATGTCCTTGGAGGGTATCTGCATTCTCCAAGAGTCAGTGAGTCCGCCAACTCTGAATATGACTCGTGTGTTCGTTCATACAGTAGGACTTGATTCCTCTTCTTCCATCCCCAGATCCAGGAGTTTACTACCGTTTATTGTCGTTCTACCTTTCTCGTTTACAAACCGTTTGTTCACAAAAGGTACGGTTCGTCTCTGTTACCCTGTTTCTCTCCTCAAACTTGTCTGGGACGACTCGAAGGGGTCGAATAGTGTACATTGGGTATGAGCAGTATCAATAGAGACCACTATCAAAGAAGGACCTTGTCTGGGAAATAAATTTAATAAAATCCGTCCATTCCACTTCCGTTTTTCAAAAAGAATTTAGACGAGATAAAACTAACGGACAGTGAGTTTTGTTAGGTGTACGGTTATACTGTGGAAGACTCCGTCACAAAAGATAGAAGGAAAGGGTCCACCCCGACCACCATTTCTTGAACGAACGGTTACGTTCTTTGTATTTCTCCACAACCAAACTGGAGACCCAGGTCTTATGGGGGACATCCTCCCGTTCCTTTGGGTGAGGTCATAAGAACGGACCCATTAGAGTACCTGTCTCTTCAGACGATCCGATGTCAGGTACCCCAGTGTTTTCTCAGTCTGTATTGAATCACCGTTTTGTACGTTTGTTTTCCCGAAGGGACCACTGACTCTATTATTTCTTAGACGGACATTATATCCTGTAGGTCCAAGATAGGGAACCAACCCTTGTAGGGGACCTGTTGCCTTGTCGTTGGGTGGGGTCATAAGAACGGACCTCTTAGGGTACTTCTCTCCTTGGACCGTCCGATGTCAGGTATCCTAGTGTTTCTCAGTCTGGGTGACTTCACTGATTCGTGTGTGTGTAAGATGAGAAG
Organism: Capra ibex; assembly: GCA_006410555.1. Lineage (NCBI taxonomy): Eukaryota > Metazoa > Chordata > Mammalia > Artiodactyla > Bovidae > Capra > Capra ibex. The sequence goes on from SJYO01016375.1 coordinate 259,835, forward strand.
TCAACTATCCTTAATGTTGAACTTTAATGTAGAAGTTACTTTTGAAATATGTATGTATATATGGAGGTATATAAGTAAATATATATTTCGATATATATATATATATATATATAGACATATATAGACAGATATATATAGACCTATCTATCTATATATAAATCTATCATATAGAGATATATACGTCACATACATATCACTGTAATATATAAAGATGCGTGGATATATCTTACACGGTCATGGATACTCAACATAGATATTCCTAAAAATAATTTTTTTATTTTTGTTTGGACATTCATCGTTTGGTAATTAACAAAGACAACTGCAAAACTCTTCACCTTATTTCATCTTTAAAATAAATCGTTCAAATAACAGATAATCGTCGTAAGATATAACGTATTACTTCGATTAAAACACGATCCTTAGTCGTTATACTAATAATTAATAAAGTGATGGTGAGTACTGAGATCCGTTCAATATCTTAGAGGGACTCACAGTGTAAAGAGTAAACCTTTACCTAAAACACCCATACACTATCTTATATAATAGGACCGTTAGGAAAGATCGAGAGTTCAAAAAAAATTAAAAAATTTTGTATTTTAAATTTTAAACGTATGAATAAGAAATCTCTATGATCTTTGTCTTACAATGAGTTCACAAATCAGTTTTCGTTTGACGTAACATATAACTTATCCTTCCTACTCACAAATTGTGATAGTGTGGTCATTTAAAACGAAAAGAATCTCTGTCGGAGTAAATATTATTTTAAAAGGAACCAGGTTAGGAAGATGCTGTCGGTGTCGACACGGAAGAGACTCGGGAGAGGTGAGACCACCCACCGGACAATAAAATGAAATCCTTCGGAGTCTATACGAGAACGATTACGAATTCTGAATAGAGAGTTTGAACTCGGAATAGACAGATTACTTACGGACAAGTGGGAGTCTCGGTTCACGGGTCCCTCTTGGTTTGGAGAACTAGGAACGAAATACTTGTAAATGAATGACCTAGAGTCCCAGTCTTCGAGACACTACATCAGTGAGACCATAACATGAGAGAGGTCCTTAGATCCCAAGTTTGTCGGGGACGTCGACGATTGGTGATACCGCTATCTACCGAAGTTCGACCAAACTGACAAGGTCTGAAGTCCACATACTTAGGGACATACAGACCTGAACGATGACGGGACGAGAGTTCGGCATCATAAGGAAGACGAGAGAGACCCGTCGGATAGAAATTACTCCACGAAAGGGTTGTGGAACCAAGGGTAGAATAGGGTCACAGAAATACGGTCAGGTCCGTTCTGAGTCTCACTTGTTGGAATAAAAATTACCTGAAGACGTCGTGGATAAGATCAGAGTAAGGAAGAAAGTTATTCTCTTTTACGTCTATTTTCGGTACGTAATATGAGTAAAGAATAATATGGTACTATATGAAACTATGTTCCGACACCATAAAAAGAGGGTTAGTTCTATCTGTAAATGGAGGTAATCATTCTATTAGTCTACTACAGATAACGGGCGTCTTTTCTTAGACTTACATGTCGAATAGGATTTTCCGAAAAATCCTGAAGACACTCTCATCTTGAAATTCCTTAAAGTTCCTTTACCAATCTATTATCGAAATATCTTTCTCTCTACCTATTTGTATTATCTGACTATCTTCCCCCTTTTTTCTCTCTACGTCTTTCAACAATTAGTGATGAGATCCACATGATCAAATTATTAACCGGAAAAACCAAACGAATAAGAATTTTAAACTTTTTACAACGTAAATTTATAATATAACCACAAAGCAAATAAAACTTGTGTTTTGATAGTTACGTATGTAACGTAAATTACGTTTTGATGACGATATTTAGATTAATCAATGTATTCAACGTACGTTTTCATTTATCACATGTTTACTTTCGGGATTGTTAATTAATACCAGGTCCCTTTGGAAACGGGAAAATGTGTTTATGTTTTGTTCAGACTCTACTTTACATCCTATCTTACGTTTCTTTTTATCTTATGAACCTGTAAAGACTCAAAACTTTTTTCTGTGTCTCTTAGTCAGTAAGTGATACTTCACTAAATGATTTCTTATTGTTACTAAGTTCAGTGGTTTCTCTATGGGCCTGTAATCCGTGAGACACTCGTGTTCACTTTTTCGTAACTTACAATGATTTATAACAAATCTACGATATTACAACGTCTACAACCACGATTTCGTCAGTTCAAGTCCCTCTATTGTCTTATCCAAGTTAAGTCAAATCAGCGAGTCAGGACAGGCTGAGAAACGCTGGGGTACTTAGTGTCGTACGGTCCGGAGGGACAAGTAGTGGTCGAGGGTCTCAAGTGAGTCTGAGTGGAGGTATCTCAGTCACTACGGTAGGTCGGTAGAGTAGGAGCCAGCAAGGGCAGAGAAGGACGGGGGTTAGGGAGGGTCGTAGTGTCAGAAAAGGTTTCTCAGTTGAGAAGCGTACTCCACCGGTTTCATGACCTCGAAGTCGAAATCATAGTAAGGAAGGTTTCTTTAGGGTCCCGACTAGAGGAACTCTTACCTAACCAACCTAGAGGAACGTCAAGTTCCCTGAGAGTTCTCAGAAGAGGTTGTGGTGTCAAGTTTTCGTAGTCAAGAAGCCACGAGTCGGAAGAAATGTCAGGTTGAGAGTGTAGGTATGTACTGGTGTCCTTTTTGGTATCGGAACTGATCTACCTGGAATCAGCCGTTTCATTACAGAGACGAAAACTTATACGATAGATCCAACCAGTATTGAAAAGAAGGTTCCTCATTCGCAGAAAATTAAAGTACCGACGTCAGTGGTAGACGTCACTAAAACCTCGGGGGGTTTTATTTCAGACTGTGACAAAGGTGACAAAGGGGTAGATAAACGGTACTTCACTACCCTGTTCTACGGTACTAGAAGTAAAAGATTTACAACTCGAAGTTCGATTCAAAAAGTGAGAGGCGAAAGTGAAAGAAGTTTTCCGAAAAATCTAAGTATGTACCTTATTCAGAGTCAGAATTAATCATACGAAGAACCATTATAAACCATCCAAAATAAATTATAAAGACATTTAACCACAGTACCCACTCTAATCAAACCTCAAGAGAAACAAAAAGAAGTAGAAAAACTTTCACATCCCCGGATACATCGTCTATCTGATATATATATATATAAAAAATAGTGACAAAACACAATTACGAAAAGGTGGAACCATTTTTCCTAAACCTTCGATAAAACACGAAGTCACCTAAAATCTATCGAATCTTAATTGACAAAAAATTACTTGACAAGACCCTTTGTCAGAAAAAAAAAAAAAAAAAAAAATCATATACCGAAACCGTTTAGACAAAACGTCAAGTATAATGAGTCAAGTTCTGATAGACAGACAAGACACTAACCACCACCGTAAAATGTAAAAGGATTTTTTTTCAAAAAATTTTTTCTATGTATGTGTGTGTGTGTGTGTGTGTGTGTGTGCGTGTATATTAAATCCAAACATTTACGTATCCGTATCTTACCTCTTTTAATCAGAGAATACTAAATCAATTGTAGGGGATATAGACTAATAAAGACAATAATCAGATATACAGTATATACAGACACTACAGTTAAAAAGAACAAACTAAATCTTTTACTGTATATATAAGAATTAAAAGGGGGTTCTATCCAGTAAACAAATAATTAAATAAATAGTATTCAGTAAATAAAGACATATATATATATCAAAGAAAAGTCAAAAGGAATACACTTAAAAACGTTAAAGTTTAAACAACTCAACTCACTAATTGAGTGGACAAAAAGTGAAAAAACGAAAGGTAATTGATTTATACAATCCAGTAGTCAAAAGAAGGGGTTTTTGAAATCAAAATAAAGTAATTAACTCTTTTTCCTAAAATTAGTACAAGATACGTAATAAATGTACATTAACAATTTGTAGTATATACATTGTAACATACATTATATATGTATTATGAAATAGAAAGTATGATATATTATAAGTTCCGATATATATATATATTTAGATTTTTACTTGTTTTCTAAAATTATCTATAAAATGGTTTCTACATCTTTACTTGTCACACGTACGAACGATTCAGTGTTGTCAGCGCAGGGTGAGAAACTCTGCGATACCTAATATCGAACGGACCGAATAGACAGGTACCCTAAGAGGTCCGTTCTTACGACCTCACCGAACAGTACGGGAGGAGGTCCCCTAGAAGGATTGGGTCCCTAGCTAGAGCGTAACGAATTTGTAAAACGTAACCGTCCACCAAAGAAATGGTGATCATGGTGTACCTTTGGGTTTATTGCATCAGGACACCAAATATTACTCTTTATGTATAAACCAGATAGAGGTCAAGGACCGGGTCTCGAAGATTTTGGAAATCTTAAGGGATTCGTTCCTTTCGTAATTCCCGAAGAAAACAATACAATCACTCCACTGAAAACGTTTCGGGGATCCATTGTCTCCCACTCTAGACCGACGGTCCCTTCTGGTAAGACATAAATCAACCGACCAGAAAGTCAGCGTAGGGTGGTCGGGGAGTGGAGACCCCTTCCCTTTTCCCACCTTTAGCTCAAGGCAGTGGTTTCCGTTACTGAATCAGTTGGTAATTAGTAAAGTCAAATAACTATGTCGACACAGACTAAGAAACGTTGGGTTACTTACTTGACATCGTGTGGTCCGGATGGACAGGTAGTGGTTGGGGACCTGGAACGAGTTTGAGTACAGATAGATCAGTCACTACGATAGGTTGGTAGAGTAGGAGATAACAGGGGAAGACGACGGAAGTTAGAAAGGGTCGTAGTCCCAGAAAAGGTTACTCAGTCGAAAAACGTAGTCCACCAGTTTCGTAACCTCGAAGTCAAACTCGTAGTCACGAAGGTTGTTTATAAATCCTGACTAAAGGAAATCCTACCTGACCAACCTTGAGGAACGACAGGTTCCATGAGAGTTCTCAGAAGAAGTTGTAGTGTCAAGTTTTCGTAATTAAGAATTCACGAGTCGAAAGAAATACCAGGTTGAGAGTGTAGGTATTTATTGATGATCTTTTTTGTATCGAAACCGATCTACCTGGAAACAGTCGTTTCATTACAGAGACGAAAAATTATACGACAGATCCAACCAGTATTGAAAAGAAGGTTCTTCGTTCGTAGAAAATTAAAGTACCGACGTCAGTGGTAGACGTCACTAAAACCTCGGGTTCTTTTATTTCAGACAGTGACAAAGGTAACAAAGGGGTAGATAAACGGTACTTCACTACCCTGGTCTACGGTACTAAAAGTAAAAAACGTACAACTAAAAAATAGGTCGAAAAGTGAGAGGAGAAAGTTAAAGTAGTTCTCCAAGAAATCAAGGAGAAGTGAAAGACGGTATTCCCACCACAGTAGACGTATAGACTCCAATAACTATAAAGACGACCGTTAGAACTAAGATCGAACACGAAGGAGGTCGGGTCGTAAAGAGTACTATTATTGAGACGTATATTCAATTCATTCGTCCGACTGTTATATGTCGGCACTGTATGAGGAAAGGGTTAAACCTTGGACAGAAAACAAGGTACAGGTCAAGATTGACAACGAAGAACTGGACGTATACTAATAGAATCTTCCGTCCATACCACCATATCATCCGGGAAGAGAACTTGTTAAAAGGTGTCAAAGAACACTGAGTGTGTGAGTTTCCAAAATCGTATCAGTTACTTCGTCTTCGTCTTCAAAAAGACCTTCAGAGAACAAGAAAGATACTAGGTTGTCTACTACCGTTAAATTCGATACCAAGGAGACAGAAAAATTTAGGTCGAACTTGTAGATCTCAAGAGTCAAGTACATGACAACTCCGGATCGAACCTTTTGGAACTCGTAATGAAACGACTACATATTCTACTCACGATAACACGTCCTCAAATTTGTAAGGAACCGTAATGAAAACACTAATCTTACTTTTAACTGTAAAAGGTCGGGACACCGGTGACGACTTAAAAACTTTAAACGACAGTATGACTCAAGTCTTGAAAGTGTCGTAGTATAAAATCCTAAACTTTATTGAGTCGATGTAAGGGAGTGCATGTCATGGAAACAAACATCACTACGAACTATTCCGGGTGAACTGAAGTATAAGGTCCATCAGACCGAGATCCACTGACAAGTGTGGTAGTACTAATTACCCAGTAATTCTAGAAGGAACTCTCAGGGAACATGACGTTCCTCTAGGTTGTTTAGGTAAGACTTCTTCTCGTCGGGACCCTAAAGAAACCTTTCTTACTATGATTTCGACTTTGAGGTCATGGAGCCGGTGGAGTACACTTCTCAACTGAGTAACCTTTTCTGAGACTACGACCCTCCCTAACCCCCGTTCTCCTCTTCCCCTGCTGGCTCCTACTCTACCGACCTACCGTAGTGACTGAGCTACCTCCACTCAGACTCACTTGAGACCCTCGACCACTACTTGTCCCTCCGGACCGTACGACACTAAGTACCCCAGCGTTTCTCAGCCTGTGTTGACTCACTGACTTGACTTGACTTCTAGAAAAAATCACTGGAATTAATTCTAATAAATTTCTAGAATTAATTCTAGAAAAAATTTTTTTGAAACACACCTAGTGTTATTTGACACCTTTTAAGACTTTATCCACCCTTATGGTCTAGTGGACTGGACGGAGGACTCTTTGGATATACGTCCAGTCTCTCGTTGTCAATCTTGACCTGTACCTTGTTGTCTGACCAAGGTTTATCCTTTTCCTCATACAGCTCCGACATATAACAGTGGGACGATTAAATTGAATATACGTCTCATGTAGTACTCTTTGCGACCCGACCTCCTTCGTGTTCGACCTTAGTTCTAACGACCCTCTTTATAGTTATTGGAGTCTATACGTCTACTGTGGTGGGAATACCGTCTTTCACTTCTCCTCGATTTTTCGGAGAACTACTTTCACTTTCTCCTCTCACTTTTTCAACCGAATTTCGAGGTGTAAGTCTTTTGCTTCTAGTACCGTAGACCAGGGTAGTGAAGTACACTTTATCTACCCCTTTGTCACCTTTGTCACAGTCATAAATAAAAACCCCTGTAATCTTAGTGACGTATACCACTAACGTCGGTACTTTAATTTTATGTGAATGAGGAACCTTCCTTTCAATACTGGTTGGATCTATCGTATCAGTTTTCGTCTCTGTAATGAAACGGTTGTTTCCAGACAGATCAGTTTCGATACCAAAAAGGTCACCAGTACATACCGACACTCTCAACCTGATACTTTTTTCGACTCACGGTTTCTTAACTACGAAAACTTGACACCACAACCACTTCTGAGAACGCTCAGGGAACCTGACGTTCCTCGAGGTTGGTCAGGTAAGATTTCCTCTAGTCAGGACCCACAAGAAACCGTCTTGACTACAGTTTCGACTTTGAGGTTATGAAACCGGTGGAGTACGTTTCACAACTGAGTAACCTTTTCTGAGAGACTACGACCCTCCCAAACCCCCGTCCTCCTCTTCCCTTGCTGTCTCCTACTCTACTGACCTACCGTAGTGACTGATCCACCTGTACTCAAACTCACTTGAGACCCACAACCACTACCTGTCCCTCTGGGCCGTACGACCTTAAGTACCCCAGAGTTTCTCAGCCTGTGCTGACTCGCTGACTTGACTTGACTTCTAGAAAAAACATATCAAGAAGACGCATAAGAACGGTGGAGAAGAATTATAGAAGACGAAGACGATCCAGATGTCAAAGACAGGAAATAACACGGGTAGAAAAGTACTTTATGAGGGGACTATAGAGATTAAAAGATCTTCTCTAAAGATAGGAAAGAGTAAGATAACAAAAGGAGATAAAGAAACGTTACTAATGGATCCTTCTGAAAGAATAGAGAGAAACGGGAAGACACCTTGAGACGTAAGTCTACCTGTATAGAAAGGAAAATAGAAAATGGAAAGTGAAGAGAAGTAAAGAGTCGATAAACATTCTGGAGGAGACTATTGGTAAAACGGAAAAACGTAAGAACTCCTACTAAGACTAGTGACGGAGGACATGTTACAATACTTGGAGTCAGGTGTCAAGTAGTCCATGTGATAGTCTAGATTAGGGAACTTAAAGAAACAGTGAAGGTGACATATTAGTGTTCCCTAAACTAAATTTAGTGTGGACTTACTAGATAACCAAAAGACATGAAAAAACCAAAGTCAGATTTAAACCGTTATTCCTTAAGTACTAGACTCGGTGTCAGTCGAGTGGTAGAATAAAAACGACTGACATAGAAGTCGACGTTTCTTATATTAGTTGGACTATAGCCATAACTTGTAGACCACTACAGGTACACATCTCAGTAGAGAACACAATAACCTTCTCCCACAAACGATACTGGTCACAAAAGAGAATCGTTTGGAGACAATCAGAAAAGTGACGAAGTAAAACATGAGGTTCAGGTTTGAACGGACAATGAGGTCTATACAGAACTGGAGGATGAAAACGTAAGGTTAGAGGAGACTACTTTTCCTGTAGAATTAACCTACAATCAAGATCTTCCAGAACGATTAGTTGGTATGGCTATGTTACTTCGGTAGTGTCTTTGGACTTTTCCCGTCCTAAAACTCTCGAAGGTTACTTTGGGGAGGGTGTCTCAGGATTCGATATATGAAAATATTTTATTAGTATGCATTTTACAAAGAGATTTAGGACACTTGATGACATCGTATAATTGTCTTGGGTTCTGACTCACTAATTTCTTATACGGATGTACGTTAAGTCCTCTGTGTCCTCTATACGTAAGTTAGAGACCCAATCCTGCTAGGGGACCTCTCCCTTTACCGTTGGGTGAGGTCATAAGAACGGAATTTTTAGGGTACCTGTCTCCTCGGACCACCCGATGTCAGGCTTCCTAGTACGTTTCCCACTGTGTTGACTCACTGTTTAGTGTCCCTCTTTCAATACCCTGGGAGAATAGATATCGACAAACCAGTCTTCGTGTTCGCCGTTGGTCCGAACACAAACCAGAGACTTTAAACACGTAAACTCACCCCACCCTCCGTCAGAACATAATGAGTTAGGAAATGGACACGTTAGAGTACGATAGAGGTCTATCTATCACAGTCCTAATTCGATTAAAGAACCACCGGAACTTTTTTTGTGTAGTCTCAAGTATTCATGTTCAAGTATTAATTTCCTTGTATTTAATTTTGGTGTACTTTATAAAATATAGACCTTTATCGTTGGGTGAGGTCACAAGAACGGACCTCTTAGGATCTCTGTCCCCTCGGACCACCCGACAACAGATATCCCAGCGTGTCTCAATCTGTGCTGACTTCGTTGAATCGTCGTTGTCGTCTAGTCGATATGTTTTATTCTGATTGTTATTGATTGTCACACTGTTACGTCTCTTTAAAGTATGTTAAATACACTCTTTTACTCTACCATGTCGATCAAACCTTTCGTCAAACTTTCAAAGATTATTTAATGACATCTCAGATTGTGTGAATTCAGATATTGGTCCAATATATTTTTGTGTAGAGGTGTGTTTCTGAACGTCTACTTATAAGTATCGTGGTAATAAGTGTCATTGATTTTTTACCTTTATTGGATTTACAGGTAGTTAACTATTTACTTATTTATTTCACACCTTATAGGTATGTTATCTTATCATGAGTCGTTTTTTTTTCCTTCTTTGAGAACCGGTACGACAGAGTACCTAATTATAGTCTTGTGGAGTAAGATTCTTACTCTTCTATCTGTATTCTCTGTGTTGTACAATATACCAAGGTCATTGTATTTTTAGGTTGTTTTCGTTGAAATGTGTCTGTCTTTCATCTAATCACCTACGGTCCCTGATCTCCACCCTTAACCCCACCCTTGTCCCAACTTTAAATGTACTCGTACTCCTTAGAAAGCCCCTGTACACTTTTGTGATTTTGACTGAAGACCACTAGTGACTTTGACGGTTATTTTTTTGACTTAACATGTGAACTATACCAAACTAAAAAACAAGAAATTTTATGTAGAATTATTTCAATTTATATACAAATATACACATACGCACAATTTAACGGACTCAACACAGGCTAAGGTACACTGAGGTACCTGACATCGGGAGGTCCGAGGAGACAGGTACCCTTAAGACGTCCGTTCTTATGACCTCACTCAACGGAACGGGAAGGAGATCCCCTAGAAGGTTTGGGTCACTAATTTGGGTTCACAACACAAAGGACGAAACGTCCGTCTAAGAAATGGGTAACTCGGTGTACACTTCGGAAAGTTAAGTTAAGTCAAGTTAAGTCAAGTCAGTGAGTCAACACAGGCTGAGAAAGGCTGGGGTACTTAACGTCGTGCAGTCCGGAGGGACAAGTAGTGGTTGAGGGCGTCAAGTGAGTTTGAGTACAGGTAGCTCAGCCACTACGGTAGGTCGGTAGAGTAGGAGACAGCAGGGGAAGAGGAGGACGGGGGTTAGGGAGGGGACGGGGGTTAGGGAGGGTCGTAGTCTCAGAAAAGGTTACTCAGTTGAGAAGCGTACTCCACCGGTTTCATGACCTCGAAGTCGAAATTGTAGTCAAGACGGTTTCTTGTGGGTCCTGACTAGAAATCTTACCTGACCAACCTAGAGGAACGTCAGGTTCCCTGAGAGTTCTCAGAAGAGGTTGTGGTGTCAAGTTTTCGTAGTCAAGAAGTCGTGAGTCGGAAGAAGTGTCAGGTTGAGAGTGTAGGTATGTACTGGTGACCTTTTTGGTAGCGGAACTGATCTACCTGGAAACAACCGTTTCATTACAGAGACGAAAACTGATACGACAGATCCAACCAATATTGAAAAGAAGGTTCCTTATTCGCAGAAAATTAAAGTACCGACTTTAGTGGTAGACGTCACTAAAACCTCGGGTTTTTTTTATTTCAGACTGTGACAAAGGTGACAAAGGGGTAGATAAACGGTACTTTACTACCCTGGCCTACGGTACTAGTATGAAAAGACTAACAACTCGAACTTCGGTTGAAAAAATGAGAGGAGAAAGTTGAAATAGTTCTCCGAAAAATCGAGGAGAAGTGAAAGACGGTATTCCCACCACAGTAGACGTATAGACTTCAATAATTATAAAGAGGGTCGTTAGAACTAAGGTCGAACACGAAGGAGGTCGGGTCGTAAAGAGTACTACATGAGACGTACATTCAATTTATTCGTCCCACTGTTATATGTCGGAACTGCATGAGGAAAAGGATAAACCTTGGTCAGGTAACAAGGTACAAGTCAAGATTGACAACGAAGGACTGGACGTATATCCAAAGAGTCCTCCGTCCAGTTCCCCAGACCATAAGTGTAGAGAAAGTCTTAAAAGGTATCAAATAACACTAGGTGTGTCAGTTTCCGAAACCGTATCCGGTATTTCGTCTTTATCTACAAAAAGACCTTGAGAGAAGGAAAAAGGTACTAGGTCACCTACAACTGTTAAACTAGAGACCAAGGAGACGGAAAAGATTTTGGTCGAACTTGTAAACCTTCAAGTGTCAAGTGTATAAAAACTTCGGACCGAACCTCTTAAAACTCGTAATGAAATGATCGTACACTCTACTCACGTTAACACTCCATCAAACTCGTAAGAAACAGTAACGGAAAGAAGCCATAACCTTCGGGAATTTACACATACATATATGTGTACGTATAACAAAAATTTACGTTCTCACATGAAAAATGTCAAAACACGAGAGAATTTAGTCTCCCATATTATATGTTATTAAACTGAAAAGTTTCAAATAACTTCACAAAACACTGTGGTGTATACTGGTTTAAACCTTCAAGTATCGTTAAAAAATTTCTTATAAAAGATAATAATCTCATGTCTTGAATTTTTAATACATATATAATATTATAAAGTAACAGTCGTATAAATTAACAGAATTTAAAAATAATTTGACTTTAACCTTTTTTATTCTCAAACGTTAATTTTCCACAAAGACAAAGACTAAGTTATAACGATTAGGGTGAAAAAAAAAAAAAAAAATCAAACGTAGAAGAACTTGACCGATCTAGGTGCACAAATCAGTAAGTCAACACATACTGAAACACTGGGGCACCTGACATCGGGAGGTCCGAAGGGACAGGTACCCTAAAAAGTCCGTTCTTATGTCCTCACCCAACGGTGAAGGAAGAGGTTCGATGTAGGCATAAAAGATATAAACCGAAAAAACCCAATAAAACATTAAAAACATAAGTTACATAATGATCAAAAACAGGAACCAAGATTATTTTGAAGAAGAAATTTGACTATTAAATTCGGGAAAATATAAATAAATTTACTAAATGTACAAACCAATTTTATAAAAAAAGGGTGATGAAAAATTTTACACAGTGATACATTTATCGTAAACAAAGGAAAATATGTATAAACACCCCGAAAAAGAAGTGTTAAACCTTTTAGACATGTAAAAAGTCTCTAAAAGAAGTATCCATAATGAAAATGGTCATATGAATCAATAAATTTAGAAACTTGTCATATAAACAATAGATTTAGATATGAAAGAAGAAAATGATACAGGGTTGGTGAATAAAACCCCAGTTTGTCTACTCTGATCTAATATGACGTCATTTTTCTTGTGTTGTAAAGTCACTGAATAGTTTTAATGCAAATAAAGAACGTTTTTCATGGGATGTCAGACCTATGGGAGACCACGACAATAAGAGGTTTACGTTTTTCAAGAGAGGTCTCGTCGATAAGAAGTTTACCGTCGAGTCCTCGGATCCGACGAAACTAGAACACCGGGGATGAAGAGTTGTGTTACGAAGTACAGGTCAGACGTCCTCTTCCCTCATACCTCCTTGTCCTTAAGTCGTACAGTCGGTCTTCACTGTCGTCAATAAAGACGACTATACGGAAACTGGTATTTGGTTCAGAATCCTTCGTCAGTCATGAGGAACATGCATGGTTCTTCCTCTTCACTCGGTCTAAACTCATTTACGAATATTATGGGGATGTACTGAAGTTGATATAATGAAATAAAATACTGATAAATTACAGGAATTTATATATATTTATATTTATATATAGAACGTAATTATGGAAATTGTGAAGAAACACTACGAACTAATATTTTACTAACAAATAATATTTTATTTTTCTTTGACATGGTTCTCGTCCACTGTCACCGCTCGGTCGTGTGATTCGTACCGACTTTCCTCGATGGGGTGCAGGCTCCAGTCCCCGTCGCCGGATCTCACGGTCCGACGTTACCGAGTCCTTGCCGGTTCTCCTCGATGGGACGCAGGTTCCAGCCCCGCCGTCGAGCCTCCTCTTTGGGCGCAGGCTCCAGTTCCTCCACCGACCCTCCTCGATTGGGCACAGTGTCCGGTCACCTCCGGTCCTCCTCTGTGGGCGCAGGCTCCAGTCCCCGCCGGCCCTCTTCGGTGGAGCGTGGGCTCCGGTCCCCGCCACTTGGACTCCTCTGTGGGGCTCGGGTTCCAGTCCCCGTCGTCGACCCTCCTCGGTGGGTGTGGGCTCCGGTCCCGTCCGCCGGTCCTCCTCGTTGGGCTCCTCGCCACCGACACGTCCGTGTCCTCCCGGATCTCCTCGATAGGGTGTAACTTCCAGTCCTTGCCCTCCCCCATCCTCTATGGGGAGTAGGTTCCATACCTCGTCGCCGACACGAAACGACCTCGTCGGCACTTCCGTATGGTGTGCGGGTTCCATTCTCTTTGGGTTCATTCTACCATTCACAACGTTCTCCCGTAGTCTCCCGTCTGTGTGACTTTGGTATGAGTGTCTTTTGATCAGTTAGATTAATGTGATCCTGGTGTCGGAACAGATTGAGTTACTTTGGTTCGGTATGGGCGTCCCGTTGGGTTCTACCCGCCCAGTACCACCTCTCCAGACTGTCTTACACCAGGTGACCTCTTCCCTTACCGTTTGGTGAAGTCATAAGAACGGAACTCTTGGGGTACTTGTCATCCTTTTCCGTTTTACTATCCTATGGTTTTCTCCTTGAGGGGTCCAGTAATCCACGGGTTATACGATGACCTCTAGTCACCTCTATATTGAGGTCTTTCTTACTTCCCTACCTCGGTTTCGTTTTTGTTATGGGTCAACACCAACACTGACCACTATCTTCGTTCTAGGCTACGACATTTCTCGTTATAACGTATCCTTGGACCTTACAGTCCAGGTACTTAGTTCCGTTTAACCTTCACCAGTTTGTTCTCTACCGTTCTCACTTGTAGCTGTAAGATCCTTAGTCGCTTGATTTTACCTGACCTTACCCACTTAAATTGACTCTACTGGTAATATAGAGTATGACGCCCGTCCTTAGGGAGTCTTCTTTACTTCATCGGTAGTAACAGTTGTTTTCTCAGACTTTAAGTTACGAACCTACGTTAGAGTTTTTGCTGTTTTACTAGAGACAAGCAGAGGTTCCGTTTGGTAAGTTATAGTGCCAATAGATTCATTGCGACTTCTTTGACTTCAACTTGCCAAAATACTTCTGGATGTTCTGGAAAATCTTAATTCTGGGTTTTTTCTACAGGAAAAGTAATATCCCCTGACCTTACGTTTTCATCCTTCAGTTCTTTGTGGACCTCATTGTCCGTTTAAACCGGAACCTTACGCTTTACTTTGTGTCGTTTCTGATTATCTCAAAACGGTTCTTTTACGTGACCAGTATCGTTTGTGGGAGAAGTTTGTTGTGTTCTCTTGTGAGATGTGTACCTGTAGTGGTCTACCAGTTGTGACTTTAGTCTAACTAATATAAGAAACGTCGGTTTTTACCTGTTCGAGATATGTCAGTTGTTTTTGTTCTGGTCCTCGACTGATACCGAGTCTAGTACTTGAGGAATAATGGTTTAAGTCTGAGTTTAATTTCTTTCATCCCTTTTGGTGATCTGGTAAGTCCATACTGGATTTGTTTTAGCGAATACTAATATGTCACCTTCACTCTTTATCTAAATTCCCGGATCTCGACTATCTGTCTCACGGACTACTTGATACCTTACTCCAAGTACTGTAACATGTCCTCTGTCCCTAGTTCTAGTAGGGGTACCTTTTTTTTTTACGTTTTTTCGTTTTACCGACAGACACCTCCGGAATGTTTGTCGACACTTTTCTTCTCTCCCCTTTTCGTTTCCTCTTTTCCTTTTTATATTCGTAGACTTACGTCTCAAGGTTTCTTATCGTTCTTCTCTATTCTTTCGGAAGAAGTCACTAGTTACGTTTTTTTTCTCCTTTTCTTGTCTTACCCTTTCTGATCTCTAGAGAAGTTCTTTTAATCTTTATGGTTCCCTTGTAAAGTACGTTTCTACCCGAGCTATTTTCTGTCTTTACCAGACCTGCATTGTCTTCGTCTTCTATAATCTTCTCCACCGTTCTTATGTGTCTTCTTGACATGTTTCTTCTAGAAGTGCTGGGTCTATTAGTCCTGATACACTAGTGATTAGATCTCGGTCTGTAGGACCTTACACTTCAGTTCACCCGGAATCTTTCGTAGTGATACGTGTTTCGATTACCTCCACTACCTTAAGGTCACCTCAACAAAGTTTAGGACTTTCTACTACGACACTTTCACGACGTGAGTTATACGGTTGTTTAAACCTTTTGAGTCGTCACCGGTGTCCTGACCTTTTCCAGTCAAAAGTAAGGTTAGGGTTTCTTTCCGTTACGGTTTCTTACGAGTTTGATGGCGTGTTAACGTGAGTAGAGTGTGCGATCATTTCATTACGAGTTTTAAGAGGTTCGGTCCGAAGTTGTTATGCACTTGACACTTGAAGGACTACTAGTTCGACCAAAATCTTTTCCGTCTCCTTGGTCTCTAGTTTAACGGTTGTAGGTGACCTAGTAGCTTTTTAGTCCTCTCAAGGTCTTTTCGTAGATAAAGACGAAATAACTGATACGGTTTCGCAAACTGACACACCTAGTGTTATTTGACACCTTTGAAGACTTTCTCTACCCTTATGTTCTGGTGGATTCGACGGAGAACTCTTTAGACAGACGTCCAGTCCTTCGTTGTCAAGCTTGACCTGTACCTTGTTGTCTGACCAAGGTTTATCCTTTTCCTCATGCAGTTCCGACATATAACAGCGGAACGAATAAATTGAATATACGTCTCATGCAGTACTCTTTGCGACCTGACCTTCTTTGTGTTCGACCTTAGTTCTAACGGTCCTCTTTATAGTTATTGGAGTCTATACGTCTACTGTGGTGGGAATACCGTCTTTCACTTCTCCTTGATTTTTGGGAGAACTACTTTCACTTTCTCCTCTCACTTTTTTGACCGAATTTCGACTTGTAAGTCTTTTGCTTCTAGTACCGTAGGCCAGGGTAGTAAAGTACTGTTTATCTACCCCTTTGTCACCTTTGTCACAGTCTGAAATAAAAGACCCCGAGGTTTTAGTGACGTCTACCACTGAAGTCGGTACTTTAATTTTCTACGGATGAGGAACCTTCTTTACAATACTGGTTGGATCTGTCGTATAAGTTTTCGTCTCTGTAATGAAACGGCTGATTACAGGCAGATCAGTTCCGATACCAAAAGGACACCAGTACATACCTACACTCTCAACCTGACACTTCTTCCAACTCGCGACTTCTTGACTACGAAAACTCGACACCACAACCTCTTCTGAGAACTCTCAGGGATCCTGACGTTCCTCTAGGTTAGTCAGGTAAGGCTTCCTCTAGTCGGGACCCTATAGAAAACTTCCTTACTACGATTTCGACTTCGAGGTCATGAAATCGGTGGAGTACTCTTCTCAACTGAGTAACCTTTTCTGAGACTACGACCCTCTCTAAGCCCCGTCATCCTCTTCCCCTGATGGTCATACTCTACCGACCTACCGTAGTGTCTGGACTACCTGCACTCAGACTCACTTGAGGCCCTCTACCACTACCTGTCCCTACGGACCGCACGACACTAAGTACTCCAACGTTTCTCAACCTGTACTGACTCACTGACTTGACTTGACGTGACATGGTAAATAACATAGAAGGTGAGAGACAGGAAAAGGGCAGAGTAAAAATACCAAATATCGTAAAGATGTATTAGTCTCCAATAATTTAAGAAATGACAGAAAAAATACTTTTTAATATTGTTCCGGAAGGAAATGAAATAAATGAAAATCGTATTTATAGTCTTCTATTTAACCTGTCAAACACTACTTTAAATCTTTTGAAAAGGTGTTTGATTTGAATGTTTAGAAAGGGAAACCGAGACTGAAGGTTAGGAGGAAGTGACACTACTTCTGTATAGTTCAAGAAGGACTAAAAACCAATACACTCACCAAAGAGTTGACTGACCAGGAGTTCCACACATTAAGAACGTGACCCAAAATACCAGTGACCTAGATACTGAATAGGTTCAAACTTTTACTAGAGTCTGTCAAACACAGAGTATACAAAACAGACATCCTGTCTATTTCAAGACTCTTTGTGTCCTAAGGGTTGATACGTGACTACTTGTAATGGTGGGACAGAAACCTTTACGTTCCAACTTCACATTTAACGTGTTGGAAAAGTGTCCGTATAAATTATAAACATCATATACTGAACCATAATCATAAAACGAGAACGATATATCTTCATGTTCATTTTGATACTTTTAATAATCTTGGATTAGGAAAACTGAAATAACTAGAAGAGTCAGAATAAAGGGATTAGTGTAACGTTCAAGAAACACCACCCTTTTCACTGTACAAAAAGACATCGTAGATTTTCAATTACTCCGTGTTTTTAATAAAAAATTATCAAAAAAAAAAAAATTCAACCGTGGTACAGTTAAGACTTACTGGAAGGACCCTCTTAAAGGACTTCAAGACCCCGTTGCATCTCATTTATCATGTTGACAATGGGTTTACACCATTTACCTCCACATCTTATACTGAAGTTTGAATTAATCTAAAATAATAGTAGTATACCTTGATACTACCCTTAACATGACGTTTTAATATGTAAGACAAAATTTAGTTCCTAAAGATTTAAAATAAAAAATGAAAAAAAAAGGTCATATGAAAAGTTTAATCTCTGGACAACTTTATTTGCGTATACTATTTTAAGACCTTTTCACAAACCAACTTAGTCTTGTTACCACATACTCAGTTTAACAGGAGTGATTCTCCTTTTTTTTCATTTTTCAAAAAGGTCTCTAGGGTAAAAGGTAGTTGTGATACAGAGAGATATATAAATATAGACATATAGATGCACAGAGTACACTTTACACGAGTCAGGACAGACTGAGAAACGTTGGGGTACCTGACATCAGGTGGTCGAGGAGACAGGTACCACAAAAGTTCCGTTCTTATGACCAACCCAACGGAATAGGAGGAGGTCCCCTAGAAGGGTTGGGTACCTAGCTTGAATTCAAAGGACTTTGAGGTCGTGACGTCCGTCTAAGAAATGGTAACTCAGTGGTCCCTTCATGTATGCGTTATGCATATATAGGTTTACACTTTTTTCTTTAGGATTTTCATTTACCCTGTGTAGATAAGTTTAATAATGAATTTTAGATAACTTATAGTAATTATACGTGATAATTTGAAGGATTAAGTTATTTATTCCATCATGAAATCTTATATTGTGAAGGTCTATTGTGATTTTAAATTATTCTTACAAAACAGATAACTTTATTTTCACAATCAGGGAATTAGTACACATGAGACTCTGGGGTACCTGGTGTCGGACGGTCCGAAGAGACATGTACCTTAAGAGATCCGTTCTTATGACCTCACCCAACGGTAAAGGAAGAAGTCCATATAAGGGTCGTGTCCCTAGCTTGGGTCCTGAAGACATAACATCCTTATAAAAAATGACAGACTCGGTGGTCCCATAGGACAAAGTCATAGTTGTTATATTTTGTCTTTTATTTATTTATTTCCTTAAATTTTAGACAAATAGTTAAGTGTTACATTGAAAACTGTAATTTATTTTGAAGACTGATAACTTTATTTCTTTTGTCTTACGTCTCTATGATAGGTACAATAACTTGTGTTAGGTTCAATGGACACGTACGATTCAACGAAGTCAACGTAGTCTCAGAAACTCTGAGGTACCTAACATCGGATAGAGGATACGGGTACGTTAAAGGGTCTCTTCTTATGACGTCACCCAACAGTACAGAAGGAGGTCCCCTAGAAGGTCTGTGTCCCTACCTTTGGTGTAGCGAATACAGAGGAAGTGTCCGTCCACGACCACGGTGGACCCTTCGGGGGGTTCACAATCAACGAGTCAGGACAGGCTGAAAGACGCTGGGGTACCTGACATCGGGCGGTCCGAGGAGACAGGTATCCCAAGAGGTCCGTTCTTATGACTTCACCCAACTGTAAAGGAGGAGATCCAGAAGGACTGGGTCCTTGACTTGACCACAGACTGTGTAACGTCCCAAGAGGGTGTGACACCCTCTAAGAAATGACAGACTCGGTGATCCCTTCGGAGGTTCAGTGGATTCTTTTATATTAAGACTTTGGACGAATACTACAATCAGATGTATCGGTTTTTATTTTAAGAAATATTTTAATTTTGTCCTATTTATGTCTTTTATTATGAACTGTGTGAGTTTTAGGATATTTATTGAATTTCTCTTTTTTTTAAATTTGTTGATTTTCTTTTTTAATTTACTCGGTTGTATCCTGATTTACGATTATACAATTGTTTTAACTACCTGATAGTCTTCAGTTACCTTTTTGTAGTTATTTAGAAACGGGTAAACGGAGGTAATACTTTGTCGAAAGGGAATACGGATTTTTAAAATTTTGGAATACTTGAACGTGTGAAATCGAGAAGTTTAACTTGTGTAAAAAGAATAAGTCAAATTAAATCATGGTACTAAATCCGAAGGGAACACCGAGTCTACCATTTCTTAGACGGACGTTATGTTCTCTGAGTCAAAACTAGGGACCCAGTCCTTCTAAGGGACCTCTTCTCTTACCGATGGGTAAGGTCATAAGAACGAACCTCTTAAGGTACCTGTCTCCTCACACCACCCGATGTCAAGTACCCCAACGTTTCTCAGTCTGTACTGACTCTCTGATTATGAAAGTGAAGATGGTAATAAATCTGTAAGAGATTTATAAATCTTCTTTGAAACCTACGAAATTTACTATTTATGAAATATCTGGATAAAATAAATATAAAGAGTATAAAATTTCTTGTTAGGGTGAATGAATTTGATAAAAAAAATTAACCGTAAAATTCAACAACATCACACAGTAGGGATATGTTAAAAAGACTCAGGAAGGCGAGGTCCTTTCTTAACTTATAAGAGAGTAACTCCATGGACAAATCATGTCATGTCATAAAAATAAAATTAAAACTAAAATAATAAGACTTTGACAAATTTGTAAGAAAAGATTATTTGATATACGAGAAACTCCCGTATTTGTAAAAAAGAATCCAGTAGTAAATGGATTTACTGACTATGTCTGATTGGAGAGTTATTTACAGATCAAATACTTATTTACTTATTTTACATTTTTATAAAATGTGAGGAAATTCTAAGTTTACTGATACTGATTAGAGTGTTAAGTATAGGTCATAAGAAACGTTGTATAAATCAGTTCAAAGGTACCTTCCATCACAATAAAGTAACGGAGGGGCCACCGAATCTACCATTTTCGCAGACGAATGTTACGCCCTCTGACCCCAACCTAGGGACCAACCCTTCTAGGGGACCTCTTCCTTTACCGTTGGGTGAGGTCATGAAAACGGAACTTTTAGGGTACATACCTCCTCGGACGATCCGATGTCAGGTACCCCTCCGTTTCTCAACCTGTGCTGACTCGCTGAAGTAAAAGTGAAAGTGAAAAGCTATTCCATTTTGTACTTCATACAGTATATTTTGCTAATTTATTTTACTGTACTGAACGGATTTTTTCTTCCGTAAGATAGTAGAAAAGTATTTAACGTGACTATATTGTAACACTTCGAGTTACGGTATACAACTAAAGTTTCCTCCTCTATATTATGAATCCGACAGGAGTGCAACCCGATTTTGTTAATTTTTGTTTTTGTTTTTGTCCCTGCAAGAGCCACCAGGTCACCAATTCTTAGGTGGAAGTTTACGTCCTTTGAGCCCGAACTAGAGACCAACCCTTTCTAGGATGTACAGTGCTTCGTTGATTCGGACTCGTGGGGTTTCACATCGGGTGTATACGTTGATTTTCAAACACGAGGTGTCAATTTCTGAGGCTCACTGTGTCACTTCTAGGACTTACGACGTTGAATCTGGACGTCGGTTTTTATTTATTTACGAAGAAAATCTTTTGACAAAAAGAGGTCAGGTCCAAACTACATACTCCTTCCCATGAGTTCCCCTACTACGTGACCCTACTGGAACTTCCTGACCTACCTCTCCCTCCACTCTCCCTCTCAGTCCTACCCCTTGTGTACATATGGGTACCGACTAAGTACACTTACATACCGTTTTTGGTGGTTTTATTATTATTATTATTATTTTAATTTTTAATTTTTTTTTACTTTTTGACTAAAAGGGTAAAAGAAAACGGTGAAAGTTAAAAGATGAGTAGGAGAGGGTTGTATGGGGTAGTACCTCACTTTTTTTAGTGAATTTACATTTGTGTGACTAAATAATTTCGATAGAAGACTCGTAGATTATAGTATGGGGAAGGATGTTTCAAACCTTTGTCTCTTCTGAATGCTCTATTCAGACATGAAGAGTGGTACTCTCGGTATCATGAAAGTGAATGTATGTGCCGTCAAGACAAAGACCGGAGTTCAGAGTAACCACAACTGACGATCTCCGGAAGACGACAAGGGTCATTCCGACGGTAGTTCTTATTACCGGAGAAGATCTTTACCAAGAGAGTAGTAGTCATGGGAGTCCCTTAGGGACAATGTAGAACTAAAAAAGTCGAAAGGACTTATAGACCACATGTTCTTTCACGTCCCGGTATGTGTTTCTCGGTGTAAACCTCTCATGGGTATCCTCTAAGGGACTCCTTTCAAGTTTTAATAGGTCGACCTGTCGAAAAACCTCTTCGACCAAACATAGTCTTTTTTTGAGATTCCGTGATGTTACAGTAGAGGATGTGGAGACGGTGAAAGAAGGGATGATACCCTGTCCTTTATAAATGGATCGAGAAGGACCGAATTTCATTCGTATCTATAAACTACCAACTTTACAAACTTCTTCTCATTAGACAAAAAATTGACATACTGGAACCCGAAGTGAAAGGTTCATTTTCTTTTATTATAAAATGGTCTATTTTATTTTACATAGCATAATATAATCAAAGTTCACATATTGCATTAATCCATAAACGTGTACAACTATTTACTAGTAATGTTATTTATATCAATTTTAGGTAGTGAAATGTCTATAAAAAGAACACTACTCTTGTTGAGAGAATCCTTGAAAGTTTATGTATTATCTCACAGTAATTGATATCAGTGATACGGCATGTAATGTAGGTGTCATGAATAACTAAAATATTGACCTTCAAACATGTAAAACTGGTGGAAGTGGGTAAAATAAATGAGGGGTGTGGGGTGGAGACAATTGGTGGTTATATGAGAGACACCCAAGTCAAAACAAAAAATAAAACCAAAACAAATAGACAAAGTCTAAAGTAAACATTCACTCCAGTATACGATAAACAGAAAGAGACTGATTTAAATGCATCTTATTATGGGAATTCCAGACAGGAACAACAGTGTTTTCCGTTCTAAAGGCAGAGAAAAAAATACTGACTTAATGTATACACACTCACACACACACACACACACACATATGATGTTAAAGAAATCAGTAAGAACCGATAACACTTATTACGATGTTACATATGACCCCACGTATATAGAAAGACTTAATCACAAAAACAAAGGAAGTGTATTTATGGTCTTCACTTCAACGATCTAATATCGTATAAAGATAAATTAAAAAAAATTCTTGGAATGACTTGCTGAAGGGAAAGTGAAAAAAAAAAGGAAAAAAAAAGGGGGGGAAAGTGAAATTTGAAAGTACGTAACCTCTTCCTTTACCGTTGGGTCAAGTCACAAGAACGGACCTCTTAGTGTCCCTGTCTCCTCGGACTACCCGACGGTAGATACCCCAGCGTGTCTCAACCTGTGCTGACTTCGCTGAATCGTCGTCGTCGTCGTCGTCGTCGTCTGACAAAAGAAACCCGAAGGGACTTCCGAGTCTCAAATTTCGTAGACGGACCTTCCGCCCTCTGGGTCCAAACTAGGGACCCAGTCCTTCTAGGGGACCTCTTCCTTTACCTTTGGGTGAGGTCATGAGAACGGACCTCTTAGGATACCTCCTTCCTCGGACTATCCGATGTCAGGTACCCCAGTGTTTCTCAGTCTGTGTCGATTCGCTGAAGTGAAAAGTGAAAAGTATGACAAAAGGAACCACCGATGTGGTTAAATGTAAGAGAGTTTATCACGTCTTACCAAAGAAAAAGAGGTATAGGAGTGGTTATGAATAAAGACAGAAAAAATATTATCGGTTGAATCGTCTACACTCCATATAGAGTTACACTAAAACTAAACGTAAAGGGATTATTAATCACTATAAGTCCGTGTAAGAATACATGGTAACCGGTATATAGACATCAAGAGGAAATCTTTTTACAAATAAGTCTAGGAGACAGGTAAAAAATTAGTCTAACGAAAAACCACAAAATCTAAAAAAAGAAAACTATAAACAAAAACAAAACTATAGTTCAAAATACTCAAAAAATACATAGAACCTACACACACAAACACACGCAAGTCAACGCAGATTGAGAAAAACTGGGACACTAACATCAGGAGGTTCGAGGAGACGGGTACAGTAAAAGGTCCGTTCTTATAACCTCGTCCGGTAAAGATGAGGTCTCCTAGAAGAGTTGGGTCCCTAGGTAGGGTATAGAGAACGTAGTTGGACGTGACCGTTCACCTAAGAAATAATAACACGGTGAGTAATTCAATATACTTAGGAAGTACATGAAACGTATAATTAGAGAATAAAAACTGTTTAATAAACTTGTATATACTCACCTAAATAAAGATTCGAGAGAAAAGAAAAGGTAGTTAGACACACAGATAAAAATACGATTATGGTACGACAAAACAAATGATATCGAAACATTATCTCAAATTTTAGTCCTTTACACTATGGAGATCGCAGAAAAAGTTCTAACGAAACTGAAAACCCCAGAAAACACGAAACTCATCATACCAATAAAGGTGTTATTATTAAGTAGTTAAAGAAAGTAGTTATAGTATAAAAAGTAACATATCCAGAAAGTAAAGGAACCTATTTATATAAAGATCCATAAAAAAAAAACTCCCACGTCAACACCTAACAAAAATAATTAAAGAAAGACTATCAGAACAATAACACACCTTTAAGATGTTGAAATGAATTAAACAAATAATCAAGATTGTCTAAAAACCACCTTATAAATCCTAAAAGTTTTCTTTATAATATTGTAGACGTTTATCACTGTGAAAATGAAGAAAGAAATGAGAAACCTACTGATAAAAAAGAAACGGATTCGAAGAACTGGACACCGAGTATGGGTAGGGACCGTAGAAGTGGGAATCTAGGTTCCGGATTGGTCCACAACGTCTCAGTCACGGTCAAGAGTGGGACGTTCTTTAAGTAATGGTTGTCGGGGACGGTTATTGTGGTACCCGAGGTGGGTGGAGGTTGGGTTTTGCGCGTCCTCGATTACCTGATCTGTCCGAAGAGTTGTCAAGGTTACCTCTAAATTCTTCGACTCAAATTCTTCGACTTGAATTCTTTATCCCTACCAAATTGGTAAGGATTTCTCTTGAAGTTGGTTCAGGGTCTTAACCTCGAACTGTTTTATACTAGGTTTATCGGTAGACTGAAGAAACTAGTGTACTTTCACACGTTCCCCCAGTCACTGGACCGGGTCCTCCAGTTACAACTCCTGAAGGACTAGTAATACAGAATGAAGGTTGGGTACCTGTGGTCTCATCCCCTTCTCGTCCGTACCCACATGTGTGTGTGTGTTTTTTTTTTGTGGGATTTGAAAGAAAAGGTACACATACTGAGTCCCTTGTTGTGACCTTCTGATAGTTTTACACTAACTCCTCGAAGAGAGGTCTTAGGTAGTGTGACTCTTTATAAGATGAGTGAGGTTACGTCTCCTCCGGTACTACCTAGTCGGTCTTAGACGTCTACTCGATCTTAGACGTACACCGTCTGTCTCGGACTATTCCACAACCTCCCCTAGTGTCAATTGTTGAGGAACTTCGAGACCGACCACCATCTGACGTTCTTGTTGTACGTACAGACGAAGGAATCGTACCTTTGGTAATGGGAAACGTTACCCCGTCGTAGGGACCCACTGGACCTCATCGGTTGTAGGGAAACGATGTCAGTAACATTCTAGACAACAACTATACAAGAATAATATAAGGTATAACCAATACTCTCCACTAATCTTCCTCTATCTATTGTACAGAACATTAAATCATCTACGACCCGTTACTTTTCCGTCTAAGTCTGGATTGTTAATCCTGATGTGTAAAAGGTCTCTAGGATCTTAAACTCATCCTGTGTGATTGACCTACCTTGTGACTCCACCTACTTTATAACTCCCAATAAGAGACCTTTTTTTTTTTCCGTTTATATAAGTTTATGTACTTTTCTGTAAATGTTTACTTAAATCCTCTTCCTTTCACATTTGATATCGTCACGGATGATAGACAGAGAAATTTATAACAAAAGAAGATGTAATTATATTAAAAATCAACTCGTAAGCCGAGGGGTACCTTTATGATATAAAGAGGTCAAAACGACTTTAACTCACACCGATACACAGATTAAAAACAAGGTATCGTATCCTCGTTTTCGATACACATGTTAAAGATCAGTCATGGGATTGTGTTTATTGGTACACAAACGTAAAGAAGGAAGACATCAACCTCTCCCGTATTCAACCGTCGTTAACCTTATTCGTAAAGTCTAGTCTTCTACTTTCGATCTGTGACTCCCATTGATCGTAGTCCCATCTCGTTTGGACCCTGGGACTACTGAAGTACCTCCTTTCGGAACTTGTATTTCCTAGAAAGTTTCTTTCTCTTAATTTATTCTTTATTTAAAAATACTCAGTTCGAGAACACTTGATATCAGTGTAAAAGGTTACCGTTTTGGGTGTAGAATTGATTATGATAGTCTAAAACTTTTAATTTAACCAAATGATACACCGTTCATGTAAACGTTATAGACACTATTTCTTTTTTTACGGAAGTTTATATACCACCAGTTCTTATTATTTTTAACAAGTGTTTCTTTTATGTTAGTTAGAACAAAGTTTTGGACTAGAACCCCATATAAGAGGTTCAAGAAAACAGATTTCTTACTAATGTTTTAAAATATCAATCGTTTTTATAACAAACATATGTTTTCCTTGATTTTTGGTAAGAGTCAATGTTTTCCTGATCTTTTGTATAATGAGCACAATGAGGTGGTTATCATAAAAAATAATTTTTATATGATTGACAATACACTTGTACTATCCACAGTGGAAGTTTTAAGTACACAACTTCAGGATTTACGTCACGGAGGCTTACACTGGAGTAAACCATTACACTGGTAATGACTACATCAATTAATTCTGTTCCAGTATGATCTCACTACATCCGGAATCAGGTTATACTGACCACAGAAATATTTTTCCCCTGAAACCTATGTGTTTGTTTATGTGTGAGTACCCCTCTTATAGTACACTTCTACTCCCGTCTCTAACCTCATTACGTCGTCCTTGGGTCCTTGTGATCTAACGGTCCACCCTCTCTTTGTATGTTGTGTAGGAAGTAGTTAGAGTTTTCCTTGGTTGGGACAATTGTAGAACTAGAGTTTGAGGATCGGAGGTCTTTACATTCCGTTATATAAAGACAAAAAATTTTATGGGTCATACACAATGAAACGAGATCCTCAGGACTGTTTGATTATGTAAATGGGTTAATTCTATCATTCTTTACATTTCTCGAGTATTCCCTTTAGACAGTATATTTTCTTGATTAATACTTATGATTTGGTCAATTTGTACCTTTATTATAGATTTACTAATAACACTTATACAAATGTTTCATCACGTTTATAGTTGTACAATAGAACTTTCTTTGTATTCTGTTTTATACGTGCATACCTACACTTACTATCTAGTTAGTGGAAATAGTTGAGGTTAAAGGAAACTTTAACGAACAAGGATTGAGTCTTTAGAAAGAGACATTCATCCATTTGTATCTGTGCATTTATAAAGAAAGTACTTTGTACTCATATAGTCATATATTTTGACATTGTAGAAATTGTTTTAAATGAGCCATTATTTCGAATACCAGTGACCTTTACGTGAATATCAGTTTTTTTAACTCTTTAATTATTCAACCCGTACACTGGAAATACTAAAAACTGAGATATAGTCTTGGGGATTTACATTTCTGAAATTTAAAATTGTAACCAGAAACTTTAATAAAAAAAAACTTTAATAAAAATTTTCCATTACATATTGACCCAAAAGGGACCACCGAGATCACCATTTCTTAGGTGGACGGTTACGTCCTCTGTGGCGAAGCTAGGAACCCAACCCTTTTAGGGGACGTCCTTCGTTACCGTTGGGTAAGGTCATAAGAGCGGACCCTTTAAGATACAAGTCTCTTCGGACCGTCCAATGTTTCTCATTGGGCGTTTCTCAGTCTGTACTGACTTGTGTGTGTGTGTTACATATTGACTTACATATTCGTAAAATAAGTATGAATTAAATGTGTCTTCTAAATTGTAAATAAGTTACTTCGAAACGTATATTATTATCATACGAACTACGAAATTTTTTTTAGAATGGTTTATGGTGAATTTATCTTTTTTTTTTTGCAACCTTAAGTCAAGGTTATAAGTCGAGTAAGATGTGATACCAAAAGTGACGGATTTTGTCCGAAGTAAACTTGACTTTTTCTAGAAAATATTTGAAGTATATTTATAAAATATATACATAAATATTGATTTTTTTATTTCGTTTCAATTTAATAAAGGAGAGTGGAAAAAGTACCTCGTAAAAAAAAAACCACCCCCCCGCGTTAAAAACGAAGTTAAGACTCAAAGTAAAGAAACTATAAAAAAAGTTTACATTCATCTAAGAAGACCGTTAGGGATCACTGTCTCATTGAATAAAGACGTCATCGTTATAAAACAATAAGATGATTCGAGTAAGTCATTGGACTTTGACAAGTTGACTCAGACGAGATTTATATTCATGGTGTATTGAAAGTTGAAAAATGTTCGGATTTTGAAAGTCTTAAAAAAAGGAGAGCACCGGTGAGTCCTTAAGAGTTTTGGGTTTTGAATCTTAGTGAAATATGAAATTTGTTTTTCGAACCGTCCCAAAAGTATTACAACCATTCTGTTTTTAAATTTTATATCAGAACGTTCAAAACGAGTTCTAGTCTACTGTTGTTTTTTGTTAAAATTTTTTTTCGTCAAAATCTATTACCAAGTCGTAACAGTGAAGGTTTTCCCAATATATTGAAGTCAATCATTTTCTAAATGAGACGAGTACACTTACGATTAAAAGATTTTTAAACAATGGTACGTTCCTTTTTAAATGAACCCTTGATACTACTTTATTTAGAAAAAAAAAAAAAAAAAAATTGATACTATTTCACTCCGAAGGGACCACCGAGTCTGTAATTTCGTAGACGGACTTTACGCCCTCTGAGTTCAAGTTAGGGACCCAGCCCTGCTAGGGAACCTCTTCCTTTACCGTTGGGTGAGGTCATGAGAACGAACCTTTTAGGGTACCTACCTCCTCCGATCATCCGATGTCAGGCATCCCAACATTTCTCAACCAGTGCTGATTCACTGACGTGAAAGAAAGCAAAGATATTACTCTATTGATTCCGTATGGAAACAGGAATACAACTAATAAGAATAAATTACTTGTGTTATTCTTCAGTATAAAATCCCTAATAATTTAAAATTTACACTCTCGACCCTTCAATGACAGACATACTCCCCTCTCTCAAATAAAAATATTCTTCCGAGAAAATTCAAAAAAAAAGAAAGAAAGAACTTTTTATAGAAATAAAACATAATTGTGTTATTCTTTTTGACTTAAAAGGTCCTTCTCGTAGTAAGGTAATACATAAAGTAATGAGACAAGGTCCTCCATGGAGAACTTCACGTTGTAATAATGGGATTCAAAATTAAAAAGACATTTACACAGACTATAACTGACTCAGTCACTATTCCCAATTATAGGGGGCAAAACGATTTTCTTTTGACTCTCTGTCCGATAAGTATGAGACCGATTAATCTTAATTAAAAAATTTAATAAACGTAGTGATGTAGAAGATAGTGAAACATAGTTAGAAAAAATAAAATCAATATCAACTAAATATTTATGAAATTGAGGTAAATACGTAATTTCCGATTTGAATGTTAAGGGTCTTACTTCTTGGAAAATCTAGGTAAGTTTTGAAAATCTTATTCATCGATATACTAAAATCTATTTTCTCATTTTTTTTTAATATATTAAATTTTAAGTATATAAATAAGAAAACACAGAGATTTTCATCAGTTTCGACCATGGGTGTATACTTAACAATATCGTCAAATAAAATTTACATAGATAAATGAAATTTTTGTTGTTTCTTTATACACATAATATGTCTTTATTTTTTATTCGACAATTACTCATTTTCCTTTTTTTAGTTATACGTACTTGTACTAAAAAACGGGATATCAGACTACCCTGTATTGGTAATCGTTATTGAATTACATATTCGAAAAGATAGGAAAATAAAAGATATTCGCGTTTTTGTTTTTTGAGTTTTAAAAGACTCAAGTAACATGAATATGTTTGACCTCCATTAAAATGTACAAGTACTGATTATTGGAATAGATTTTCTAATTTTAAGTTAACTATATGTGACAGGGAAAATTAGAATAAAGATTATAATTTTATTTATGTATATGTACACATTTAACAGTACATGTATAAAGAATATATAATGTAAAAGATCTAGGAAACCCTACGGGTACATTTATGAATCCATACCTTCTTGATTTCTATTACCTTAAATTCTTTTTAGTGGTTTGTAAAAATTCTACTTAAAAGAGAATATATCAAAGTGTAGGAGTTATTAATAGAGGAATGTAACAAAATATTAGAATTTGTAAAACACTCTCTTCTGACGATAATTCTTAAGTAGACAAGAATTAAATGGGGAATGGATTTCGGTGTCGTGTTACAAGATGAACATTATAGTTCCGTCAACACTACACTTTTTCCTGACTATAATTAATGTCTTTTAACAGTAGTTTACCTTTTCTTTTTGCTTCTCAGAATACCTCCGAATTAGGACTAATGTTGAAGTTTAACGAGAGAGGTAATTGTGTTAACTGTGAACGTTGATCGTTCGAAATATCTCCTTGTTCATTCGTCTATAAACGATACCTTCTGGAAAAGAGTAAAAGATACAAAAAAAAAAAAAAAATTCTTAAAGACAGTTAAATTGTTAACAATTGAAAATGACAGAGTACGTACCGAAGTAAAGTTTTCATAATTCTTTTTTTGGATGAATTAATAACTGTAAATTTGTAAAAATTATACGTATATAGGTCACCAACATTTTGTCGTCGATGTGTTTGGGTGACTGTGTTTATAAAATTTATATTCAAATTTGTACTTTTTTTACCATAATCGGTTACATTTGTCAGTGATCTATATGTGTAAAATTGGTACACTTAACCTAATTGAAGTTTCCTAGTCTTACTGCAAACCATTTATTAGTGAAGGTCATGTAATGACTTGACCTCGGAAGTATAAATCCCTTCTCTATTAAGTGGGGTAAAACCACTCGTTAAAAGAGCGATATCTTAGTTTAATGACATGTTAGTCTAGATCATGGAATATAAGTACCCTGTCGACCAAACTCTTTAATTTTCATGAAGTTTTGTAAAAAAGTCGATGAAAGTGTCGTGGTAGACGGTATAATCGGTGATCAGGTAAGGTAGTAGATAAGTCGTCAAGGGATTCAAATATGATTGAATGGAGGGACCCGTTTGATCCTATACTCAAAAGTGTTTCATCACCTTAAGTTATGAACATGTCACAGTAAACCATAGTCGTGAAGATAAATAGGAGTATAAAACTCGAGAGACGTCTGTTATCTATTCTTTTATGTTGGTATTATAACTACGACTTCTGTTACTTTAAAGATTTTCAAAAGGAAAGTGGCTGTATTTTCACTTTTTCACACTATTGAATTTTTAACAAATCAAAACGAAAGATTATCGTAGTCCATCAATTGAAAAGTATAATTTATAACTTAAAGTGGAATTTTGGAAACTCTAAGTTAGAGGTGAGTTATCAAAGTTCCACAAGTGGATATTAAAGTCACAGTGGCAAAGGTCGACTCTTATACTAGTTCGTACTTTTTTCCTCTTTTCAATCTCTTTTGATACAAGTTCATGATCAGAAAAACCTTAAGAAGAAGATCTAGTTGTCAAAAGGTGTCAACGACCTCACAATTACGGAAAAATGTGTGCACTGAAGAAACCCCACCTCCCCCGAATACACAGAAGATAACTCTATATTAAATGTATAGTGTTTAACTGGACATAACTTATATGACAAGTGACTTATAATCATATCACTTTTTACAACACATCTCTATACACATTAGAAAAAATTAAAGAACCTCATTAAAAACTATCTTGACAACCGATTATGTCTGTTTTGTACACAGAGTATTGAAATTTACTTCGTGTAAAATGATAATAATCTTTATAATAATCCTGTTTCGTTATTTTTAAATTTAGTTCTTTTACGATATTTCGTAAGTCTCCCATACGTATGAAAATTTACGTAAGTACAATATTTCTTAGTCTCCCATCAACATGTAACGAAATTTAAAGTAAATTTTATTAAAAAATTGTAGAAGATTCTAATTAACGTAGAAGATTAATAACTAATACAGAAAATACCCGACCAACGATGAATATGGAAATTATCTTTTCAGTTTGGGTAAGGAAAAATAAATTTTCAACTCACAGAAATCACGGAGTATATTTTATTAACACACTATACTTTCTTATATATTAAAATGGTCCTGTTTATAAATTTCATACTGCTCTAGACCTTGTTGAAACTTCTATAGTTTTCACTACATTAATAAAATATTTATATGTTTATAAAATCTAACTTTTTTATTTACTTATTATATGAATTTCCACAATACTACTGATTTCTTTTAACCATAAGATCGAGGACCTTCCTTAATACTCCTGTCACTCATTTAAGGGACATAATCAAGTTTTAGAAGTATCCGTATAAGATGTATTCCGTATTTTTGTAATATTTATTTTGTAAATTAACATGATTAACTTGAACTTTACCTAGACACTTTTCCCCCACTTTATCTTCCCACTTTGACATTCTAGTGTATAAGTACTTTTCAACTATCACGAATATTATGTTTTATACTTTTACTTATACTTTTACTTCTGAAATACCCTTTTACCCACATTAAAAACCCACCTTTTTATACATGAAGTTCTAACAATAGCACATTTATACGTACAACTTGAACAATTAATTTCATTCATCTTTACTCGTAATTTTCACAGTCTAATGTACATTCGGAAAGAATTTTTTTACTATAGTTTCTAAACGTGTTTAAATCCTCTCCTAGGTAGATCAAAAATTTCTAAGTCAATTGTTGAAGATTATATTTAGGAGAAATATTATTTATCCGGTTCAAATAAACTTACGTTGTTAAGTCTACATCTCTGATGTTAGTCGTCTGTGATTTAGCCACTTTTTAATTAGTCTCGTTTTAAACAACTTACAGTGATTTTTGAAATACAGAAACTTCTATACTTCTTGTTTTCAGACCTTTTTTGCCTAGCAGAACTCTGTGACAAAAATAGTTTTGAACTTAATAAGTAATAAGTAAATAAATAATTAAGTTACGTAGATGAGTAATAGACGATACGTTAAATTCATAAGAGGTTCCGTAACTTATATGTTTCCTCTTATACATCTTTTATTCCCTCGTATTTCAAAAAACATCATAGTCCAAATCGACCTCCAAAAAAACGTTTTAGTAAAAATAAAGAAGGATTTACATGAAGGAACGTTGTGGGTTGAGAAAAGTTATCACGTATTTAATTTATATCACAAGTCTTTCTCACGATGATTTTATTAAAACACGAGTGTTTATATACAATTTATTATATATTTAAACAAAAAAGAAACATAACGTCCATAAGAGAAGTATGTGTATTTACAAGAGACGTGTATTAACCTTTTTATCAACCATATGAGATAATGACGATAACTTAGATCAAGTACAGGTAGTCACTGAGATATGGAAAGTATCCCTTACTTTATTACTTTAAAATCCAATATGGTAGTACCTATAATTTGTCATATGACTGATATTTGATTTGTGTTGGTCTCTGAAAGATAGTCACTCATCGACTCCATAAAAGTTTTTCATTAATTAAACTTATCATAGAGGAAACGTGAGACTTACATCCATTGAACAAATTCTTCAAGGTAGGGTCTTCGAAACATTATACAGTTGTAAATCTCCTTAAGTCTTTTTTTTTATTAGATGTTTCTATGTTTTTCCTCTCCCTTCTCTCAATCTCAGTTATAGGTTTCGTTACTTGAACTGATAAGTCCTTCCCTTTTCTCTCTTGTTTTTTCTTTCGACTGGTAATCACGGATGAGACACCCTGTGTCTTCTGTTTCAAACTTCCCTATCTTTATCTAAGTCATTTCATCTAAGCAATTCCAAGTTTATACATTACTTGATAAAAGTTATAGTAGAATAAATTTTAACCAATTACACTCATTCCATTTTTATATGGATAACCTATAGTGACACTGTACCAGAGAAAATATACCTTTTTTACTAAATTTGATAATCTAAAACAAATGAGAATCGTCTTAAAAGTACTCGAAATTTTCCAATTATATATGACTTTTAAAGATTCTCCCTCTATGTTTCATTGTAAAAGGTTTAAATGAACTTTTACATTGTAGGTCACGTTGTAGAGGGAGGATGTTCATAACTCGAAAATAATGGATATCATATTAAATCTTTTATACTTTACAAGATTTCTCAGTTGTTATCCGTAATAATCTACCTACGGTGGTAGTAGTCAAGTCAAGTCAAGTTGACGAGTCAATAGAGGTTGAGAAACAATGGGGTATCTGACATCGTGAGGTTCGGAGGGACAGGTAGTGGTTGAGGGCCTCGAATGAGTTTTAGTACAGGTAGTTGAACCACTACGGTAGGTTGGTAGAATAGGAGACAACAGGGGAAGAAGACGGAAGTTAGAAAGGGTCGTAGTCCTAGAAAGGGTTACTCAGTCAAGAAACGTAGTCCACTGGTTTTATTACCTCAAAGTCGAAGTCGTAGTCAGGAAGGTTACTAATAAGTCCTGACTAAAGGAAATCCTAATTGACCAAACTAGAGGAACGAGAGGTTCCCTGAGAGTTCTCAAAAGAAGTTGTGGTGTTAAGTTTTTGTAGTTAGGAAGTAGCGAGTCAAAAGAAATACCAGGTTGAGACTGTAGGTATGTACTGATGACCTTTTTGGCATCAAAACTGATATACCTGGAAACAGTTATTTCATTACATAGATGAAAAATTATACGACAGATCCAAACAGTATCTAAAAGAAGGTTCCTCGTCCGGTGGTGGTATTATCTTCATATACATTTTATTGAGTGACTTGGTAAGTCATAATTGATAAAGTTCTCGATTAAATGTTTAAATAAACATTATGTTAGATCCCATTAAAAATACACAACAATACCCAATTTTATATTGGTCTCAAAGTTTACTTCTTGACCCTACGAAGTGTTAAAGTTAGTTCCTCTCTTTTAACATTTTACTTTAATTAAACATTACATGTGTTCCGTTATAATAGTATTACTTTAAGACTAGACTCGTCTGATCATTTTGTTGTTAAAGAGTACTCTGATTTCGTGGTAGTGCCTGTTTTCCATGTTATTAGACTTACTGACCTGTCAGTTAATTTACCAATATTATAAGTACGGTTCTATGTTCCGTTTTCAAGGGGAGAGAGGGGTGAAGTACGACTATTAAATGACCTTCTAGATCAATTGTACTGTTCTGTTCTGTTCCTTTTCATAAATCTGACTCTTATTCTTTATTATTTAGACCAAACTCAGTACCTAATGTACTAGCAAATATATCTTTGAGACTTTCTTGAATGTTGTTTAGGAAGATCTTGATTATTCACTAATATCTTCCTAACCTTTTATGTTCCAATTATATGTTCGATATACAGTCAGTCAAAAGATATTTACTTGTTGTTTGTTCACTTTACACTTTATCGTGTTATAGAAAATATAATCTTGGGGGTCTTGTTTTATCCACACTTAGATTGTTTTATACTCGTTCTAGACAAACTCCTTTTGACTTTTCTCTTTTTTTTAAAGTGCTATTTTTTTAGTTTCTTGATTTATTCACTCTATATTAGATACAAAAATCTAACCTTCTACAGTTATAATAGTTCTACAGTCAAAAAGGGTTGAACTAGATGTCTAATTTAAGTTAGGGTTATTTTTGAGGTCAATCAAAAAAACTCTATAATTGTTTACCTAAGATTCCAAACATGCCTCTCTTTTTTCTTAGTCTTATCAGTTATGTTATAACTTTGTCCTTTTTTTTTTTTTCTACTTCCTGACTGTGATAGGTTGAAATTCCGAACGTTATTTCGATACCATTAGTTCGTCGCACAGCCGACGTTACCTGGTGCGTGTACGTACCGGCTCTCCTCGATGGGGTGGAGGTTCCTCGTGGTCGACGTGTCCACGTACTCCCGACTCTCCTCGATGAGGTGGAAGTTCCAGTCCTCGCCACCGGTACTCCTCTATGGGGAGTAAGTTCCATTCCTCGTCTCCGACGCGAAACGACCTCGTCGACACTTCTCTATGGTGTACAAGTTTTATCCTCTTGGGTTCATTCTACCATTCTCAACGTTCTCCCGTAGTCTCCCGTCTGTGTGACTTTGGTATGAGTGTCTTTTGATTAGTTAGCTTAGTGTGATCCTGGTGTCGAAACAGATTTAGTTACTTTGATTCGGTACGGGTCCCCCGATGGGTTCTGTCCTCCCAGTACCACCTCTCCAGACTGTCTTACACCAGGTGACCTCTTCCCTTACCGTTTGTTGAAGTCATAAGAACGGAACTCTTGGGGTACTCGTCTTACTTTTCCGTTTTACTATCCTATGACCTTTTCCTTGTGGGGTCCAGTAATCCATGGGTTATACGATGTCCTCTAGACACCTCTTTATTGAGGTCTTTCTTACTTCCCTATTTCGGTTTCGTTTTTGTTATGGTTCAACACCTACACTGACCACTATCTTCGTTCTAGGCTACGACAATTCTCGTTATAACGTATCCTTGGACCTTACAGTCCAGGCACTTAGTTCTGTTTAACATTCACCAGTTTGTCCCCTACCGTTCCCACTTGTAGCTGTAAGATCCTTAGTCGCTTGATTTTACCTAACCCTACCCACTTAAATTGAGTATACTGGTAGTATAGATGATGACACCCGTCCTTAGGGAATCTTCTTTACCTCATCGGTAGTAACAGTTGTTTTCTTAGTTTATACGTCATGTCAAGTCAAGTCAAGTCAAGTTAGTGAGTCAACACAGGTTGAGAAACGCTGGGGTACTTAGCGTCGTTTGGTCCCGAGGGACAGGTAGTGGTAGAGGGCCTTAAGTGAGTCTGAGTGCAGGTAGTTCAGGTACTACGGTTGGTCGGTAGAGTAGGAGACAGCAGGGGAAGAGGAGGACGGGGGTTAGGGAGGGTCGTAGTCTCAGAAAAGGTTACTCAGTTGAGAAACGTACTCCACCGGTATGACCTCGAAGTCGAAATCGTAGTAATGAAGGTTTCTTAGGGTCCCAACTAAAGGAAGTCTTACCTGACCAACCTACAGGAACGTCAGGTTCCCTGAGAGTTCTCAGAAGAGGTTGTGGTGTCAAGTTTTCGTAGTTAAGAAACCACGAGTCGAAAGAAGTGTCAGGTTGAGAGTGTAGGTATGTACTGGTGTCCTTTTTGGTATCGGAACTGATCTGTCTGGAATCAGTCGTTTCTTTACAGAGACGAAAACTTATATGATAGATCCAACCAGTATTGAAAAGAAGCTTCCTCATTCGTAGAAAATTAAAGTACCGACGTCAGTGGTAGACGTCACTAAAACCTCGGGGTTTTTTATTTCTGACTGTGACAAAGGTGAGAAAGGGGTAGATAAAGGGTACTTCACTACCCTGGCCTACGGTACTAGAAGTAAAAGACTTACAACTCGAAAGTCGGTTGAAAAAGTGAGAGGAGAAAGTGAAAGTAGTTCTCCGAAAAATCGAGGAGAAGTGAAAGACGGTGTACCCACCACAGTAGACGTATCGACTCCAATAACTATAAAGAGGACCGTTAGAACTAAGGTCGAACACGAAAAAGGTCAGGTCGTAAAGAGTACTACATGAGACGTATCTTCAATTTATTCGTCCCACTGTTATGTGTCGGAACTGTATGATGAGGGAAAGGATAAACCTTGGTCAGACAACAAGGTACAGGTCAAGATTGACAACGAGGGACTGGACGTCTGTCGAAAGAGTTCTCCGTCCAGTCCACCAGACCATAAGGGTAGAGAGAGTCTTAAAAGGTATCAAATAACACTAGGTGTGTCAGTTTCCGAAACCGTATCAGGTATTTTGTTTTTATCTGCAAAAAGACCTTGAGAGAACGAAAAAGGTAGTAGGTCGTCTACAACCGTTAAACTAGAGACCAAGGAGACGGAAAAGATTTTGGTGGAACTTGTAGTCTTTCAAGTGCCAAGTGCATAATGATTTCGGACCGAACCTCTTAAAACTCGTAATGAAATGATCACACACTCTACTCACGCTAACACGCCATCAAACTCGTAAGAAACCGTAACGGCCAGAAACGCTGACCTTACTTTTGACTGGAAAAGGTCAGGACACCGGTGACAACTCAAAAGGTTGTCCGTTCGTATGACTCACGTCGTGAAAGTGTCGTAGTAGAAAGTCCTAAACTTTGTCTAGTTGATCTTAAGGTAGTGGAGATGATCGTAACAAGCATCACTACGAAAGATTCCGGGTGAACTGAAGTGTAAGGTCTTACAAACCGAGATCTAATCACTAGTATGATAGTACTAATAGACCCAGTACTTCTAGAAAAAACATGTCAAGAAGACACATAAGAACGGTGGAGAAGAATTATAGAAGACGAAGACAATGCAGGTCTGGTAAAGACAGGAAATAGCTCGGGTAGAAACGTACTTTACAAGGGAACCATAGAGAAAAAAGAACTTCTCTAGAAATCAAAAAGGGTAAGACAAGAAAAGGAGATAAAGAAACGTAACTAGGGACTTCTTCCGAAAGAATAGAGAAGAACGATAAGAAACCTTGAGACGTAAGTCTACGAATATAGAAAGGCAAAGAGGAAACGAAAAGTGAAGAGAAGAAAAGTGTCGACAAACATTCCGGAGGGGTCTATCGGTAAAACGAAAAAACGTAAAGAAAAGGTACCCTTACTAGAACTAGGGACAGAGGACATGTTACAGTGCTTGGAGTGTAAAACGAAAAAACGTAAAGAAAAGGTACCCTTACTAGAACTAGGGACAGAGGACATGTTACAGTGCTTGGAGTAAGGTATCAAGTAGTCCGTAAGACAGATAGTCTAGATCCGGGAATTTAGATAAAAAGTGAAGGTGACATATTAGCATTCCCTAAACTAAATCCAGTATGGACTTACCAGATCGCCAAAAGGGATGAAAGAAGTTAAAGTCAGACTTAAACTATTATTCCTCAAGTACTAGACTCGGTATCAGTCGAGGACCAGAACAAAAACAACTGACATATCTCGAAGAGATAGAAACCGACATTTCTTACGTTAGTTAGACTAAAGTCACAACTGGTAGACCACTACAGGTACACATCTCAGAAGAAAACACAATAACCTTCTCCCACAACCGATACTGGTCACGTAAAAGAACCGTTTTGAGATAATCAGAAACAAGACGAAGTAAGGAGTAAGGTTCCGGTTTAAACGGACAATGAAGTCCACAAAGAACTGAAGGATGAAAACGTAAGATCAGGGGATATTACTTTTTCTGTAGAAAAAACCCAGAATTGAGATTTTCCAGAACATCCAGAAGTATTTTGGCAAGTTGAAGTCAAAGAAGTCGCAATGACCAACCCCGTATCTAAACCTATTGGCACTATAACTTACCAAAGGGAACCTCTACTTGTCTCTAGTAAGACAGCAAAAACTCTAACGTAGGTTAATGACGTAAAACCTGAGAAAACAACTGGTAACGACCCCAGATCGGGTCCATCTAGGTCCCACTAAGCTTCCACCCCCCTGCCTCAGCCGCAGGAACCTTTTTATGTATAAATTAGTGTCTATATACCTCTCTAATCTTTTCCTATCACCTCATCCTTCTAATCACCTCTTTTCTCCGACTTATTGAACCTAACGCACCTTATCGTAGGTACGAGGTCTACCCTTAAGTCGGTCTTTTTACCCTCGTTCTTTCTTCACTGTACCCCCTTAGTCAGAAAGGCCTTTGACTAGGTTAAAGAAATAAAACCCCAAACGAATATATGGAAAACAATGTATATCCCTACTTATGTCTCAGTGCACCCCAGTCGTCAGGACTGGAAATAGTTTTAGTCCACGAAGTGTATTTACATATTTTCTTTCCAGAATCCTTATAATGTAGTAGAAGACCGGTACTCACTCTGGACGACTGTAAAATACTAGGAAAGAAAGACTATTGGTTTTTTGAATAAAGAAGGTTCCCACAAAAAAGAATTTGGTCCGTGGTGGGAGGTTTATTTCAATGTAAGGATATCCCACTCCCACATCACTCAATGTTAGTTCTTTCCTTAAATAAATTGGGTTCCAATTGTACTAATTAGAATTCCCAATTATGAGTAAAGAGGATATACGATCGATATAAGTAATATTTCCGTCCCTTGTACCTCTAAATCGTCGTTTGTAGTCGGGTTGTTTACTTTTAGGAAAGTGGTTACAAGGGGAATTCTAGATAAACCAGAATTCTATCACTATTTCAATGTAAAAATGTATTGTTCTTGTGTCACTAAATATTGTTTCGTGTCACTAGATAGTGTTTTCTCTTTTAGGTAATTGAGTTTTTCAGATCATAACGATTGTAGTTTTTGATGTTATAAAGGAAAAGATATCAGGTTTATATAACTAATTATATAAGGGTCCACGGATTCCTATACCTCCGGACCGCCGTGAGTAACTGAGTTGTTCTTTTTCGGGATACGATTAATTCTGAGAGTTTTATGAGGTTTTGAGAGACACGACAAATACCAATTCTCCATCATTTGTTAGTACACCGTTCTCATACCTATTAGGACAGTGTGTTCGATCAGACAGTCGTCTCTCCAAACTGGACTCTGTAGGAACAAGGTGGGTCTCGTCCCTTAATCGTTCTTAATGACCGGGTTGTTTACTTTTTGGGAAGTGGTTATATTAAGGATTGGTTGGGTGATATGATTATTAAAGATTGAGGGGTTTTCTTAAACGGAAATCATTCAGATTTTGTAGAGCACGGAGAGTCTAAACCTCCGACATTTGGTAGTGTACACCGACCTGCTTGGATATGTCCGTCCGATCTATTGGAAGTCTCGTCAGGTATTCGACTTTGTGAGAACAGTTCGGGCTCTTAAAAATAACGGAACCTCGACGTGCAAATGAGGAAGAGGATCTCTTTGCCAATACCCCCTCTCGGGGGGTATTTCAGTCTCCACATCCACTCTCGTATTTTGTCTGACCAAAACCCAATCTACGAGTCCTTGTCCCCCAAAGGACTCCGAACTAGTGCGGAAACACATACGGTTCGGAGGAAGGAGTACTGGAAACGGTACCCGTCTCAAGGAGTGCGACCGGGGACCGTCTGGTACTACCGATGAGGTAAAGAAGACTCCCTAAGGACGGGTGTCATCATCTATACTACCAGTATACTCAGATTAAGTAGGTAAGGTCAGGTAAAATCAAGAGACTAAGGATCTTACAGCTACAAGTGGGAACGGTAGAGAACAAACTGGTGAAGGTTAAACGGAACTAAGTGCCTGAACTGTAAGGTCTAAGGATACGTTATAACGAGAAATGTCGTAGTCTAGAACGAAGAT
Source organism: Capra ibex (assembly GCA_006410555.1). Classification (NCBI taxonomy): domain Eukaryota; kingdom Metazoa; phylum Chordata; class Mammalia; order Artiodactyla; family Bovidae; genus Capra; species Capra ibex. Next base: position 300,982 of record SJYO01016375.1, read on the forward strand.
AGTGGTCAGTGTAGGTGTCGACCCATGACAAAAACGAAACCGAAATAGGGAAGTAAGAAAGACCTCAATAAAGAGGTGACTAGAGGTCATCGTATAACCCGTGGATTACTGGACCCCTCAAGGAGAAAACCATAGGATAGTAAAACGGAAAAGTATGACAAGTACCCCAAGAGTTGCGTTCTTATGACTTCACCGAACGGTAAGGGAAGAGGTCACCTGGTGTAAGACAGTCTGGAGAGGTGGTACTGGGCGGGTGAACCCAACGGGGCGTCCGTACCGAACCAAACTAACTCAATCTGTTCCGACACCAGGATCACATTAATGCAACTGATCGAAAGACACTCATACCAAAGTCAACACAGACGGGAGACTACGGGAGAACGTTGTGGATGGTAGAATGAATCCAAAGGGAATGGAACCAGTACCCCATAGAGAAGTGCCGACGAGGTCGTTCTGTGTCTACGACGAGGAATGGAACCTGCTCCCTATAGAGGAATGGTGGTGGCAAGGACTGTAAGTTGCACCCTATCCAGGAGATCCGGGAGGACACGAACGTGTCGGTGGCGAGGAGCCCAACGAGGAGGACCAGTGGCCGGGACCGGAGCCCACACCATGAACTTACGTTAGAGTTTTTTTTTTTCTTACTAGAGACTGCAGAGGTTCCGTTTGGTAAGTTATAGTACCATTAGGTTCGGATACGTGGTTGGTCATTACAACTTCTTCGACTTCAACTTGCCAAGATACTTCTGGATGTTCTAGAAAATCTTGACTGTGGGTTTTCTCTACAGTAAAAGTAATATCCCCTGACCTTACGTTTTCTTCCTTCAGTTCTTTATGGACCTCCTTATCCGTTTAAACCGGAACCTTATACCTTCCTTCGTCCCGTTACCGATTGTCTCAGAACGGTTCTCTTACGTGACCAGTATCGTTTGTGGGAGAAGGTTGTTGTGTTCTCTTCTGAGATGTGTACCTGTAGTGGTCTACCAGTTGTGGCTTTAGTCTAACTAACGTAAGAAACGTCGGTTTCTATCTCTTCGAGATATGTCAGTTGTTTTTGTTCTGGTCCTCGACTGACACTGAGTCTTGTACCTGAGTAATAACCGTTCAAGTCTGAATTTAACTTCCTTCATCCCTTTTGGTGATCTGCTAGATCCATAATGGATTTAGTTTAGAAACTACTAATATGTCACCTTCATTCTTTATCTAAATTCCTTGATCTAGACTATCTATCTCACGGACTACTTGATACCTTACTCCAAACACTGTAACATGTCCTCTGTCCCTAGTTCTAGTAGGGGTACCTTTTCTTTACGTTTTTTCGTTTTACCGACAAACTCCTCCGGAATGTTTGTCGACACTTTTTTCTCTTCACTTTTCGTTTCCTCTTTTCCTTTCTGTATTCGTAGACTTACGTCTCAAGGTTTCTTATCGTTCCTCTCTATTCTTTCGGAAGGAGACCCTAGTTACGTTTCTTTATCTCCTTTTGTTGTCTTACCCTTTCTGATCTCTAGAGAAGTTCTTTTAATCTCTATGGTTCCCTTGTAAAGTACGTTTCTACCCGAGCTATTTTCTGTCTTTACCAGACCTGCATTGTCTTCGTCTTCTATAATTCTTCTCCACCGTTCTTATGTGTCTTCTTGACATGTTTTTTCTGGAAGTACTGGGTCTATTAGTACTACCACACTAGTGAGTGGATCTCGGTCTGTAGGACCTTACACTTCAGTTCACCCGAAATCTTTCGTAGTGATACTTGTTTCGATCTCTTCCACTACCTTAAGGTTAACTCGATAAAGTTTAAGACTTTCTACTACGACACTTTCACGACGTGAGTTATACGGTCGTTTAAACCTTCTTAGTTGTCATCGGTGTCCTGACCTTTTCCAGTCAAAAGTAAGGTTAGCGTTTCTGTCCGTTACGGTTTCTTACGAGTTTGATGGCGTGTTAACGTGAGTTGGGTGTGTGATCATTTCACTACGAGTTTTAAGAGGTTCGGTCCGAAGTCGTTATACACTTGGTACTTGAAGGTCTACAAGTTCCACCAAAATCTTTTCCGTCTCCTTAGTCTCTAGTTTAACGGTTATAGGTGACCTACTACCTTTTTCGTTCTCTCAAGGTCTTTTTGTAGATAAAGACAAAATACCTGATACGGTTTCGGAAACTGACACACCTAGTGTTATTTGACACCTTTTAAGATTTTCTCTACCCTTATGGTCTGGTGAACTGGACGGAGAACTATTTGGATATGGTCCAATCATTCGTTGTCAATCTTGACCTGTACCTTGTTGTCTGACCAAGGTTTATCCTTTTCCTCATACAGTTCCGATATATAACAGTGGGACGAATAAATTGAATGTACGTCTCATGTAGTACTCTTTACGACCCGACCTAGTAACGGCCCTCTTTATAGTTATTGGAGTCTATACGTCTACTGTGGTAGGAATACCGTCTTTCACTTCTCCTTGATTTTTCGGAGAACTACTTTCACTTTCTCCTCTCACTTTGAAACCGAATTTTGAGTTGTAAGTCTTTTGCTTCTAGTACCGTAGACCAGGGTAGTGAAGTACCCTTTATCTACCCCTTTCTCACCTTTGTCACAGTCACAAATAAAAACCCCCGAGGTTTTAGTGACGTCTACCACTGACGTCGGTACTTTAATTTTCTACGAATGAGGAACCTTCCTTTCAATACTGGTTGGATCTATCGTATAAGTTTTCGTCTCTGTAATGAAACGGATGATTCCAGGCAGATCAGTTTCGATACCAAAAAGGTCACCAGTACATACCTACACTCTCAACCTGACACTTCTTTCGACTCGTGGTTTCTTAACTACGAAAACTTGACACCACAACCTCTTCTGAGAACTCTCAAGGAACCTGACGTTCCTCTAGGTTGGTCAGGTAGGATTTCCTCTAGTCAGAACCTACAAGAAACCGTCTTGACTACAGTATCGACTTTGAGGTTACGAAAACGGTGGAGTACACTTCTCAACTGAGTAACCTTTTCTGAGACTAGGACCCTCCCTAACCCCCGTCCTCCTTTTCCCCTACTTGTCTCCTACTCTATCGACATACCGTAGTGGCTGAGTTACCTGTACTCAAACTCACTTGAGGTCCCCAACCACTACCTGTCCCTCCGGACCGCACGACGCTAAGTACCCCGGCATTTTGCAGTCTGTACTGACTCACTGACTTGACTTAACTTAGTTCTATCGTACAGTGGTCTGAATTTTTGTTTGTTTGTTTTTGAAGTAGGTTTTATATATGTCTTCAGTTTTGAATCTTTCCATTTTTCTTTATCTTTTTGTAATCCTTTACCTTGTTTCTGGAATTGTCTGTGGAGTGGTTTCTATATGTCTATCACCTAATAGACACATTTCTACGCGGCGCAGTACAGTAGTCTCTTTACGTAAAATTTTGTCGTTACTCTATGGTCATGTGTGGATATTCTTTTCGGTTATAGAACTTGTACTGTAGTAAGTCACAACTACTTCTACACCTCGGTGGTCTTAAGAGTAAGTAACGACCATCCTTACGTTACGGTGTCGGCAAAAACTTCACGAAAGAACGTTTTGATTTGTATGAGAATAGTATTCTATGTCTTTACGACATAGGACGTGTCTCTTAACGACTTCGAACCTTCATTGGGTCTATATAGTACACGGTGGACCCTTCGGGTCTTACTGTTTATACATAGTAACATACAAAAAGGTTCGAATAGTGTAAATGTAGTGGTCTTGACCGGAGATTACATGTCAACTGAACCTACTAGTATTTCACAGTTATATGTAAGTAGTAAAGATTGTTTGTATGATGAGACCACCCTTTACAACTATTACCTCCTCTGATACACCCTGACCTCCATATACCCTTTAGAGACATTGAAGGAGAGTTAAAAAGACATTTATATTTTGACAACCTTTACATGCACACACACACACACACACACACACACTCAGTGAGTGAACATAGACTGAGAAACGTTGGGGTACCTGACATCGGACGATCCGAGGATATCTAGAAAAAAATTTTTTTCATATTTTGTGGTGGACCTAGACACAATATGAAGGGAAATTTGTGACTTTTATTTATATTGTAAGTTAAGTTCTCTAATCTTATATTCATTTTACTCTCCCCGTTTTCCGTCTTTAAATATTAATTTTTATTCCCTTTATCTGTTATTTACGTAGAGTTATAACCTAAGAACCCTGGTTAAGTTCTTTATGTATCATCATTATATTTTGTTTTAAACAACTATCAAAGTAATTTTTCTTTTAATTCTTTATGTTTAACTCTTTCTTGTAATCAATGTCTCCTATCATTTTCTTTTCTCTTAATAAACATACACTACCATATTTATTTATACTTTTGTTGTCTTTCTCCTTCTCAAATACATAGTGAGTTTATCTGGTCTTCGTCAACTTTTGAATTTAATAGACTTCCAGTGTCTTGTTTTAAAAAAATTAATATCATTTCTTAATAATAAATTAAAAAGGGTATAATTGAGGTAAATAAATCGTAAAAATAGAGTCTACATTTTAATTTATTTATCTGTTTTAATATAGTTTTATAATCCTTCTTTATCATTATGTATACTGGATATACTTTTTTATTTAAAACTGTTAAATTGCATTACCTTCCCGAAGGGACTACGGAGTCTACCATTCCTTAGACGGACGTTACGCTCTCTGGACCTAAATTGGGGACCAAACCCTGCTAGGGATCACCGAGTCTTCCATTTCGCAGACAGACGTTACGTCCTCTGGTCCTAAGCTAGGGACCCAACTCTTCTAGGGGACCTCTTCCTTTACCGTCGGGTGTAGTCATAAGAACGGACCTTTTAGGGTACTTAGTGTCTCGGAACATCCGATGGCAGGTACCCCAGCGTTTCTTAGTCCTGTGCTGACTCGATGAAGTGAAAGTGAAACCCTTCTAGAGGACCTCCTCCCGTACCATTGGGTGAGGTCATAACAACAGACCTCTTAGGGGTACCTGTCTCCTCGGACCGTCCGATATCAGGTACCACAGTGGTTCTCAGTCTGTTTTAACTCGTTGATTCGTGTGTGGGTTTGATTACCTCTGTATTCCTACAAATACCAGAAATAATACTAAGTGACCATAACAATCTTAACAGGAATAACTTAATACTCTTTATATCTAGACAATTCCTATAATCGTGTAGACAATACAAAAAGGTCAATAAAATTAAACACATATCTTAACTATAGACGACGACGATTCAGCGAAGTCAGTACATGCTGAGACACGTTGGGGCATCTGTCGTCGGGTGGTCCGAGGAGACAGGGACCCTAAGAGGTCCGTTCTTGTGACCTCACCCAACGGTAAAGGAAAAGGTTACGTACTTTCACTTTTCACTTTCACTTCAGCGAGTCAGCACGGGTTGAGAATCACTGGGGTACCTGACGTCGGGTAATCCGAGGAGACGGGTACCCTAAAAGGTCCGTTCTCAAGATCTCTCCCCACGGTAACGGAAGAGGTTCTTAACTATAGTTCCACGAAATTTAAAAATAAACTACTTTAAAAACTAATAAATAAAAGTAGCAAACATAAGAATATTTCTAAAGAAAGTCTATTTAACAGAATAAAGACAGGATCTAAAAAAAATCACGAAATATATAAACTGAGAGAAAAGGAAATTCTATTTAAGTAAAACACTTCATTCGACCTTTTTTCAAGACCAAAAATAAAATAGAAGGTTTACCGATTAACAGAGCAATGGACAGTAACTTTTCATAAAATACGGATGACCAAAGAATGGACGAAAAAGGTAATAATTTCGACTACAGACTTTTTACATAGTCCTCGTAGTCAAAATAAAGTAATTATAACGAACAATTATATTATGTAAAACAATATAGATATAAACTGGATTATTTTAACTTAAATTTTCGTTTACTTTTAATTATCTTTTATTTACTACTTGATCATGAAGTATATATATCTAAATAATTTTAATTTGTTCTTTCTAATTGTTACATAAAAATTTTACTATCTTTGTATATCGGTGAAACAACAAAAACAAGTCAACAGACCAGTATAGACTGAGAAATGCTGGGGTTCCTGACGTCGTGTGGTCTAAGTGGACAGGAATTGGTAGAGGGTGTCAAACAAGTTTGAGTACAGATAACTCAACCACTATAGTAGGTTGGTAGACTAGAAGACAGTAAGGGAAGAGGAGGACGGAAGTTAGAAAGGTTCGGAGTCCCAGGAAAGGTTACTCAGTCAAGAATAGTCCACCGGTTTCATAACCTCGAAGTCGAAGTCGTAGTCAGGAAGGTTACTTATAAGTCTCAACTAAAGGAAATCCTAACTGACCAACCTCGAAGATCGACATGTTACCTGAGAGTTTTCAGAAGAGGTCATGGTGTCAATCTTTCATAGTTAAGAATCCAGGAGTCGAAAGAAATATCAGGTCGAGATTGTAGGTATGTACTGATGACCTTTTTGGTATGGAATCCGATATGTCTCTAAACATCCGTACATTACAGAGACAAAAAGTTATACAAGAGATCCAAACAGTAATGAAAAGAAGGTTCATTACCTTAATGAAAATTAAAGCACCGACATCTTCTGTTACCGTGGGGTGAGGTCATGAGAGTGGACCTTTTGGGGTACCTACCTCCTCGGACCATCCGACGTCAGGTACCCCAGCGATTCTCAGTCCGTGTTGACTCGCTAAAGTGAAAGTGAAAAGTGAAAGGACGTAACCTCTTCCTTTACCGTTGGGTGAGGTCACAAGAACGGACCTCTTAGGGTCCCTGTCTTCTCGGACCACCCGATGACAGATACCCCATGTGTTGACTTCGTTGAATCGTCCCCATTGTCAGTGATAGACTTCACTAAAACCTCGGGTTGTTTTATTTCAGACATTAACAAAGGTAACAAAGGTAACAAAGGGGTAGATAAACGGTACTTTACTACCCTGGTCTACGGTACTAGAAGTAAAAAACTTACAACTTCTTTTTAATTGTCACATAAAATTTTTACTATTCTCGTATATCGGTGAATACGGAAATATTAACAAATAAGAGTATCAAGAGGGACTTTTATAAACATAATAAAAGATAATAAAATTATAAAGATTTATAAATTACAAAGACAGATCTATAAATTACAAATATTTCGATGGATTTGAGTCTATGAACTCAAAGATCCTGATGGAATAAGATTTAAAAATTCATTATCGATATATAAGACAATAATCTTAATCTCTTAGTGTTAAGTGTTAAAATCCAGTGCTGTTATCCGTGACTGTTATTTGGTACCTATTCAGACAGTCTCTCAATTTCTATAACTTTTCCTTTTGACTAAGTCTTCAATTTCTCATTATAGATTGACCCTTGTTACATACCACTTAAGTACTAAAACTTTATAATTTCCCATGTTAAAAAATTTTATACTGGTTATTGTTTAATTATCCATGCTAAGATTCTACTAATGGTTTGAGAGTGGATGTGCGTACACGTTAGAGAAGGGGAACTTGAACCCGACACTAAATAAAGTTTCCATTTCATTTCACTTCAACGAGTCAGTACAGGCTACAATCGGACGGTCCGAGGAGACAGGCACCCCAAAAGGTCCGTTCTTATGACCTCACCCCAATGGTTCAAATTGAGAATACTAACTCAATACGATGTGTCGTTTCACTTCCCTAAGTGTATGTATTATTTCCAGTAAATTTTAACTGAAACTTAAGTAGTTTTCTCTCTACCAGGACGATCGGAACCTCTTCGAGGACACGATACTCTACCGAATACCTCCCCTGGTGTTTGTTTCTGGACTCCTACCCGAAATCCTCGACTTTCGTCAGGGACCCGACTGTCATCTATTCTTTCGGTCCTAAAGTTAGTAAGTCAGATGTCCTTTATTCAGGATGTTGTTGAACGACGACGACGATTTAGCGAAGTCAGTACAGACTGAGACACACTGGGATATCTGCCGTCGGGTAGTCCGAGGGGCCGGGGACCCTAAGAGGTCCGTTCTCATGACCTCACTCAACGGTAACGGAAGAGGTTGTTGTTGGACTCATTCAAATTTTATTCTAAGAAGAGTCCAGTTCGGAGGTTTATCCTTGTGTCGGACCGACTACGAAATTAACGTCGGAAAACTCTTAGATTCGTGCTTTGGGTCAATTCTAAAGGGACCTGAGAGTCAGATACTTTTGACTCTGTTCATACACTGTAAAATTTCTCGACCCACACGTCATTAAACAATCGTCGTTAACTATTAATTATATACACACACATATATATATATATATATACAAAAACACAAACACAAAAATAAGGTCCCTAATATTTTATCTTAAATGGAAAGCCTTCTCTATGTAACAGTAACTAGTTTGATAAACGAATAAAGGAATTTTACGATTTTACATTGACAGTTATAATTTTTGTATTATTTATATAACTGAGACCATACTATCTAATTTCGTGAAACTCTATGATTTAAATAATGACTCGACACAGTGAACCTACGTGACAGTGTCTTTATCTTGTCAAAATTACAGTACTTTTTCTTCCGTTTTAGAACTTGAGATACCTTCGACTTTTAAAAGAGAACAATCGACACTAACTTTCAAACGAGTAAAGATTATGTGTTTAAAATGATAAAGAAAATTGTAACTTCGGTAAGGTTTTTCGGGATAACCGGGAAAGGTTTATAAGACAAACCTCCTGGTAAATCTTTAAAGTAAATCCCTTCTAAGAAAAAGTCACTAACAACGAGGTGACTTTTAATAAGGTTCATGGAAAGAATCGTAGTAATGAGGTTTTTATTATATATTCATAATAATTAATAGACGTGTAGATAGTTAATTTTTTTTAGTTTAGGGAGAAACTGATACCGAAAGGTCAATATTTTCTCTTTTTACGGTAAGACAGTGTATAATAAATAGAGAGACATAATACCGTTGAACGATTCTCTTCAAGTATGAGAACAGTAACTACCTCAGTAGACGGACATTTCTCTTCATAGACGGTGGGGTAAGTGAAGTACTTCAAGAAAGGACCATATAAACAGATACCAGAATACGGGACATAGTGACACGATGAACCACTTCCCTAAAACAACTATTGGTTATCTAGAAGAAGTGACTGGTGCAAACAGTGAACGAAACGTGATTGAAATACTTTAAGAGTCTATATTACATGGTCAGAAGAAAACAATGTCCTTTACGTTGAAACTTCCACGGACAAAATCAAAACCAGAGAAGAAATGGAAAAATGGAGAAGACAATGGAAAATTTAAAGTTGGACCTGTATCCCTTCGTCATTACCTTGATATCAAAGATACTTAACGTAGTTACTAAAGTAGTTAAGTAACCGTCACTCGGTACAATGAACGTTTACCTCGATCGAAAAGAAGAACTCCTCGTTCTCTTCATATTATCCCACTTGTTTCCTAGAAAGTTAAAGAGGAACTAGGAACGACCACCTTTATAAGAAGTAATAGGGTTCAATTTTCACTGAGGAGATAGTTATATATCATTGGACTTAACTTATTAAACTTTATTCATATGAACAAACGAGTACCCTTCATTTACCAATGTGTCTTCGACACAAAATGTAAAAGAAGACCCATTTTGCCCGTATTCCGACTACGGGGTTCCTATCTTTCTTAAACTGTGTCAGTCAAGAAGATTTGTCTGTTTACTATCTGGAGAACTACTTTCTTTTCAACCATAAACGATTTCCCTCTTAGGAAAAGATACTTATATGTCCTGGATCCTAACGACTACTATTCGTTTAGACCTTAGAAGTTTAAGTGGACCGTCCTTAGGAGTCCCCGGGGATTTCTTATATTCTACTTCTACAAAGTCCTGATTTTAATGAGGATGTGGCTGACACACACACACGATTCATCGAAGTCAGTACAGGGTGAGAAACGGTGGGGTACTTGATATCGTACGGTCCGAGGAGACAGGGGTCCTAAGAGGTCCTTTCTTACGACCTCATCCAACGGTACGGAAGGAGGTCCCTAGAAGGGGTGGGTGTCCTGACTTGAGCATAGAGGACACAGAGGTTCGTAGCGTTCACCTAAGAAATGGAGATTCGATGACCTCTTCGGGTCACACAGACATGTATAATAATTTCGAGAATGTCTAATAGACCAAACCTCACGAAAGATTTGTCCTCCCTTCTTCTCTATCTCGGACCCTCTCCGTAACCTCCGGCGTCTTGTGAAGGACAAAACGAACAAAATGTACTAAAAATAGCCACTTGGATAATCTTTTGAACCTATGATCGATTCTAGAGGCTAAGTGTACCTATACTAAACCCTTATTTTATAAAACATATGGTATCACACGTTTTTAAGTTTTTTAATAAACATCCAATCTTCAGTTAAAATATTCACCTTAAGACTTCAATTTTTTATACAATGGAAAGTAATGACGACTTTTATCTAGAACGATGTTGATTCGAACTTTAGACTTCAAATAATAAAAAAGATTGATCTAAATTAAACGGTGACTTTGTATTTCTCAAACGAAAGTCCACTCTACACAGTGTCCTGATATTGGTATAACGATATTTTAGAAACATAGTCGAATGAACTTTAGAGAGCATAAGACTCATATTGACTAATGTCACATAGTCTTTCCTTTCAATAAAGGTAAATTAATTTAAAGTTTTGATAATTTTTTAAATTCTAATAGTTGAAAACAGTTAGTAATGAAATGAAAAACAAAAGAATTAAGAAAAACCCAACAGAAAAAAACAGACATAGACAAATAACCGTTTGTTTTCAATAAGAGACGGAGAGTTTTCATTTGGAAACTATAACATATCTTTAGGGTCCCATCTCCTTTATTAATACTACGTTAGTAGTTTTTCTGGTAAAATCTTGTTACGTGTGAAAAAGTATGTTATATACTACCTTAAAACTTATTAAAATATTATTACAAGGTTATTTAAATATTAAATGTTTTTCGAATTTCTGGTATAACATTTTACTTTTGTAGGTGGACAATATTATTGAAGGAGGTATTGATTTGAATCTTTTAACAGAGTGTTTTATATAATTAAGGAACTGTCAACATAATATCTTTTATGTTGTTAAATTCCTTCATTCGATAAAGACATTAGAAAACATTCTAATCAGTTACTAGTTTTTGATGGAAAGGTAAAATCTTCTCATTTATTACTTTTATCCTTTTTTACTCATACTTACCAAATCGACCTCTTTACCGGAACCTTTCTTCCGTTAGTCACTGACTTTGGAGTGGTTAAAGAGTAATTTAATGTATGTAGACGAAGCGTTAAAATTATCGGACCCGTCCATTCTTATGTGTGAAATACGTCAAAGGGATTGGTGTGTCATACTTTTCGTGAGAAGACGAAGTCAAAGGTGAACAGATAGGTAATGAGATAAAACAAAAGAGGTCACTTAAAGTGTCATAAACCTTACTACAAAGAATACACAAACGAACATACGTAATGAAACAGTACAGAGGAGTTACCTTGGAGGTGGTCGTCGTCTAGACAGAACATGGGACCAACATAGGGGTACTAATCCCGTCAGAAACTGAACATCCTCTCTCTGAGTTAAGAAGATATAATTTCCTTATTAATTCATTTATTCAAATTTTTATATATTTTATGGAATGAGAAACTTGACCACAGTGTACGTAAAGATTACGAAATTTGAAATATTGATGTTTAGTGTTACGTGAATAAGTATTCATATCATATTCAGAATACAATAGAGTTCCATGGAGATGTACATTAAAATCGGTCATCGACATGACAATATATAAAGTATTCGACTACTGTCGAACTAATGACACTGGAAAATATTCTTTTTTATTCTTTTTCATTCATAACATTTTTAGACTTAAGCAATCTCGTTCTTCTCAGAATAAAGACTCGTCCTTGGAAAAAATACATAAATTTCAAAATGAATTTTTATTGATAAAAATTCTGATAGTCGATCCTCTCTTTTAAGTTCTTAAATTAGAACGAAGGTAGGACGAATAATCGAAAGATTACATTCACGTTTTGAAAACCTAATGAAGAGACTTCAATTTTTAGTGAGTTCATAAAATTTCCTTCATAATAGTAGGAGATTGTCCGGTTACGATCTAAAAATTTCGAACTCATTCAATAAGACGTTCATCTTTTTAAAGTCTGTGTGTTATAGCTTGACTGCAAAAAGAGATCTAATCCATCAATTACGTTTACTCTAGTATCGGACTTGTTCGAAACCCCTTACTTGTCCGACAGGTTCTCTCAGTTGTTTTCACTCGGAGGACGTTGTCCTTTCCAAAGTTAAAACGGTAAAAGATTTGTGTCTTTTTACATAGGGAGGTTAAGTCTTATAACTTACAGAATACCTTTCGCTTTCCAGTAAACATTGACAGGTTTCCTAACTACCTCAACTCTATGGAGGAACTGGAAGTGGGACGTGAGTATTTCTTATCAAAGTCTACTGTCTCGTAGTCCGTTCAAAAGTCTTTTACAGAAAAGAAGAAAATATAACGTATCGTTCTAACAATGGACTATAAAAGAAAGTATTAACATACAGTTCTAAATTAATAGAACACAGCGGGGAGTAATTTTAAATTGACAGTAGAGTCCGACGACTCGTTACAGACACTAAACCTGATTAAGTTCCAAAAGATAGACGAAAAACGGTAACAAAAGGTAGAGTCAAAGATGTCATTAACGAAACCTCCGGAGTGTTTGGTACAGTTCCAGTAGGAAACGTTTATGATTGGTCATATGGGGGAGGTTGTATATGTATGGGGTTAATTAATGACAGATAATTCCTATGTATAATAATTTTGATGAAGTGACATTAAGTCCCAAAAAAAAATTAGGGATACTGAGTTAAATTTTTTTTGATTATTTTTAAAATCACGTTGATAATTTTTGTGTTATTTTCATACTATAAGGAGACATGATTATCGATAATTTAATTACACACCCACAGACACAAATGGTATAAACAGTTAACATTTTAAAGATACTGGATCTTACCAAAATACAAGAGATTAGAACCCTAAACGTACTATCTTTTATTTTTTTATAACACGTGATAAAAGATACGTTTTACTACGGTGACTGTGTGATATACCTCTCGTACACGAAGGTCGACAAAGTGAGTATTATTACTACCTAAACTCGACTAGGATGACGGTGATAACAGTAAATTCGGGGGAAATATAAAGTCGAAAATGTCCCGTCGTCGGAGGATTGACAAGAGGGACAGTGATCACAATAGGATGAGTTAAACGTTAAGTACGAAGAGTATCTTATTTCTTTTACTACTTCCTTTCTAAGGTCTTATAAGGTCTTTACTCTTCAACGTTTTTATCTTCCGTTAATCTTAGGGTCCTTTTATTCTTTTACTTCTATAATTTCCTTTACTTACCGTTTAGAACCGAGACTTTGTAATTTATCAGTATTATTTCGGTTACAAATAAAGGTTGATAAACTTCTTGGATATCTGATTCGTATTTTAATTAATATCACTGTTTTGTTTATGACTTTTGTATTTTCATTTACGTTCGTACCAATTTAAAGTAACAAAATTGGTCTTCCCTTGATAAGTAATAGAAGTATGACGTTTCAACTCTGAGTTTCTATTAAGGATGCACACTTCTTTATGTTTTACTGATATAAATATATATATATATATAATAAATTCAAAGTGATAAAGGGATGACTCTCTACTTTTTTTACGATTTTGATATAACCCTTCTCATCTATTTTTTTCCTCTTAACCATTTTATTTAATTTAGAAGTAAATAGGATAGTACGGTTGATTAATTTTATATTTAAATAATGTAAATTTTTATCGAAATATTTTTGAATTAAATCTTCTTAATTTTATAATAGTTAATTTTCGATAATAGAGATCCCTTACTTGTGTTAAATAATTTACTTGGTTACAAATTTTAAAGTAAAAAGAGATCCTTTATTAAAAATAATATTCGGGACGGTATGAAAAGTTTATTTACACTTAGTCACCGAGTCTGTCATTTCGCAGACGGACGTCACGCCCTCTGGACCCAAGCTAGGGACCCAGCCCTTCTAGGAGACCTCTTCCTTTATCGTTGAGTGAGGTCATAAGAATGGACCTTTTAGGGTACCTACCTCGGATCATCCGATGTCAGGTACCCCAGTGTTTCTCAGTCTGTGACTCACTGAAGTGAAGTGAAGTGTAGTGAATATATTTGTACAATGTTTTCCTTACATCAAAGAGTATTATTCTTATTATTACCTTACTTAATAAAAACTTGTATTGTGTCCGTTTCACTTTCGATTTTTTTGTATTTATCAATTTGTCTATAACCAGACATAATCTCTTAATTCTTTCATCTTTTTCACTACACCACGACCTTCTTTAAAGTCCTTTTCTGATTTGAGTCAGTTCACTCCACCGTCATTACACACAGAAGTTTTGTTTTTAGATTTCGTATTTCAAAATTACTACTCAATGGTCGTTAAACTACTACTAAAACGACATATAACTTTACGTCATATTAGATAATTTTTACAGTGGTGTCTTCTACGACAACGATTCAGCTAAGCCAGCACAGGTTGAGACACGTTGGGGTCTCTGCCGTCGGGTGGTCCGAGGGGGTAGGGACCCTAAGAGGTCCGTTCTTGTGACCTCACCCAACGGTAAAGGAAGAGATTACGTACTTTCACTTTTCAGTTTCACTTCAGCGAGTGAGCACAGGCTGAGAAGTACTGGGGTACCTGACGTCGGATGGTCCGAGGAGGCAGGTACCCTAAATGGCCTGTTCTCATGACCTCACCCAACGGTAACGGAAGAGGTTGGTGTCTTCTATGGTTACTATTAAGAATCAACTACACCGTAACATTCTCTTACTATAGTTCTCTCTACTCTTCTATAAAAATGAAAATTAGTTTAGAGATACCAGGGACTAATCTTGACAGTGAAAAACGGATATTTAACTTGTAGGAATATTATAAAAAGTCTATAAAACATGGAAGTAGATAGTGTAGTTGTAAGCTGGTATTACTTTTTTTATTAATACTGAAAATCGTAATAAACCGAGTCAGTTTTTCATACTACTATACTGTTGAATATTTAGTAAAGTCATGTATGATTTCAGATTATATTATTACAGGTGATTTCTGAATAAAAAAGGTAAAAAACGGAGATTATTATCACAGGGAACAAAAAGTGTGATTCAGGAGAATGTACATCATGAGTATATACACAGAAGAAAAAAGATTGAGATAATATAAAAAGAAACAATAAAAACAAACTTTACATCCATACTTGAGATTTTCGAGGAAAGATGGGTTAGTTACCGAGTATTTTCGTAGAAGAATTGTTTAAAATTAGATATGATGATTAAAATTAGATATGATGATTTTCTTAACAGGTATACTCACAGATTCTTATTTTAAAAACTAAAAGATCTTTAGTACACGAGTATATAGTAGGGAAAATCAGGGACGTTAGTAGGTTACTTTATACATTATTACACTTACGAATAAAAGTTATGAAAAGTCAAATGATTTCGTGGAACTGTGTGATAATACCCAAATTAACATAAGGGGAATTTAAACATACTAATTCCTGATTGGGAGTCAGCCACCGAGTCTACTGTTTCTTAGGTGGACGTTATACCTCAGAACCCAAGATAGGAACCAAACCCTTCTAGGAGACCTCTTCCCTTCCCGATGGGTGAAGTCATAAGAACTGACCTCTTAAGGTACCTGTCTCCTCGGTCCACCCGATGTCAGGCCCTCCAACGTCTCAACCTGTACTGATTCACTGGATGTGAAAGTGATTTAAACACACAAATTTCTGATTGGGGGTTCCCACCCTACTAAACCCTCTTACCCTTAATATTGTACATATGACTGTACATTCTTAACTTAGCGGTCAGGTAGAGACTGCATCCCACGTCGAACGAACCCCGACCACGTACCCCTACTGGGTCTCTCTACGACACCCCTCCCTCCACCCTCCCCCCAAGTACAAACCCTTGCGTACATTCTTAATTACTAAAATTTTAAATTTTTTTTTTTTATTTTTTAAATTTTTTTTTTTTTTTATTTCTGATTGGGGGTCGTGGAGTCTCACATTAGAATAAACCTCGATCATAGAAATGTATTTATTAGTTCCTAGTAATTTGCACCCAGGATCAAGTTTTACTGACTTCAGGGATACTCTTACTTTTTAAACCTGTGTCTACATGTCTGTCCTCCCGAAGGGTCCCCCGCGATCACCATTTCTTGGACGAACGGTTATACCCTCTACATTTTCTACGCCCAAGCTAATGACCTTAGTGTTCTAGGGGACCTCTTCCCTTACTGTTGAGTGAGATCATAAGGACGGACCTCTTAGGGTACCTCTCTCCTCGGACCACCCGATGTCAAGTACCCCAGTGTCTCAGCTTGTGATGACTTCACTGAATCGTACGTGAGTACATATCTGTCTTCCTTCTAATATTTTTCTCTATGTTCTTTTTCTATCTGTACGGGTTCATTTCCTATTTCCGGACCTTATATAGGAAGGGAGTGCGGGGAATTCAATTCAGCGAGCTAGTCAGCACAGGCTGAGACTCTGGGGCACCTGACACCGGGTGATCCGAGGAGGAAGGTACCCTAAGAGGTCCATTCTTATGACCTCACCCAACGGTAAAGGAAGAGGTCCCCTAGAAGGACTGGGTCGCTAACTTGAGTCCAGAGGGTGTAACGTCCTTCTGCGAAATTGGAGACTCGGTGGCCCCTTCAGGAGTGTGGGGAATCTTCTTCAGTTGGGACGGTTATGGAACTAAAACCTAAAGATCAGAGGTTTTGATACTCTGTTATTTTAAAGACAACAAATTCGGTGGGTTCAACACCATGTCGTCGAGGTCTTATGATTATGAGTATGAGTGTAAACTACTAAAGCACAGGTAGTACAGAAGGTAACGTTAAAAGTAAGTTTATGTTCTTCTTTTATGGATTTTTGTTTTTGTTTGTTTGTTTTTTGGATGGTCATTAAAAATTTTGTTCAGGAGATAAACGAGGAAACTAAGAAGGATGATTATTAACGAATAGAATAAGAAAGGAAGTAAAACTGATTGAGTAAGAAGTTTCGAAAAAAATCCTTTTGGAAAAATCCTTTCCAAAGACAAAAAGATGTCTAATAATTATTACTCCTTCTCCTTTCGGACCTTCCCTCCAAAACTCTATTTAACAAATCGAAAAATGAGAGAAATACTTTCAGAACATCATTACGGAACTGTAAACCTTTATATAATGGTTACGTGTCTTCAGAAAGAGTATCCTTTTTTTTTTAATTAATTTCTGATGATATACATTTTGTCTATCATTTAAGATTATTCCTAGATGACATATCGTGTCCCTTGAGAAAAATGAAGATACATTACTAGATATACCCTTTTATCAGAAATTTCTCACCTATACACATATCCATATAGACTAAGTGAAACAATATTTCGTCTTAGATTGTATAAAATTTATTTAATATGAGGTTATTAAGAAAAAATAGTAGTTTAGTGTTGTTAACTACGAAAACTTGACACCACACCCTCTTCTAAGAACTCTCAGGGAACCTGATGTTCCTCTAGTTCGGTCAGTTAGGATTTCCTTTGGTCAGGACTTATAAGTAACCTTCCTGACTGCGACTTCGACTTCGAGGTTATGAAACCGGTGGACTACGGTTATTGACCGAGTAAACTTGTCTGGGACTACGACCCTTTCTAACTTCCGTCCTCTTCCCCTGTTGTCTCCTACTCTACCAACCTACCATAGTGACTGAACTATCTGTACTCAAACTCATTCGAGGTCCTCAACCACTACCTGTCCCTTCAGATCGTACGACGTCAAGTACCCCAGTGTTTCTTAGTCTGTACTGACTCGTTGACTTGACTTGAGAAAAAATTAATTTCTCTTTGTTTGAGAAATACACAACCTTTTTGGGACAATAATTTTACCCCTTCTTTCCTTTAATAAACCTGACCTACGAGGTTGTGTACTACTTTCTCCCATATGTGTAATCGGATCTCCTCTTTTACCGTTGGGTGAGGTGATAAGGACGGACCTTTTCAGGTACCTGTCTCCTCGGACCGACTGATGTCAGGTACCTCACCGGTTTTCAGCCTTAGCTGACTCGTTGAGGGTGGTGTATGTGAAATCTGAGAGGTTTCCCCAGGTAATAATTATTATCCACATATAGATCCGGAACGTGTTCGAGTTTCTCGGAGTGTGAGGAGGGGGTAGAGGAGTAATGCTAGGACGAACATTACAAGTAGAGAAGAATACTTTTAAAAAGATAAGTGGTACATTCAGAAGGAAGTCTTTTCACAAGACGGGGGGTTTATCTTAAGTGACGGAAACATATCAGGGTCCCTCTGAGTACCCACAGGGACAACCGAGTCTACCATTTCTTAGGTGGACGTTACACGCTCTGGACCCAAATTATGGACCCAACCCTTCTAGGGGACCTCCTCCCGTACCGTTGGGTGAGGCCATAAGGAATACCTCTTAGGGGTATTTGTCTCTTCGGACCACTCGAGGAGACATCAAGTACCTAGTGTTTCTCAGCCTGTTCTGACTCGTTGATTTATTGTCGTCGTCCCTCTGAATCCAATGGAGGGACCACCGTGGTATCCTGGGGTACCGATTCCCGGTGAAGTCTGAGTAGAGTTCGACAAGAAGTGAAAGGGGAGAGACGATGACGACGAAACCGGAAACAAATCTGAGTAAAGTTGTTAAATTGAGATGAATTACGAGACACGACTGGACTTACCCTTCCTTCAGGTTTTCCCTTTCCTATACATATAATACCGACTAAGTAAAATGGTATGTTATTTTTGATCGTGTTGTGACATTTCGTTGATACACGACACGACACGAATCAGTGAGTCAGTACGGTCTGAGAGACGCTGGGGAACCTGATATCGGGCGGTCCGAGGAGGCAGGTACCCCTCAGAGGTCCCTTCTTCTAAAGTCACCCAACGGTTCTAAAGGAGGTCTCCTAGAAGGGTTAGGTCCAAAGGACGTAACGTCCGTCTAATAAATAGTAGACTCCATGGTCCCTTCGGCGTTTCACTGATATGTGGTTATTTTAATTAATTCTTTTTTTATGTAAAAGGTTTTGTGTTTGTTTAGTTTTTGTGTTAATAAATTCAGTCCTGTACACGGATCTTGAAAGTGTACAAAGGTCGATCTGTTAACGATACGTAGAAAATCAAGAATTACGTTGCCAATGAGAAGTCATATGAGAGGAACTGGAGAGGAGAAGGGTTATCGTCTAGTTCAGGAGGGTAATACGTAAAAGTATCTGGGGGCACGAAGAGAGAGTGTCTTGTATAGAGTTTATCTTAATAAATTTGTATTGTAATAAAATAAAAATTAACACCAAGTTTTTTGAATGGTTTATGTTAGTAGAATTGGACAAAAAGTCACATATGAACTTTTTGAATCAATAAAAGAGGAACTATAGAGAAGGTACACCGACCTCAATACAAATAAGTGTTGACATTAGGACCGTATATGGTATCCTGCCATGGACTGTTAACAAACCACGAATTTTTCATAAACAAATTACTTATCTAGGAATGTCTACACAAAAGAAAGTTTGAACTACTGATCTTTACACACGAATCGTTGATAATCACTGACTGTGTCTATGAATCTAGTTTTTCATAAACACTTTAGTAGATAACTACGTTAAGTATATAACTAGTAAACATTATACGGTAAAGACACCTGTAAAGGTACTTATTCCGGTTGTTTTAGGAATGGAGAACTTTCAATTTTGGAATTTTTAAATGTCCTATCTATTTATTTATTTATGGAATTTATGTTACCTTTTTGTCGAATTCTTAGACCATATGTCATAGACCGATCCGGATCCAAGTACCGGTGACATAATCAATCAAACCAAACGACATTGTTTTATCTCTTTTATAAATAAATTTTCAGTACCTACGACTTTTCAAACTCATCGTGTAGGACTCAGACTACTTCTGGACGAAGAACCGACCATATGTCAGTGGAATAGTCCAAGTGTACCGACTCTCTCTCTGTCTCTCGGATTGAGGGAAGAGATTATTCCGGTGATTAGGGTAGTGCTCCCGAGGTGGCAGTACTGGATTAATTGACCGGTTCCGAAGTTATATACTTCAACAGTCTTCTGTGTTATTAAGTCAGATATTCAAGTCAAGTCACCGAGTCAGCACAGGCTGAGAAACGTTGGGGTACTTAGCGTGTACGGTCCGGAGGGACAGGTAGTGGTCAAGGGCCTCAAGTGAGTCTGAATACAGGTAGCTCAGTCACTACGGTAGGTCGGTAGAGTAGGAACCAACAGGGGAAGAGGAGGACGGGGGTTAGGGAGGGTCGTAGTCTCAGAAAAGGTTATTCAGTTGAGAAACGTACTCCACCGGTTTCATGACCTCAAAGTCGAAATCGTAGTAAGGAAGGTTTCTTCAGGGTCCCGACTAGAGGAAGTCTTACCTAACCAACCTAGAGGAACGTCAGGTTCCCTGAGAGTTCTCAGAAGATCGTCCTGAGTTAATTATAAATACTTTCTTCTTACCGATGTATGGTACATCTTTTCCTTTCCAGGAGACTCCTCTATTTTAAATTCACGTCTCGATTCTTTAATTGGGGTTTGTACTTCAGTCGATATGAGTCTCATTTTGTTCTAAGTCCGTCTCTTTTCGAATTTAAATATCTACAAACCCGTCTTATATTACCCTACACACGTTCGTTATATTTCTTTCGGTTACTTCGACTTAAGTCCACCTATATTGAACTTAAACCTTCTAACCCATCGTCAATCTAGTGGATACCGGGGTACCCGGTGGCAACTTTTCGATCTTCCTATAATAAACTACTGACATAGAACCAATCTATCTCATTAGGATTAAAATATGTACGCCCTCGACTTCGAATGGTTTCAACTCAACGAACACACATGAACCAGCTTGTCAGCACAGGCTCAGAGACGTCGAGGTACCTGACATCGGGCGGTCCGAGGAGACAAGTATCTTAAAAGGTCCGTTCTTATGACCTCACTCAAAGGTAACGGATGAGGTCCCTTAGAAGTGGTGAGTCTATAGTTTGAGTGTACAGAACCCTCCGTCTAAGAAATGGTAATCTTGGTGACCCCTTCTCAACGTTTTGACTCAAGTTAAATGAAGTCAGTGAGTCAGTACCGGTCGAGAAACGCTGTAGTACCCGACGTCGTACGGTCCGAAGGGACAGGTAGTGGTTGAGGGTCTCGAATGAGTTTGAGTACAGGTAACTGAACCACTACAGTAGGTTGGTAGAGTAGGAGACAGTAGGGGAAGAGGAGGACGGAAGTTAGAAAGGGTCGTAGTCCCAGAAAAGGTTATTCAGTCAAAAAGAGTAGTTCACCGGTTTTATAACCTCGAAGTCGAAGTCGTAGTCAGGAAGGTTACTTATAAGTCCTGACTAAAGGAAATCCTAACTGACCAAAATAGAGGAACGTCAGGTTCCCTGAGAATTCTCAGAAGAGGTTGAGAATTCTCATTGAGTCTTAGTTAAGACTCAATGAACGATCATTTACTGATTCTATCACAATCAGATTCGAGAAGTTAAATTTAAGTAAAAATGAGATGAAACACGTACACATGAATCAGTGAGTCAACATAGGGTCAGAAACGCTGGGGTTCCTGATATCGGATATTGCGAGGAGATGGGTACCCTAAGAGGTCCGTTCTTATGAAATGATACAAGGAAAAAATATGTGAGAGCGACTATCGTTATACGATACTTGACACAACATCCTTTAGAAAAGCCCATACTAGGAGTGTTGATCGAATTTTTGATCAATTTGTTAGATACAAGTTATGTCCTATGTCCTACGAACCCCGACCACGTACCCCTACTAGGTCTCTCTACTATACCCCACCCTCCACCCTCCCCCTAAGTCCTAACCCTCGAACATATGTGGGCACCACCTACGTACAGTTACATACCGTTATGGTTATGTCATAACATTTCATTTTATTTCATTTTTATTTTAATTTTTTTTTGATCAATTTGTCCAGTATCTGTTGATCAAGTTTCTTTTTCGTTATTTAGAGAGACTCCAAATAAACAAATTAGACGTTCTACTCCTTGAATCTTGATTACTTAAAATTATAGTACATGTTGTTTGTTCAATTACAGGTTAGTCTCATGGTCAAGTCTCATTGACTTTGATGGTGGAGAGATGTAACACAAAGGAGGTACGACAAATTAAAACGAGGAGTAAAAATTAGATAGATCAAGTTCTACAAATGGTACCATCTAAATAATCCTTAGATGACTAAAGGGGTTTTCGTGATGTTATAAAAACTATATTATTATTTTAGTAAAAATGTTAACTAGTAGGAAAACAAGTTAACGACACACCATGTCTTAGAAATACGTTTCTTTTAATATTCCGTTATGTAACCAATTTTTTTTGTTTCATTTTATCCGTATAAAAGACAAAAACAAGGGTTAGATCACTCCCTTTGTATAAAAGTTAGAGAAATATTTGTCGTTTGTTACTGTGTTTAACTCTTTAACATAGTGAGGATGAGGGTGTAAAGTTTGTCACATCAAGTCACATACTTAATTTGGTTTAATGACTTAATGAGTTTAAAGAAAACAAAATCAAAAGTAGGGAGAATATAGACCTCTTTTCGATTCTATTCAACCTCACCTATACAACCATATATATCAAAAGTTTATATTTCGTGATACTAAAATTTTATCACCGTCCACTTAAGTCTCATTCCTTCCTTTTAAATACGGAAATCTGACCTTCCTCTAGTGTCTCCTACACTTGACGTACTTCAGATTGACATATCATTTATTCCTTTGATTGTTTTGTGACTCAAAAGACAATAGACTTTCTCCTTATTATATTAACTTCGGTTAGGTAACAGTTTCTAAAATAGTTTTTACACGTGACACACTCAAATTATGTCTAAAACGGTTTGTTTAATTCACGTATATGTAAAGATCCGAACCTTTTTGACGTGAATTCTGTATTCACGAGATCTAAGTCTTAAATTACCATCTCATTGTATCTAATATGTATGTTACAAATTGTAACATTATTTCTACTCTACCCTCAACTATTTCTTCGTTTTTCTCCTCTTTCCTGTCCTTTTTCCTAGCCCTATTTGTTTTTCTGCCAACGCCCAATACCTCCTCTCACGTTATGTTAGTGTTACTACTGTCTTTACGAAGAGCAGACTGTGCGATTCTGACAAACGGTGAAACGTCTACAAAGTTGGTTTACATCTAAATATGTACAGGATAATTCAGTTTACAGTAATCAAATAATGTCAGCGACTACTCCCGACACTAATAAGACATTAATAGACTGTTCAAATTGATTAATTCATAATTATCAAGTAAATTTTCACAGGAACAATGTGTACGTAACCATTATTAAACAAACATGAATTGGATTAAAACTAACAAAATAGGATACATTTCGACACTCAATATAATTACCATAAATAGTACAAATTTCAATATCCTTACGCAAGACACACGAATCAGTGAGTCACGACAGGTTGAGAAACGCTAAGGTACCTGACATCTGGTGGTCCGAGGAGACAAGTCCCTCTAAGAGGTCCTTACTTATGACCTCACCCAACGGTACGTACGGAGGTCCCCGAGAAGGGTTAAGTCCCTAGCTTGGGCCCCGAGGGTGTAACGTCCGCCTAAGAAACGGTAGACTTGATGTTCCCTTCGGTTTGACATTCGAAGACCGACACATGGAGTCGACTTAATATACAATTACAGTATGTTTCGTCATGTTTTAGTTGGTGGATATGATGATATCGTTTTTACATAAATGAAGTCTTTTGTAACGACCGAAGTAAATGTACCCAGTTACCACCTTATATATAAACAGTTATATCTTACCTTTGACTTCTCTATCATTTTCAACTACTACTGTCCTTTATTGACCAGGTACGATAAAATTTTTTGATTAGACTTTTTTTTTAAGTCATTTTACCTCAATTGTACTTCTTACCGGTCCGCCAACAGGTGAAAAATTATCGGATGACAGGCCTAATGGTCGTAGACCGTATTCATTCCACATGACGTGATATATATAAAAACATTTGTAACATTAAATTGAACATTTAAATAGATGTGACCAAGAATTTAATGACATTAATGGTGTAACAAATCTTACAAATTAGAAACTCTATTTGTTTGGACCTTGTGTTTAAGACGTGTACGACTTAAAAAGAGAAAAAAACCTATTTTTGTCACTCCAAACAAAAGGTGGGGGTTGGGGATCGGGACAAGTAGTACCCCTTAAAGGGTATCGGTATCGGTTTACAAAATTAAATATCTTATAAGACACAAAACGGTGACCGTTACTTTAGTGTTGATTATACAAGGTGTCTGACGTTATTTTGGGATCTCTTTTGATATACGATAGACAGTTCGTATATTAAAATTCAAAGTTATTACGTATTATACAAATTTGTCGAATAGTTTCGTGTAGAGAAAATGTTTTCTTTCTTTTTCTTTTTTTCTCTCGACGAATTTTCAACAGTAAGGATTTCCGTAACGAAAAATTTACTTGATAACAATTAACGAATTCTTAACTTTTATAACGGTAAATTTTATTAACTAAGTGGTTATACAAGTAAATTAAATCCAAACACAATAGTTTTTGTAATTGTTACGGTACCGAAATTATTAGAACTCCTTAATGTAAGTGACGGATTCTCTCTAAACGGTTTGTCTAAATTGAACCACTCACAAGAATACATGTTTTATAACTTTTCACACCATAAAAATTATTAACAAGTCAAAATGTACAATACTTTCACCCTAAAAGAATTAAAAAACCTTGAAAAAAACTTTACAATGGTATGAGACACCATAATGTCTTTACTTCTGTCTTCTGTAATAGAAAATTACCGTATGGAGATACTATAATTTACTCTTGGTCCTTAAAAAAAGAGGGTAATCATGATGGTTCGAGTATATAGTAAGTAACGGTTCATCAGACACACCTACTATACTAGACTATTTCGTTCTTTCTTAAGGATAAGATGTATTTCAGATAACCCTTTATCGATACGTCATTGATGTTCGGGACACAAGGGGTCCATATACTAAATCATTTTTAAGAATTGATGACTTGAGTATAGATAATTACTAAACATTTAGTGTATACAAAGATGTACATTTATAAAAAAGTACTAGAGCGTACCCTGAAGAACCCAGAAGTCCCAACATTTGAAGACCTCTCAATTCACTCTTTCAATCCATCATAAACTTAATGTACCCTCAAACCTTTTTCCTCGTACTATTTTACTTTCTTTTTTCCCTTTTATACAAAAGTCTAAAAGGGTTCTTCCGATAAGAATACTCTATTCTCTTTCCTTTCTTATTTCTTAGTATATGTGGTACTTCTTTATAGTCCGATGTAAAAAGGGGAGGTTGGATAGTGAACAAAATAAGAGGAATATAAAATTTTTATAGTGTTTCTTGTGTACCTATACCCTTTACCTTACACCTTTTCTACCTTAATCTTATACTTAATAGAGTCGAAATGTTATCTTCTTATTCACGTGTATAAATCCCGTATCCCAAAGTCATTAAACCTAGTATAAACGACCGACTTAAAGGAAAAACTTATTATTCATGGTCGTTCATCCCCCTGAACTGTTTAGGACCGACTTGATAAATAATCGATACAACGAAAGACAGAATTTCAGAGATATAGAACCGCAGGAGTAGATATTTCACTTTTATGTGTAAGAATGAACACTTTAAAATTTTATTTCAAATGTTTTATTACATGGATCACCTTCGTCTATGTCACAAATCGGTTTTGAGGTCCATTTCGTCAATAATAAAGTTGTATCCTAGTGTCCTGTTTGAAAAGAAACAAAAAGAGGTGTAAACAGGTTGTCAATAGGTGTAATGGGTCTTGAGGTGAGGCACCACCTGGTAAACCAGACGGAATAAGTACATCCTGAATTTAAGGAATAATTGTAGGACACGGGGTAATGGAGGACGGAAGTGGGAATAGAACACTATCGTTGGATTAAATATCGGACACTATGACAATTACTCAATCCTCTAATATCTCCATAACAATCTTTCACTTGTTTTATACACAACTGACTACTCACTTAAAAGGGTGTTATATAATAACTTTAACCGGAATCTTTAAACTTTCTCGATCTGCTCTATAAGTACCAGTCAGGTCAAAATAACCACAAAAAGTTGATACACGTTACACCTCACAAACCAGTAACCGTATTTTTCTCGGGACGAACGTCCCTAGAACTCAAAGTCTCAATTTTACACAAGTCTTATTTTATTTACGACCCTCGAGTGTCCGTCAGACCGTTACACTACCGTCCCCACCTCTCATGTAACTTAGAATTAGAGTTTTTATTACATTATTATTATAATTTCTTTTATAATACTTTTCTTTTATATTCGAGGACGTTACGTCCTCTGGGACCAAACTAAGGACCCAACCCTTCTAGGCGACCTCTTCCCTAACAGATGGATGAGGTCATAAGAACCCGAAGGGACTACCAAGTCGACCATTTTTTAGGTGGGTGTTATGTCCTCTGGACTCTACCTAGAGACCCAACAGTTCTAGGGGACCTATTCCCTTTCCGATGGGTGAGGTCATAAGACCGGACCTCTTAATGTCTGTGATGACTCACTGAAAGTAAAAGTTAAGAGTATTAGAGGTGTCTGGTGTAATTCACGAGTCAGTACAGACTGAGAAACGTCGGGGTACCTGACATCGGGCGGTCCGAAGAGACAGGTACCCTATGAGGTCCGTTCTTATGACCTCACCCAACGGTAAAGGAAGAGGTCCCCTAGAAGGGTTGAGGCCCCTAGTTAAACTTAGAGAATGCAGAGAATACAGAGATCGTAAACGTGCACCCAGAAAGGGTGATCGCGGTAAACTCTGTGGGTATACATTAGAGGTGGGATTTTGTTTTGTATAAGTAATGAACAAACAAGAGAAACTTTCAATTCAACTGATACTGGTAGTGATTTTCTGTCGTAAGAAACTCACCTTCCTCCACCAGAAGAATGGATCGGTAAATTTCACTTCACGTTTCGACTAGTCATCCCTTTGATTTGGTTAGTTTCTGAAGACTAAATCGGACCGAAAACACGTCGGGAGATGACGTACAAAACAGAGTCAACCCGTTTTTGTCGATCTTTTTTCTCGAGAAAATATGTCTAGTGACAGTGACTACCGTCTTTCTATATGTCACCTAATACAGAGACATATCATGGTTTTGTTCATGACTGGAAGAGACCTAATTATTATAAATACAAACTTATAACATTATAGATTTTCCTTTTCCGTAAAATTGTAGTACTCCGTAATCCATACCATTTTTTGATTTGTGTAAATTAAATTTAATTTCTGTTTTATATGTAAATTACATTTATATATTGTATATTTTATAAACAGAAATTTACAAAATATTTTACTACTGAAGTCTTTCTATAATGTAGTTATTTTTATTCTTTATCCCTTTATGAAAAATTTGTATATAATCGATGAATTTAAATTATTCACGGAGAATGAACACCTAAGAAAGTTCTTTTAGTCAAACGTTGAGTGAGAGTAAAGGAATTTTTACAGTCTTTTTCCGAAATTTAGTATTTTTTTTTCACTCAGTAAAAATTACAAACCCTTTATAAAAAACTGGTCGTCTATATTCATATAATTCCACTGAATACTCTTTTACTTAATAGTTTCGAGAAGACTTTTACAGGCAACCTCAGTAAACACACAGCCCACTATAGAAAGGAAACGTTTGACAGGGGAGTCAGACACTTAGGTAACACAGAAGACGAATTGTCATTTATAGGAAGTACGATAATTAAAGAAACTCAAAAAATGTCATGTTTTATGGTTGGGATTGACATGAAATTAGACGGTAAATGTCTTGTTGGGTGTAGAAGAGGTAAAACGTCGAACATGAGGAACCAGACGTGGTACGTACGGTATCGAAGTACTATGTGATAAATAATAAATATACAATATTACCATACAAAATTTTATAACTAATCGGTAAAGTTTGACAAAAAACTTAATAAGATAACGACTCGATAAAACATACATATCCGAGAATATGTGTATAACAAAACGAGATATGGTTATTAGTGTATTTCGTAACCACGATCTCAGTCAATATTGACCTTAGGTTAGACTGATCACGATAGTACACAATTGTCTCACTAGAAATTATATAATTTCACTTTCACTTCCAACGAGTCAGCACAGACTGAGAAACACTTGGGTACCTAATCTGTCAGGTACCTTAAGAGGGTCGGTCTTGTGACCTCAATAGCACATCGGAAAGAGAAGAGGTTCCCTAGAAGGGTTGGGTCCCTAGTTTGGGTCCAGAGGGTGTAACGTCCGCCTAAGAAATAGTCGGTATATATAATACACAACTGAATTTTGAAATCAAGGAATATATAGTTGACTCCAATTATAGTGGCAGGTAAGATAATAACTCCTGAAGAGTCCACCGCGATCACATTTCTTGGAAGGATGGTTACGTCCTCTGTATTCTCTACGACCAAGCTAGGAACCCAGTTCTTCTAAGGGACCTCCCGTACCATTGGGGGGGTCATAAGAACGGACCTCTTAGGGTACCTGATCCTTGGACCACCCGATGTCAGATATTCTAGTGTGTCTCAACCTGTGTTTACTTCGTTGAATAGTTCGTACGTACGTGTATTGATAAAAACTCTTCCGATCCACTATATATGTAGTTCGTTAGTCTTTTATGGTTCAAGAGTTACTAAATCCATTATACAACTAAAATGGTAATTTGACCATTCTTTTTATCCTGAAAGATTCTGTTAAAAGTTTTTAAACCGAGAGGTTCAATTGTTCGTTGATTATCCATCTAAATCAACTTACTCCAAAAAGAAAAGATTAAAAAGAGATTAACAGTTTGGTATGGAGTTTTAGTATGTTTCCTTTGTATTAATAACGATTAAATACCTGAAGACGATAGGTAACAATTATAATTAGGTCTGTGGTAAAGTAGAGTTAATATACAAGACTCTCCTCTTAAACATGAAATCCATCTTAAACCAGAGACACATTTAATACCAAAAGTGATCATGTTCTCTCTTTTATCTTTCTGTCTTCGAGACAGACACTATAAGATAATGTTTGAGTATAAAAGATTTCTTTTAGAGTCTTAATTTTATTAATTACAATGTCTATTACAGGATATATAAAATTTACTATTAGTATTTGTCGTTTAAGGGTTACTCGTGTTATAACGTAAAAAAGAAAATTAAATTGACGTCACTATAAATAACACATTTTCAAAGTCATCATGTGTATACCTTAACCTAAACAAATATAAGTTGATTTAAGTTTTTAATATCTTAAAAGGACAATTCATCACTTTTAGGTTGTGGAACACAAGTTAAAGATTCAAAACGTTTGACGAAGTTTTGACGAATACAGAGTTACATCGTCCCTGATATTAACAGGTCTTAAAGTTATTCCGAATAAAGTCTGTCGTCGTTCCTTTTATTTTATATAGAAAATTACTTTGAACAATGATAGTCAAATGATATCATTGTCATCAATTCTCATCATCATCTACCGTTATTAGACGACCATTTTCGTCTGTTGACTTAAAAATCATTTAAAATGGAAAGTAAGTTTAAAGTATACATAAATATAACAATACTGTTAAACTCTAAAATAAATTTTCTCATTGTATAGTCAACGAAACAATAACAACACCTTACGAACCTGTAAAATATAGTAATCCCAGAGGTATTACAAATAAAACACATCGATTTGCTACTTCTACGTTAGTCAGGACTCCTCTCAGTTCACATAAGGTAATGAATCTCTTATATAAACGACTTAAGATAGTACTCCTATTTAAATTTGAACGAATTAGTAAAACCAGTCAAGATTGGGAGTAATAAAAGTCTCTACGGACCATAAAATTTTATTTTGAAACGTTTCTATTTGTAAATTTATAGTCTCGAATAAAAATCTTGATTTAAAATCAATGGCATATATATTTACTATTGTGAGAACTTAAACGCACCCTTCATAACTAAAGGTCTTTTTAACTACATCCTCGGAGAGAGAGACAGAGAGAGAGTGTATATGTGAGTGTATGTGTGTTTCGAAATAAAAATTTTTTTAAACTTTGACAGTTAATATTGGTTTATATTAGTTAATATAGTTAATATTGACTATATATAGTTAATATAAAATAAATATTGATAGTTAATATTTTCTTTTTAGTCAGAAAATTTAAAAAAGATAATAAAAGAGATCAAAAACAATACGTGTATAGTTGAACAGTAGTCATTTTTATTACGACGTTATTTAAAACTCACTTTATAAATAATTAAAAGTTACAAAGAGACTTTATTTTTATAAGTCTTTAATCTAATGATTTAAAACAAGACTTATGAAGATGTTAAATTTTACAGAAGACACAAAGTTCTGATAGTGAATCAAAACAGAATTTGTTACATTAATATATGTACCTCCGATAGTACTAGGAATCATACTAACAATTTTCTTGTATGTTATTTTTGAAGGTGTTAAACTGTAAAAAAATTTAGTATTTCCTCATTTATACCATGTGTTTAAAACGTCAGAGTCGTCCTTTAGACTTACTGAGGGAAAACCGACTTCTTTTAGTTCTTCTGTTTGTTACCTGGACCTATAACTTTTATACTGAAGGAATAAAAGACATGGTTTGATTGTACAATGTTTTCATCGCAGCTAGTTAAGAATAACAATTAATTTACAAACTGGATGGTCCTTACAGTGAATATAAAAATTTCGTAAAAGTTATAAAATAGGCTACTTGGTTTTAGAAAACCCAGACTAAAAGAAAAAGGTAGTGGTGGCCTATTAGTTCAATCTGTATTATCTATGGGTGTAGGTCCTTCTACGATTGAGCAAGTTCCTTTTTTTGGATGGTTTGCTTTTGATTAAGGGATCTCCTTAAATAATTATAGTTTACTGTTCTAATTACTTAGAATATTGTGTTAGTCAGATGATCACAAATTTGTAATGAAGTATATTTTATCCAAGTGACTCGATCTATATCCTTCTTTTAACTACTATCTTCTTATGGATTATTCTAAACCTCTCGTTCGACTTCGGTTTCCTTCGTCCCGTCAGTCTTTTTTTTACAATATTCTTGAACGACTTTATGTTGAAATTCGTTATGTAGTAAGGACCTCCCGTGACCCATCGTGACCCGTGATCCCTCTACCACCACCGAAGTTTTTATTCTCTGGATAATCTAAAAATCTCGAGAAACCCATGTTCGTGATCGTTTTTATTTATAACCTTTTATTAAGACAAAAGTGTTGAGTGTCTTAAACTTCCTACCCGTCACTATTAATTGTGTCGACTATTATCAAATGGTCCTGGTGGTACAAATATAATATAACTCTATACTTAATATTTGTTGGATCACTTCGTACCGTTTAATGATGACAAGCAACTAAAGGTCCATAATGTTCCGTGGGATTTATTTCTGTAAATCTCGGTGAAGTTAAGAAGTTTATAATAGATCCAAAATATTCACCTCTTTAGAGTAGATCCAAATCTCTTCAATTTATTACACGGGTTCCCGTGTATTCATTACACTCTTTTATCTTATACTAATCGAAGTTTTGGGACCTCTTCCGTTACCGTGGGGTGAAGTCATGAGACCTTTTAGTGTACCTGCCTCCTCGGACCATCCGAAGTCAGGTACCCCAGCGCTTCTCAGCCTGTACTGACTTCGCTGAAGCGTCGTCGTTGTCGAAGTTTCGGGTTCGAAAATCGGGATTTTGGATAAGGTATAACACAAAGATATTCTAATTATGATTGTCCTCTTAACTCTGTACCAAATTATAACATGTGAGAACAATATGTGTCAAGTTATATTACGAAGGGAAGAAACCACCATCGTAACCGTGTAGATATATTAAGAATTCGTTTATAAATTAGTTCGTACAACGAAATCGAGAATGAGTTAGAATATAAAAGACTAGAAAGTAAACTTTACGTAAACTACTTTCTTTTCTTCTTTGATACATTGAGTTGATAATAAATTGATCTTTATGTAATCACTTTACTTCACTTTAACAATCAACGAGTCAACACAGGTCGATAAACACTGGTTTACCTGACATCGGACGATCCAAGGAGACAGGTACCTTAAGAGGTCCGTTCTGATGAACTCACTCAATAACAACAAGTTAGCGAGTCAACACCGACTGAGAGACGCTGGGGTACCTGACGTCGTGCGGTCCGGAGGGACAGGAAGTGGTAGAGGGTCTCGAACGAGTTTGAGTATAGGTAGTGTAGTCACTACGGTAGGTTGGTAGAGTAAGAGACCGTAGGGGAAGAGGAGGGCGGAAATTAGAAAGGGTAACAGTCCCAGAAAAGGTTACTTAACCAAGAAGTGTAGTCCACGGTTTCATAACCTCGAAGTCGTAAGAAGGTTACTTGTAAGTCCCAACTAAAGGAAATCCTAACTGACCAAGTTAGAGGGACGTCAGGTTCTCTAAGAGTTCTCAGAAGAGGTTGTGGTGTCGAGTTTTCGTATTCAGAAGTCGTAATTCGAACAAATACCAGGTTGAGAGTGTACATATATACTGTTGACCCTTTTAGTATCGAAACTGATATGTCTGGAAACAGTCGTTTCATCACAGAGACGAAAAATTGTACGACAGATCTAAACAGTCTCGAAAAGTAGATTCCTCGTTCACAGAAGACAAAAGTGGCGACGTCAGTGGTAGACGTCACTAAAACCTCTGGTTCTTTTATTTCAGACAGTGACAAAGGTGACCTCACCCATCGGTAAAGAAAAGGTCCTCTAGAAATTACATTGTATTTTAAATATAATTTAATATAAATTCAAATCCGTTCCACAACATATCTCTCATTGTATAATTTACACTAATAAACCGATTAAAAATTGAATGTTTTATAGATACAGAGATTCTGATCTATATAACAAGTAGTATTCCTAAAAAAGACTCTTACAAAGATAACCTTTGGTCTTAGTGATGTCCACCTGTGTACCGTGAGTGACTCTTCCTCTGACCATTCGTGTATACTTCCAACCCTCTCAAGTTTGTCGATAGTACATCCAAAGTAAAAAGTCTGTTGACTTACATCGATGTACTTACAGGTAGTAAGTTCGAGATAACTAGGTTATCAAATCCCTCATAAAAAAAAAACAATTTTCATCCGACTTTATGTGAAAAATTTACGTTACTTTCGAAATCGTAGATTGTTACTAAACTGTAAATTTTTACCATGGAATCTTTACTTTACTTTATTAAATTAGTTGAAGAATGGGTTGGACTGTCATTTCGAGTTTTAGGTTTAGTTTCAGTCTCGAAGGACGGTTATGACAAGTCCTTTTGGTAGGGACTGACCTTCCGACTGACTTTGAGTCGCCTCTTAGATAAAATTATCCCTTATTAGTCAAGTTTCTTTTCTTGTTCCCCTCGTTTAGACGAAACAGGACACTTAGATGTGGTGAGATGGACGGAGCCCTTCTCATTTCCGCGTCTACAGACCGAAAAATACTGTTTTAATTACATAGTCTATTTAGTTTAAACGACTTTTAAACCAGCGACAATAATACGAAACGTTTTGACGAAACGTCCTTTGGGAGTATAAGTTTACCTGACATAAGGTTTACACGTAAATCTTTAGTTAACAGTCCTTGACTCTATCCATTAATGGAAAGGAAGGAAGGGGTAAAGGGGTGGTTTACTGTCATCTTACAAACATACACTGTCCCGAGTTCCTCCCTCTTCCCAGGTAAAAAAGGATCTCTCCATGAAAACCACTCAAAGGATCCAAATGGTAGATTTATAATAAAATAAGTGATTCCTTCCTCTCCTTCTCTCCCATTTCGTAATTCTTTTCACTAAAACATTCGTTTTCTTAGAGAAACTTCACATAGTGTTTTTTTCAACGTTAAGATAAAACACACTAATATACACTTTCTAATATTCAGAGCTAATAGTGGAGTCACTCCCTTTGTAAATACAGACGTAATTGAAGGACTACTTTAAGGTAACGGATTGTGTCGTGGAACGTCTAAGATTCACAAGTTAGCTGTAAATTACCTACTTACTTACTTCATACCGATTCTGTTCTTTAATCTTTTTAATTTAAGTCAAGGAGGTAATACAAAGACTCCTGGGATCGACCTGGAACCTTAGAGGGTGTAGGTACTTTTTCTCGAACGTTTGGTCCCTTTGTCATGGTTAAAGTAGTAGGGTCGTGGTACAACTTGATCCTACATCTTTATGTCTTCGTACTATCGTTTGTACCGCCTATCTATTAGTCCACTTGTAGTAACAAGGGTCAGGTTTTCACGTTTCATACACACATGGGTACTTGCACAGTGTTTTAGTCAAAGACTTTATAGTGAATTAACGTACCAAAAGTTCGAAAGGTGGGTAATTACTGAAAACTTTGTGTAAATTAGTCAAACCTAGTCTAAAAAAATCTCATTAGACCACGATTTATCGAAGTCAACATAGACTAAAACACTTTGGGATACGTGACATCGGAGGGTCCAAGGAGATAGGTACCCTAAGAGGTCCATTCTTATGGCCTCACCCAACGGTACGGGGTGAGGTCCTCTAGAAGCTCTGGGTCTCTAGTTTGGACGTAGGGAATGCAGAAGTAACCGTCCGTTCAAGAAGTGGTGATGGCGGTAGACCCTTCGAGTTCTATCCGACGATGACGATTCAGTAAAGTCAGCACAGGCTGAGACGCGTTGGGGTATCTGCCGACGGGTGGTCCGAGGGGGTAGGGACCCTAAGAGGTCCGTTCTTGTGACCTTACCCAACGGTGAAGGAAGAGGTTATGTACTTTCACTTTTCACTTTCACTTCAACGAGTCAGCACAGCCTGAGAATCGCTGGGGTACCTGACGTCGGGTGGTCCGAGAAGGCAGGTACCTTAAAAGGTCCGTTCTCATTACCTCACCCCACGGTAGCGGAAGAGGCGTTCTATCCGATTTAGTCTTATTTGACTTTTATTTATCCTACTTTTGGTTTTCACTTGTAAGTTGACGTAATCGTTTGGAAAATGTTAAAGTTAGAGAGGGTAAAACCTTATAACACTATCGGGGTTGTCTCTTGACGTTCACAGGAATAATATAAAAACAAACAAAATAAGATAAAACGAAACACAAAGATCACTTAGACCTTATATCCTTAGTAACGGACGACTCGGTCTTAGAATATAATGATTCGTTCAGGTTGATAGCCTTTCATAAACATTTTAATTCTATTTTAAAAGATGGACAATCAACTGTTCTTGATTTTCTTTAATACTTCGTACATTTGTTCGACTGTTTTAAACATGTTGTATTCAACGTCAAATGGTAATCAGATCATAAATCACAACAAACCTTTTACATATCACGGCACACAAGGTAAACAAAAGTATTATAATTCTCGAAAGTATGTTCCAGTCTGAAAATGTGTTTCAGTCTTATAAAATCTTATACGTTGATGTGTCGAGTTATTTATATCTTTGATACAATGACGTCTGAATTCCAAAATTTAGGGTCAACCAAGAAAGGTCCAAAAAACAAAAAAAAGGAGGTCTCTACTCAAGAATTTTTCCTTATATTTTTCCTTCAGTAACAAATAGTCCTTCGACACGGACTTACTTTAATTCTTAATCTACTTAAAGTTTCTTCAACCATTGTTCGTTTGTGGAATTTCGAAGAGTCCACTACGATCACCATTTCTTGGTGAACAGTTAGGTCCTCTGCATTCTCTGTGCCCAAACTAGGGACCCAGTCCTTCTAAGGGACCTCCCGTACCGTTGGGTGAGGTCATAAGAACAGACCTCTTAGGGTGTCTGTCTTCTCGGACCATCCGATGTCAGGTATCCAAACGTTGCTCAGTCTGTTCTGACTTCGTTGAATTGTGTGTACGTTTGTGAAATTTTAATTAACATATATTAGATATTTGATCAGGAAAAACGATATTTTCTAATGGAACGTTACTTCATCGTTTACATAGATATTTTAGTTAAAGACTAATATCGTTGTCATCACCCTTTCTGTGTGTCACTATAATACTTAGACACACCGTATAAACTCTAGGAAAGAAGACATGGTGCCTTTTCAGTATTTCTTTCATTTTGACACGTGACTATCTCTTCGGTAGTCTTTGACGAACGCATCACGATACTCTTAACAAAAATTATAAATAAATAAACCGACACAACCCAGAATCGACACAGTGTGTCTAGAAGTAAAATAGTGTGTCATAGAAACAACGTGGTACGTCATAGAAAACAACACCACGTGTCTAAGAGGTCGACACCGTGTGTCCGATCAAAGAGGTCCTTACAACCTAGGATCAAGGGGTTGTCCCTAGTTTGGGTCCAGGGGACGTAACGTTCCGTCGAAGAGTTGGCGACCTGGTGGGTCCTTCAGGGATATTCTCAAAAACTACACGACTGTCTTCATTAGTCTCGATATGAGTGGTGTTTCCTTTTTGTCACCTACGTCTACCTCTAAGTACGAGTCACCTTCCTTCGTAAGACAGACATAGAGTTCCCACGTCTTCTCACTCCATAGATCACTTTCGAGGTTTTGATTCGACTAGATCTAAACACTTTATCTATAATTTAATAAAGGGTTTCTGTATGATATTAACAATGTGAAAACATATGTCAAAATCTTTTGTTACTAATCTGATAATTTTATGGATATTTCTTAGACGGACGGCTACGTCCTCTGTGCCCAAGTTAAAGACCCAACCTTTCTAGGGGACCTCTTCTTTTACCGTTGGGTGAGGTCATAAAAACGGACCGTCTATGGTACTAAAACTAATTTGGTAATTTTATAATGAGTAGTATTTATATATCGTAATATTTTAAAACTCACGTAGTGACAACTCTTTTGTAAACTTAACATTTCACATAGATACAGTGTGTATACTGTTATGATCTACGACTTTATTGTTCAGTAACAAAACGTCATTTAACACAGGGGATTTCTTCTATACAACCTCAGGATTAAGGATCATGGATTAATATACTAGATTAAACCTTAGATATGTTCTTATTAGTTCAATTTTACTCAAGTAATTCTACTCAGAATTAGATTATACTGACCACAATAATTTTTTTTCCCCCCTTTAAAAATCTGTGTCACTCACTATACATGTTTTTCTCTTGAAATGTTTTTCTCTCGTAGTACACTTTTTAACTTTGAAACAACGGTGTTCGGTCTATTGGGGATCTTCAATCTTTGTCTTGTCTAAGAAGAGATGGAGGTCTCCCTCGTACCGGATCATCTGAGGAACTGAAACCCTAAAGACCGGAGGTCGTGACACTCTGTTATTTAAAGATAATAAGACTCGAAGAGTCAAAGACTGTAAAACACTGTCGTTGGGATCCTTTAAGTATGTCGGTATTAAAGTAATAATGGAATTAATCCTATATGGTGGTGGTTCTTTGACCACTAGAGGATTTTATCGACTTAAGACTACTTCGCAATTAGAGAGTTTACGACAATATGTGTAAGTTTGGAATTTTAATTCAAATAAGTGTCCAAATATTGACATGAGCATATGGAAATGAGTAGTCAACAGACAAGACTTAAATTTAACTCTTATAACCTGCAGGACTCGAAAGATCTATCAGACAATAATCTGTCATTCAGTTGAACATATCGACTTACTGGCTGATGTCAAAAATCAAAAGTGACTCTACAACACTACTGGTTTAAACTTTGACATTAAGAGTTTACGAATCTTTATCTTTTGAAGTACGATTTTTTTTTTTTTTTTAGGTTGACGGTTACTAAATTCAGACTAAAAATTCATTGCACAAAAGGAAGGAAAATTTACCACAAAAATAAACAGAATAAATTAGTCACGTACTGAATAAGGTTCCGACTCGATCATTTCAAATACGTTATTCTATGAATCACCTTACCTACAATCGAAACGAGACACACGACCCGGACGGTAATTCAGTAGACCTCATACAACTCGATTCTGTTTACATAATTTTGAATATAGTAATGTTTAGATATCAGTAATAAAGAAATCCATTGTTTTCTCGTTTCTCTCAATAAAGATCCCAATTTTACTTTTAATAAATTAGAAAATTTCGATAAACGTTTTATACACCGGAGTTTACATTTACAAGTGATTGAAACAATTATTTCCCTGAAAAATTGGTGAAGATGAGTATTTTTGGTTTGATATGTGTTTTATTCTACTACTTAATCCTTCCTTTACGACAATTCTCTTAATGAGATTCGTACTCCTTTGATAATCTGTTCTCAAAAGTCATCAGATTTTAAGACTCTAAACTAAGAATTTACTACTTTGTAGGTTATTCGGTTTACTGAGACGTATTTGTACATGTACCTTATTTAATAAGGTTTACTTTCGTACCTATAATAAACAAGTCGACAAAATCACCAACCTCGCAATCCTTGTTTTCGATAATAACAAGTTACATAAAAAAGTGTCCTTTATCTGTCACCGTTTGTATGTCATCAAGTTGTGTACTCTAGTCTCTGTACCAAAAATATCATTTGGTTCTTGTCTACAACCTTGCTAAGCTCTGGAAACGTCCTTAATAATCAATACAAACGGAAACTTTCGTTTCTTTCAAATATCTCTGAGTGTATAGACTAATATAATTCTTTGTCTGTCCAAAAGTTTAGGTTTTCGAAATTAAGTAAGTTCGAGTTTCAAAGACGACGTATTTAAAGCTTACGAGATGAGTTGTGACAACGTTTATTAATGTTATTCAAGGTACGGTGGGATAATATTTTTGATGACTCGGGAGTGTATATTGGATTCATGGGGATAAGTGATTTTTAGTATATCTTTATCCTAAATACGATGTCCGTTTTTAGTCATAAATTATCGTTAGTGACTTTAGTTAACTAATTGTATATAATCGTTTTTATTTAAGAGATGCATTAACCTTCCGTATAAAAGACTCCAACTTGATTTTCGGTTGTACATCGGAAAATGGTATATACTTTATGGACACATTTTAATAAAATGGTTTAGTCGATGACTGGTGATTGATTCGGGATTTGAAAAGTAACAAGGAAGAGACGATATCCTAGAGGTAGGGGACTTTTACTTTGACTTTCAGTCAGTAAGTGTAGGTTGAGAAACGTTGAGGTACCTGACATGTCAGGTATCTTACGAAATCCGGACTTATGACCTCACCCATCCACAAGAGAAGAGGTCCCATAGAAGGTTTGGGTCCCTAGCTTGGGTCCAGAGGGTGTAACGTCCGTCTAAGAAATAATCGACTTGGTGTTCCATAAGGGTTCTTATGACGTCACCCATCGGATAGGGAAGAGGTCCCCTAAAAAAGTTGGGTCCTTAAATTGGTCCAGAGGAGGTAACGTCCGCCTAAGAAATGGTTGACTCAATAGTCCCTTTGGAATTCTCTGTAAGAGTCAAGGTCACTAAGAGGGGATGAGACCTCATGAGGAACCCGTTTCTGAATGCACCTGACCCAAGTCAGTGATCTAGTACAGGCTGAGAAAAGTTGTGGGACCTGACATCGGGTGGTCCGAGGAGACAAGTACCCTAAAAGGTCCGTTCTTATGACTTCGTCACACGGTAAAGGATGAAATCCTCTAGAAGGGTTGGGTCCCTAGCTTGGGTGTAGAGAATCCAGAGGACGTAACCGTCCGTCCAAGAAATGGTGATCTTGGTGAACCCTTCGGGAACTATGGAACTAATAGTGGACCAATTTAGCTTAAGTACAGGATGAGACTTGGATATAGACATAGAGGTTAATACTAATTTCTGTTGCACGTTTAAACGACTAATTGGAATAAATAAATAAGAAAAGAATTTTAAAATTCGGAAATAACTGAAACAATGTTATGACGAAGATAACACATACAAGACCAAAAAACTGACACTCCGTACACCCTCGAATCGAGGGACTAGTCCCTAGCTTTGACGTGGGAGACATAACTTTCCACTTCAGAATTAGTGACCTGTTGGTCCCCTCAGGGACTAGTCAGAATAAAATTTAAATACTGAAAATTGAAGTCTACTGAGGAATCACGACGGATGATTATTAAAATAATAAAGTAAGAGGGTTCCTGATAAAGTATAGAAAAGGTAAGATTATATTAAAGGTCTATGGGAGGGGGTAGGTGTGTGTCTGTGTGTATGAAAATTACTACAAAATAGACTGAAGTGACTCTTTTACCATGATTAGCAATCGTTAAAATGTCTTCGGGGTGGTGGTTTAAATGGTTAAAGAGACATAGAGTTGGATGAAAAAAAGGAAAAAATTCCTTATATAACAGAAAGGAAGATTTAAATTAGACAGTTAAAGATGGACCTAGGATGGGAGAGATCAAGTATGATCTGACCGTAAAACCAAACAAACAAAGTATGCACTAAACCTAGTAAGATTAGTGGTATATATGTGTCACTTTATATCATTTGTTTTCACCTGAGTAAAATTTTGAAAGGATAAAGGGGAAGATAAGGTCGATGGAGAGGTTATTTGTCACGAAGGTGAATGTCGTTTTGAATATCATAACAGATAAAATACTATACCTTTTATATGGAGTTATTTCAGGAATTTGTTTCGCGACAATCGAATGACAGATGTGTAAGAGTGAGTTTGGGTGACTTATATCTCCAGGTCTAGGTCGTGAGAACGGACCTTTTAGGATCCCTGCCTCCTCGAACCACCCGACGTCAGGTACCCCAGCCATTCTCAGCCTATGTTGACTCGCTGAAGTGAAAGTGAAAAGTGAAAGTACGTAACCTCTTCCTTTACCGTTGGGCGAGGTCACAAGAACGGACCTCTTAGGGTCCCTGTCCCCTCGGACCATCCGACGACAGAGACCCCAGCGTGTCTCAGCCTGTGCTGACTTCGCTGAATCGTCGTCGTCGTTGTCGTCCAAGTATTTCGAGTTTTCAGAGGTTTGTCCAAATTAGATCTCCTGAAGTGTCTTTGTGTACTGTTAATTTAACGACTTTTAGTTCTTTTTCTCTATTAAAACTTTTGTCGTTCCTTTTTTTCGTGCAAAAGTATGTTCTCCCTTATGGGTATTCTGACAGTTATGTTAAAAGTCGTTTCTGGGACGTCCGGTTCTCCTCATGCTACTATGTAAGTTTCACGACTTTCTTTTTTTATGTTTCTCACGAAATGGATTGTTTCGACGGGAAGTTTATTCTTCCTCTCTACTTCTGAAAGGGTTTATTTTCAACTCGTCTAAGTTGAGGTGATCTGAACGGAATGTTCTTATGATTCCCTCAAGGGGTTCGACTTTACTTTCATACTATTATTCATTGTACTCTTGTATACTTTTACATTTTCAGTGACCATTACCATTGACATATCATTTTAGGTCTTATGAAATTTTTACATTTCCACAGTATATTTAGTGAAAATGGAGATTATATTTCCAATTTTCCGTTGGTATAATTTTGATTGATATCAATGTTATGAAACAAATATTATGTCACACTTTTTTTATATTTAACACTGTGTTTTGCCCTTCGTCCATCATTGTCTTGTCGCAAAAGTCACGTCAACGTCAACAACAATCGAATTTCACCTAACGATACTGGTATTCCTCTAAATACATTCGAAAAGTACCATTGGAGTCCGAAGGGTTTATCGAGTCACCCATTTCTCGATGGGTGACCCATTTCACCTATTTCACGGCTACGTCCTCTACGTCTTCTGTACCCAATCTAGGAACCCAACCCTTCTAGGGGACCTCCTCCTTTACCGTTGAGTGAGATCATAAGAAAAAAAAAAAAAAAATTATATCAAAAAATAAAAAAAAATAAAATAAAAAAAATAAATAAATAAAAAAATTCGAAAAACGAACGAATAGAAAAATAAAAAAATAAAAATAAAAAAAAATTTAAAAAATAAAAAAAATTTAAAATTTTAGAAATTAAGAATGTACGCAAGGGTTTGTACTTGGGGGGAGGGTGGAGGGAGGGGTGTTGTAGAGAGACCCAGTAGGGGTACGTGGTCGGGGTTCGTTCGACGTGGGATGCAGTCTGTACCTGACCGCTAAGTTAAGAATGCACTGTCATATGTATAATCTTAAGGGTAAGAGGGTTTAGTAGGGTGGGAGAGGGAGAGGGAGACTCAGGTTTTCCGGTCATATGTGTAGACACAGAAAAAACGACAGAACGTATGTCCCAGCAGTAACGGTAGAAGGATTTAAGGTATATATACACAATCATATGACATAACCACAAAAAGAAAGACCGAATGAAGTGAGACATATTAACCGAGGTCAAAGTAGGTAGAGTAGTCTTGACTAAGTTTACTTAAGAAAAATTGCCGACTCATTATGAGGTAACACATATACATGGTGTCGAAAGAATAGGTAAGTAGACGACTACCTGTAGATCCAACAAAGGTACAGGACCGATAATATTTGTCACGACGCTACTTGTAACCCCATGTACACAGAGAAAGTTAAGACCAAAGGAGCCACACATACGGGTCTTCACCCTAACGACCCAGTATTCCATCAAGATAAACGTTAAAAAATTCCTTAGAGGTGTGACAAGAGGTATCACCGACATGATCAAACGTAAGGGTGGTTGTCACATCCTCCCAAGGGAAAAGAGGTGTGGGAGAGGTCGTAAATAACGAACATCTAAAAACCTAGCGTCGGTAAGACTGACCACACTTCACCATGGAGTAACACCAAAACTAAACGTAAAGAGATTATTACTCACTACAACTCGTAGAAAAGTACACAAACGGATTTTTTTAGGGTACCTGTCTCCTCGGACCGTCCGATGTCAGGTTTCCCAACGTTTCTCAGTCCGTGTTGACTCATGTGTGTGTACCATTAGTGTTTCGTTTTAGGATATTATTTGTGTGTTTCTATTTGTATTTCTTCGTTTTATATAGTGACCTCTTTTAGTAGTCTAGTGTTTCTTTCCGTCACTCTCTTCTATCTTTGTTTCGCTGGTCTGTTGTTACTTGATTTACCGTTATCATTCGGAATTCATTCATCCACATTCACTTCAGCGAGTCAGCACAGGCTGAGAAACGTTGGGACACCTGACATCGGATGTTCCGAGAAGGCAGGTACCCTAAGAGGTCCGTACTTATGACCTCACTCAACGGTAAAGGAAGAGGTCCCCCAGAAGGGCTGGGTCCCTAGCTTGGGTCCAAAGGGCGTAACCTCCGTCTACGAAATTGGAGACTCGGTGGTCCCTTCGGAATTAGAGAGTTATTAATGAAATTAATATTCATATACGTTAAGGGGTTATTTCTGTATTTCATTACCTTACCTACATTTTTATTTGGGTTGATATACACTATATGTTCTCCTAGTGAAGTCGAAAGTCTTGTATGTGTCAATAA
This sequence comes from Capra ibex, assembly GCA_006410555.1. Classification (NCBI taxonomy): domain Eukaryota; kingdom Metazoa; phylum Chordata; class Mammalia; order Artiodactyla; family Bovidae; genus Capra; species Capra ibex. The sequence goes on from SJYO01016375.1 coordinate 344,387, forward strand.
CTTCCCTCCCTTTGTCTATAGGGTATATTTACCTTTCGTTTCCTCTCATCTCTACCGATATAAATATAGTATGTTTTATATACAATTGTGTTTTCTGTATTATCACTGTTTCTCTCGGTAATATATTAATATTCTTCCAGTAAAGTAGTTTTTTCTACATTGTTAGTATTTATAAACACGTGAGTTATAACCTCGTGGATTTACATGATTCTTTTATGATTGTAGACTTTACTCTGTATCTGTTGATATGTTGTTATCATTCTTTGAAGTTATGGATTAAAAGTTGTTACCTATCGTATAGCTCTCTTTTAGTTGTGTCTTTGTAACCCACACTTGACGTGAAATCTCGTTTACTAGGATTGTCTTAATTTGTCTTGTAATATAGGTTGTCTTCGTCTTATATAATTATGTAAAAAAGAGTTCCTGTATACTCCGTAAGACATCCTTTCTAGTATATAATACTATATGTTGTTCAGAATTGTTTGAATCTTACTAACTTTAGTATCGTTTATATAAAAAAGACTGTTTATTACCACATTTCGATCCTTTTATCCTTTTAAATGTCGTGTACCTTTAATTTGACGTGTAAGTACTTTTTGTTTACCCTAGTTCTAATTAGTTTTCCCCTTTAAATTTTCAGACCATGTGTGACTCCTTTGGTCTTTACTTTCTCTGTGTACATGGGGTTACAAGTAGCGTCGTGACAAATATTGTCGGTCCTGTACCTTTGTTGGATCTACAGGTAGTCGTCTACTTACCTATTCTTTCGACATCATGTATATGTGTTACCTCATAATGAGTCGGTAATTTTTCTTATGTAAACTTAGTCAAGACTACTCTACCTACTTTGACCTCGGCTAATATGTCTCACTTCATTCGGTCTTTCTTTTTGTGGTTATGTCATATGATTGTGTATATATACCTTAAATCTTTCTACCATTACTACTGGGACATACGCTCTGTCGTTTTCTCTGTCTACACATCTCACCTGAAAACCTGAGATTCCTTCTCCCTCTCCCACCCTACTAAACCCTCTTACCGTAACTTTGTACATATGATAGTACATTCTTTGCTCAGTGGTCAGATACAAACTACGTCCTATGTCCTACGAACCCCGACTACGTGACCCTACTGGGTCTCTCTACTATACCCCACCCTTCACCCTCCCCCTAAGTACAAACCCTTGAGTACATGTGGGTACCACCTAAGTACAGTTACATACCGTTTTGGTTATGTCATGACATTTCAATTTTATTTCATTTTTATTTTTAAATTGATTTTTTCTTTCTTTTGTTTTATTTCCGACCTCCATTGACCTTTGTCTTTTGTATTATGTGATTTTGAGGCCCCTCCGTCGTTAGAATTGTCTCTTCAAACGTGGACATTAAAGACGACCCAACAAGTTTTCCAAGTAAGACCAAAAGGGTATTCTACCTATATTATCACAAATCAACAGAACTTGAAATAAACTTTGTTAAAACAATGTGACATAACACTGTCGACAGTAGAGTCGTATGTAAAAAAATTTTTAAATAGTTTTAACCGTTGAAAAACTCTATGTCAAAAAGCTCCGTCTTCGGACTACACAGAGGGAAACGGACCGTTTCTGTGTTTTGATAGGAAAAGATAAAGTGAGGGGGAGGGAGGTAACCACTTAAAAACCCGTCGATAAAATTATAACTTCTACCTTCTTTTTTCGTTTTAAAAGTCGTATAATACGAAATGATGAAGTACTTTATATTTTCGTGTTGACTTTACTTTTTTTTTACACGTCACACACCTCTTCCACGACACTGACTCGTTTGTACAGTTTTCACCAAACGTTTCATAACATGACCTCTAAAGAGTGACCTATTACGAGGTCCCAGTCCATCTGGTCGACTTCGACTATCGTTAGTTTGACTCTATAATTAACTCTTGTTAGTTGGAATATGGTACACCCTCTATCAGTTGTATGAGTCTTATAGATTGAATTCACAATTTTTAGTAAACGTGGTTGAACCGATACAAGTAGTGAAACTACAAACCCAAAGTGTATTCACTATTTTAGAAGAACTGACATATAGATGTACGCTAAGAGATGATTTTGTATTGCTTTTGTAGGACAAAAATTTTGTTTAACACTGTCCACTACTTTTCATGTAAGACATGTTATTACATTTTACCTTCTCTAGTACCCCGTTCACTTTACTTGTTGGTGTTTGGTGTGGATTCCGTCCAGAAGTAGATCTCTTCCATCACGACACATATACCACCCTAACCTCCCTTCGGGAGATAATTCTCGAGGAAGGTCTTTCGGTTTGTTAAGTAAGGATCATGACGAGATTTAATCTGGTTGACTTTCATCGTCAGATGTTTTTCACAAACCTTAATCAGTTTTCTTTTACACATTGGAAGATAGTCCTATTGAATTCTCACAAACAAAGAAACTACTGGTCCGTTTTTGACAGTGTCGAACCGACCCTTCAAGTCTAAGTGGACGGTATAAGTGGTCTGTAACGTGGAATTCTAAAAGTAAATAAAACCAGAAATGTTTCAAGAGAATTACCTTTTTCTAAGGTAGGGTACCTTCTGATATTTTCTGTGAACCTTGTCAAGAAACGAGTTTTTTCTAATTTTTCAAAACCCTTCTACTCTAATACTTCAAAACTTCTAATACTTCTAGATACCAGAGAGTGGAGGAAGTCAAGAGACGAGGTAAGTGGAACAAAGTCCCGTGGGGGAGGGTAAAGGTAGAGATTGGGATGGACATTCTGTTGGAGGTTCATATAAAAGAAGATAAAAATAACTTGTGGCCGAGGAAACATCGTAAATAGTGGTGGACTGTAAAATATGTGAATAAAAGTATCCCATACAAAGATGGGAGTCTTATAATTCAAGTGCTTCCGTCGTTAAAAAAGACAAACAATTAAAGACACAGGAGTCATGGATCAAAAGATCACAGATCGTACATTATAAAATAAGTAATTTCTATACTCACTTTATTTACTTTAACTTTGTCATAGTAATTTTATCACGAAAATTTTTTGATAATCCTTGTCTAAGTAAAACCAAATTAGATGGGTATACACATCTTTTAAAGAGAAGAAAGGATAGACACTCTGAAACAAAATGAGCGATTATAGAGACATTTTGTCTTCTACTCATGAATGGTCCTGCCAACTCGATCATATATGTATATATATATATATATGTATATATATATATTTGAACCTAGAAAGTTCTTTTTCGAGACTCTTATTACGGACCTTGTATCTTTCGGAAAGTATTTGTAATCGAAAATAGCAACGACAATGATGTTTATATACTTTTTGTTCAGTAAGATGTCAGTTGACTTATTAACGAAGTCAGTATCAGTGTTACGATTATTAACTAACCTAAAAGTCCTTAGAAGGACATATTGAAGATCTTCATGTACATGTCAGAACTATTTTTATAGAACGTCCTCTGTTCTACGTCAATGTACTAGGACTGGTACATTTTCCTAAATTCTCTCTTTAACGACGAACGAATACTTATTCAGTCAGTACACTCATAAAAGAACACTCGAGATCCTTTACGTTACCTGAACGGAAGTCGTTACGATAGTATTAGCCCTATCGACTTACTTAATACTAAGTTATAAGATTTTATTAGTAAAGATCGTCGTTCGTCGTTAGACGGGAAATTCATTTTCCTAGACTCCAAAAAGAAGAAAACAATGGATTGTAAAGTCTTATTACATATGTATATACACACATACATATACATACGTATACTCACATACATACACATGTAAACAAATCAGTAATTTAGTACAGACTAAGAAAACACTGGAGTACCTGATATCGGTTCGTCCGAGGAGACAGGTACCTTAAAGGGTTCGTTCTTATGACCTCGCCCAACGGTAAAGGATGAAGTCTCCTAGAAAGACTGGGTCCCTAACTTTGAAGTAGAGGGTGAGAGGACGTAACCGTCCGTTTAAAAAATGGTGACGCGGTGAACCTTTCGGACATACACATGTATCCACAAATGATTGTATAATGGTTTTTTCCATTTCTTTTGTCAATTAAATTAACTTATATAATTTTGATTCAAAAGAAAAGTATAAATTAACGATTTTATATATTAACTTCCACCCACTTGTCCGAAATCTCTATTCGAACCTGAGTCTTATGGTAGAGATCAGGAACGACACTCTGGAGTTTATGTATGTCATCGACGTAATAGGACTCAAAGGAGTAGACGTTTACATGACGTAAATTGCTAGAGTCTGTACCACACTAATGAATTACAACATTACGATGTCCATGAATTTTGTCGTGAACGTGTATTATCTTTTTGTGACATAACTGTCCTTTATTTAATTTACTTGAGTTTCTCTGTTCGACTAAAGTTCTTTGTCTATCAGTCTACGTTCTTTGTTAATCAGATTATAACTAAATATCAATATAGTTAATTAGTTGAAGTCTTTTTTTAGATGGAAGTTGAAAGAATTTCGTTTTTCATCGGTCACAAAGAGTTGGGTTCAGGACTCATCTAGGATTGGTTTCGGGAATACAGTGTAGGGACCTCCTGAGAAGACGTTGTAGGACTGCCAACTTACTGTTTTATTCTACTGTCATACCTCCCTCGAACTCATTCTTTCGAGACACCATATTTTTGTCCTCTTTTTGCAATAGTCTACCTTATTTTTAATTTCAAGTTTTAGTCTCTGTTTAATGGCGAGACAAGAATTATACCGAGACACCTTTTAAGACTTTCTCTATCGGTATGGTCTGGTGGACTGGACGGAGAACTCTTTAGACATACGTCCAGTCCTTCGTTCAATCTTGACCTGTACCTTGATGTCTGACCAAGGTTTATCCTTTTCCTCATGCAGTTCCGACATATAACAGTGGGACGAATAAATTGAATGTACGTCTCATGTAGTACTCTTTGCGACCCGACCTTCTTCATGTTCGACCTTAGTTCTAACGGCCCTCTTTATAGTTATTGGAGTCTATAAGTCTTCTATGGTGGGAATACCGTCTTTCGCTTCTTCTTGATTTCTCGGAGAACTACTTTCACTTTCTCCTCTCACTTTTTCAACTGAATTACGAGTTGTAAGTCTTTTGATTCTGGTACCGTAGGCCAGGGTAATGAAGTACCGTCTATTTACCCTTTTGTCACCTTTGACCGACTGAAATAAAAAACCCCGAGGTTTTAGTGACGTCTACCACTAACGTCGTTACTTTAATTTTCTACGAATGAGGAACCTTCTTTTCGATACTAGTTGGATCTGTCGTATGATTTTTCGTCTCTGTAATGAAACGGTTCTTTCCAGGCAGATCAGTTCTGATACCAAAAAGGTCACCAGGACATACAAAAACTCTCAACCTGATATTTCTTTCGACTCACGACTTCTTGACTACGAAAACTTGACACCACAGTCTTTTCTGAGGACTGTCAGGGAACCTGACGTTCCTTCAGGTTGGTCAGGTAGGATTTCCTTTAGTCAGGACTCACAAGTAACCTTCCTGACTACAACTCCGACTTTGAGGTTATGAAACCGGTGGACTACGCTTCCCGACTGAGTAACCTTTTCTGGGACTACGACCCTTTCTGACTCCCGTCCTCCTCTTCTCCTCCTGTCTCCTACTCTACCAACCTATCGTAGTAGCTGAACTACCTGTACCTAAACCCACCTGAGGACCTCAACCACTACCTGTCCCTCCGGACCGCACGACGTCAAATACCCCAGTGTTTCTCAGTCTGTGTTGACTCGCTGACTTGACTTGACTGAACTCGACTCAATCTCTTTTACCTCTATTATAAACATACTGGAATAAACTTACGAACGTTTACAAATGACTTTTTATTTTACATTACTTTTTTATAAAGTCGTAATCTTTACGACTAATTTTTAATATAATTGTTTTGAAAAACAACACTAACTTTTCAATTTTCACGTTATCAGATCTTAGGTCCTTTTAGAGTTAACACTGTCTCTTTTCGTTAAATACTTTTAAAAGTAAATAATTTCACTGATTTAGTACCTTACAAATTTTTATAAAAGTATAAAAGGTAAATTTTTATTAAATTAGAAGTGTTCGATGGATACATAATATAAATTTAAATTAAATATTTTCCATCTATTTTAACCGAAACAGTCTTATCATTAACCGTACATTTACTAGAGAACCTTCAATATTAATATTCTCTTAAACTTCGTAAATCCTTTGTTATACGTGAAAAATACTTTTACAATCCTTTCCTTTCTTTCATCTTTCCCTCTCCTTATTTTAATTTCTCTCCCTTTTTGATTCTTCTTCCTTTCCTTCTTTTCTGTCTTTTTTCTTTCCTTCCTTTCCGTCTACCTTCTTTTCCGGTTGTAGAAGATGTACGTTTTATCGTATTTAAATTTTAATAACCTCAGTATTACTACGATATGGTATAGATTGTTTTGGAAGTTTATTTTTATTTATCTTCCTTCGTAGGTATTTATCGTCTAAGAGTTCACACTGTCAAAGGTTCATGTGGATGAATAGACGTATACAAGGACATTTATACAAGTTGATAGTTTTGTGTCGAGTAAAAGGGACGGATACGTTAACAGGAAAAATACACTACCTGGTATCTATGAGTCCTACGGGGTCTTTTACACAATCAAGATTTATTCAAACTTTGTGGTACAGACAGGTTTGATATACCAGTCAAACCCAAGAAGATCCTTTCTTAGGTCCTTTTGGTTGATGACAGATAAAGTGTCGTCCCGGGTCTTGTTTCTATAAGGTTTGACTAAGACTTATAGTGTGAACTAAATCAAAAATGGTACGGACTTTGGATCAGATACTTTAATGTCATTTCTTATTGAAGGTTCTTACTTTATTTTTGATGTTTATTTACCTATGAAAGTCATTATAATTACTTTAATAATATTCTAATAATATAGGGTATACTAGATGCCTAGAAACTGTAAAAATGGAGTTCGACGAATCCAAAATTTTTATGAATCATTAGGAGTATGGAACTCGATATTAAAAATCTTTAGTAGAAGGTTTATTAGAATTGTCACAAATAATATATTTGAATTGTTAGTAAACTGTCACACCTGGTGTTGTTTGACACCTTTTAAGAAGTTTTCTACCCTGATGGTCTGGTGGAATGGACAGAGGACTCTTTAGACATACGTCCAGTTCCTCGTTGTCAATCTTGACCTGTACCTTGTTGTTAGATCAAGGTTTAACCCTTTCCTCATACAGTTCCGACATATAACAGTGGGACAAATAAATTGAATATACATCTTATGTAGTACACTTTACGGTCCGACCTACTTCGTGTTCGACCTTAGTTCTAACGGTCCTCTTTATACATATTGGAGTCTATGTGTCTACTGTGGTGGGAATACCGTCTTTCGTTTCTTCTTGATTTCTCGGAGAACTACTTTCACTTTCTCCTCTCACTTTTTCATCAGAATTTTGAGTTGTAAGTCTTTTGATTCTAGTACCGTAAGTCAGGGTAGTGAAGTACCGTCTATCTACCTCTTTGTTACCTTTGTTACTCTCTGAAATAAAACCCCCCGAGGTTTTAGTGACGTCTACCACCGAGGTTATGAACCCGACGGACTACACTTCTTGACTGAGGAATCTTTTCTGGACTACGACCCTTTCTAACTTACGTCCTCCTCTTCCCCTACTGTCTCTTACTCTACCAACCTACCGTAGTGGTTGAGTTTCCTGTGCTCAGACTCGTTCGAGGTGCTCAACCACTACCTGTCCCTTCGGACCGCCCGACGTCGGGTATCACATTGTTTCTCAGCCTGTGTTGACTTACTGACCTTACTCGTCAGTAATTAAAAATAAAAGTTGTTTTAAAAAGTGTACCAGTAATTTTCTTACCCATTTTCTATTTATACTCGTGTTCGTCGTCGTTTCTTGTGTTAATCTTAAAATTACAATTTTCGTCTTTTATATAAGAAACGACCTGAATTCTAAACTACTTGTGAAGGACTTTCATATAAATACTGCCACCAACTATATTACCCAAAATGTCCAACACGACCACCATTTCTTGGATTGACGGTTACGTCCTCTACACTCTCTACTCCCAAGTTAGGGACCCAACCCTTGTAGTGGACTTCCTCACGTTAAAGTGTTTTCTGTCATATATATTATCATTTTTCATCCAGATACAAACCAGTCTATTTCTGTCTTTGGGTCTATAAAGTTAATGATAGATATTATTAATAATAGGTTAATGATACATATATTGATTTCTCGTGTTACATTGACGGATCGTCTCGTAGACCCGTTTTATTTATAATATTTCCTACTGCGAGAAAGTGACACTTTGTTTGAGTTGTATTTTCACTCTTAATTTTAATCTCACATTTATTACTTTTAATTAACGTCTTAAAGTCAGATTATTTAGTTTCTCCATTAGCAACGAAGTTTATAATAGCTTGTTAAGTTTATCATTAACGTTTTCTTACGAAGTTATACGAATATTAGAAGGTTATACTGTGGGGTGAAGTCACAATAGATTGTACTTTAGGGAACCTTTCTTCTCGGATCACCCGATGTCAGGTACCTCAGCGTTTCTCACCCTGTGCTGAATCGTTGATTCGTTGTCGTTCGTTGTTACTATGACTTTCGTCAAATTGTCGAAATATTGTTATTCTATTACAACCTTTAAAGTAATACCGAAAATATTCATTTACATATCAATGGATTTAGGAGACCCCATATTTGTTAACCGAAAGTTAATATTCGAATAGGTTTTCTCTTCCATAACACAGTACCTTCCGATGTATACGGACGTACCAGTCAGTGAGTCAGTACGGACTGAGAACACTAGGAAACCTGACATCAACCCTTCCGAAGAGACAGGTACCCTCTCTCTCGGGGTCTCTCACAGAATACAAAGATGGTGGTGACCCCCAACGTCGTTTACTTATATATGAACCATTAGTCCTAGTTATTTGGGTTGATGATGTAATTTGAAAATAAATAGACACCGTACTCTTCAGACGTTGTCGACCTATTGTCAGAACTGAAGTATGAGACCTCTTGTCGACGACACATCAGACCACCTTCGTAAAGAGAGAATCCTTAATCTTGGAAGTTTGCAAGTCTTAAACCCCTTAAGTCTGTTTTTTGAATAACCAACAAGTGTCTACATCGTATCTGTTCTCAATAACGGTATAGAAAGTGGAACTGGATACATAAGGTTGATACCCCTTTTATAGGGGTACTAACTTTTATGGCGGTAACAGTTACTTAGTTAGTATCTGACTATCTTGGGAAATTCCCGCAACGGAGTGTCGACTATGGTTAGTTGGGAATAATCGTCCGTACATCCACTAGCCCAAGTACCTTTAACTCTGGTTACTGAGGGTACCCATATTCGATTAACGTTGTCAAACAAAGGATACTTTAAACAATTAACTAGACTTCTTAACAATAACCACACTACCACTTACTTCGTCAAAGATTCTGTTACCTATCTTTACTACAGTCTTCGTAACATTCGGTTCTTCCGTTTTTATAGGTAATGTGTACATTAAGAGAGTTCCCTCTTAACTAACTGAGAGTATGTGGCTACCTTCCTCAGTTTACATTAGGTGTCAGGTCGTGTACCGATCGACCACAGAGGTCCCGTGGTTCGGCATGAACCATGGACCGTAACCAGGTAAGATAACCTTCCAACCAAGAGGTACCATCGTTATTCTTCTAATTAGAACAAGTCCCCTGTAAGTAAAACAACTCTAGTACATACAAGAAGTAAAGATACGGTGTTTGTAAAACAAGTACTCTGTGAACTCTGTCATTCCTACAAACTCCTTCTCCAATTGACTACAGATACATTGTGGAACAGGCATACTAATAATTCTTCGATCAAAAATCATTTAAGGGAAATCATTCTAAGGTACGTCCTACATTTACAGGAGTGTGATAGACTAGGTGAGTGTAGAGAGATGAGGTTAGTGAAACGGTAGTAAAAAAAATAACACAAGATTTAAGGATTATTAGTCTAATTGATAATCAGTATGAGTGTTTAGTCACTTCTAATAATTATGAAGATTATTAAAATTTCGATGACTCATTTATTTATTTACATGGATTAATTGAATAAGGATGTCTCTCTCATAAAGAAGGGACCACAGAAAGTCTTTCTGTAATATAATCTTTATATTATAATGTTATAAGAGGAAGGTTACTACGGTCGTATAAAAGGTCTTTATAGACATTTAGTCCGGACTAAAAAAAAAGGAAAAGGAAATAACCAGTACCTCTTGAAGAGTACTCTTATATTCATACCTAACTCCCTCTCCTTCACAACCTCCTCCTCATTTATAATATCCATACTCCGTGGGTGAGTTCGTTTAGTGAAAACAGAAAGTCCTGACACTATCCGTCTACAAATATATACGTACACGTATGTGTGTGTATGTGTGTGTGTGTGAACGTCTTTTAAAGAATTCGTCAAGACTTTCTAGACACACAAATATATGTTATATCGTATATTATATTATAATTGAAGTCAAGTCGAATTAAGTCAGCGAGTCAGCACAGGCTGAGAAACCCTGGGGTACTTAACGTCGTGTGGTCCTGAGGAACAGGTAGTGGTTGAGGGCCTCAAGTAAGTTTGAGTACAGGTTATAATTGAACTATTATGGGTTAAGTATCACCCTTGAGTCTAACATAGTGAACCGTCGGATCACAGTCTACATGTCAGAGATGGTTCTGGTCAATTGTTTATTTCTTAGTTAATATCAAAAGACATTTACTCACACACTGAAACAAGGTTTAGGGAGTCAAGTCAAGCCAAGTTCGCGAGTCAGCACAGGCTGAGAAACGTTGGGGTACTTACCCTATCCATTATAGTACCAGATTAACACCAAAAGGTCTACGACATAGAAATGAACTGTGTCTGAGTTCATTAGAAGTCTTAGTGTTCCATAAACCATCTCGTCGAACCTCTTATTGGACTTAGATAACGAGACCATCGTAATCGAGTCATTTACCCAAAACCGTCGTGTAGATGTCACTGTGTTCAAGAGGGGTCATAAGTCTCCGAAAAGTTCATAACCCCGACCCTGAATTATCATCTGCTACATTACATTTATTCAACAAAATAAATGAAACCACATTTATATTACCGTAGGGTGAGGTCATGAGAACGGACCTTTTAGGTACCTGCCTCCTCGGACCATCCGACGTCAGGTACCCTAACACCTCCCAACCTGTGCTGACTCGCTGAAGTGAAAGTGAAAAGTGAAAGTACGTAATCTGTTCCTTTACCGTTGGGTGAGGTCACAAGAACGGACCTCTTAGGGTCCCTACCCCCTCGGACCACCCGACGGCAGATACCCCAGTGTGCTCAGTCCGTGCTGACTTCACTGAATCGTCGTCGTCGTCGTTTATACGAGATATAAATGTATATGAGAGGGGGTTTGCGATCACTCTATGATCCGAAGACTTGAAAGTATCCTAAATAAATGGAAGTCCGTTTTCTTACAGAACGATTCTGTAAGTTCGATGAACGGTGAAGAATAAGTTTTCTAGATTAGTTGTACTATATTAGTTAAATAATTTTATCACACTATAATACGTCACAGTTTTGTCAATTTTAAAGAAGTCTGACTAAATATCGTCTCTTGTCCTCTTCTCTTCGTTAGGACTCAGTTATAGAATTTTCATATGACAACTGTTACAATTCATTTACGTATAACAAAGACCGTTATACGAAGACCGTTAGAAAAATAAATAAATAAAATGAAATGTTATAACATAACCAAAACGGTATGAAGTTGTACGAAGGGGGTACCCACATGTGCACAAGGGTTAGGACTTGGGGGGAGGGTGAAGGGAGGGGTATGGTAATCTATACCTCCTTTTCTCCGCTGACACATAATCATGGACTTCAACATAACAGGACGTGGTAATTGATGTAGTAAAGATCTTGAAGTCTCCGTCAGTTAACTTAGTGCAGGATTAATTTAAACGTCCGTAGGTGTTCACAACAGGTTATATGTGGGTAAAAGAAATATCCGATTTGTACTGTCAATAGACCCCTGTCACCAATTTTAGTGAAGGAGGGGCGAAGTAAAGATGTCAAGAAGGTCTAATCGTTATAACGACATCCACATGATATGAAGATGAATCAAGAAAGGTCTTATTATGCAGAATTCCGTACCTTCGGTTACACCTTTAAGACGGACAACGACTTTTACAGAAGGTAAATAACGAGTTCTTAACTCCTTTACTGGTCTCACCAAGACGAAGAACCCTCGACTTATATCTGATTTTGAGACAAGTAGTGGATTAACGGTATTTAGAGATAAAACCGTTAAGATCGTATTTTATTAAGACGTATCTTGTTTATTTATTATCATAGTACTACTATCATACCAAAAAATCTCTGAAGTAATTATTTAGTTGTATTTGGTTTTACTTATTAATACAAATAGACGATTAATATAGAGTCAAGATTAAGACTTTATTTTTATTTAGTAATAATATAAATAATATATATATAGTAAACTACAAGAAAGAGATATTTTTCTTTTTATATTTAGAATACCCAAAGTTTGAGTATCCAATCTAAAAGTTAATTTTAAGAGGTAATTAGAATAAAATTGATAAAACCTCAACCAAGACCTTCTTCACCACTATACGTTCGTTTTATGTGTGTTCAACTACTGTATAAAACCTTCTCTCTTTTATTATTTCAATGTAAAGTGGATTTTAATTAATACACTTTACATAATATTTCTTGACTTTACATTGAAATTTTTAAGTAGAATAAAAGAATTTCTTATTGTAGTTTCTGGTTTATCATTTATAAACCCCGAATATACTGATGTCTCAGAGAAAGTGTCAATCAGTCGAGACGGTAAAATCACTGAATTGACGGTATCTATTTACCTGTGCTTAGGTAAGGTAATTTACAATAAAGGTTCTGTTATCCACTACCCAACGTAAATACCTTGTATTATATGTTTGGAGATTCAATCTTATTTTTCTTCGTATAGATGTCGAACGATATCGAAAGATTTAGAAATTCTAAAAATCTTACCAGGGGTTTTCCTTTATTCAGTTGTTATAATTGTTACATCATCTGATGAATAAAGGTCATCTTTTAGACCTTGGTTCCAAGGACGATTAATATTACAAAAAAAAATTAAATTTTACAATCATGTAACAATCATGTTTATCGTACATAATTGTTCAATTGTCGACTACCACATACGGGACTTTTGAGGTAATACTTATTTTATTTTTACATCGATTCTCAAACGTTATAGAATAAGTTTCGACTACATTAGTTTGGTGAAGTTTCAATATATTGGTCCGAACGAAAGTAAATCTGATATAGACTCATAGTCACTATGTACCCGGTTTCATTCGTGAAGACTTTGGTAGACCAAGAATTGATATCAAAAGGTCGGAGACACAGTGTTTGCTTTCACTCTGGTTCTACCAAAGGACAAGTTACTCTTTTTTTTTTTTTTTTTTTTGAAAACGTAATACCATAAACAAGTTCTTGTCTTTTATTACATGGTCCTTACACTGGAAATCTCCATTTACTTGTAAAAAAAGTAGACAAGAAGAGGAGATGTGTCCCCTTGTTTACTCAGTCGTGGTATTTTTAGTGTGTTTACATCTGTTGTTTGTCAATACTTGTCTGTCGTTGACTTACCACCGTGGATTTTTATATATCTTTCTTGCTGAACTAAAAATGGAATATTTTCTCTAAAGATTCTTGGTCTCAAGTCACTTTGAAAGTTCACTTTAGTCTTGTCCATTAATTTCACAGGGTCTTGTGGACTAGAAAACGAACCGTACAGGAAATTTTACTTCGTGTAATCGTAAACATATATAAGACTCCTTTTTTTTTTTCTAGATATTGTATTTATAAAATAACTTGATTACTTTTATAATTGTAGTCATTCGATTTTTATCCGTAATTCTATTTTCTTTTTATTAAACTACTACTCACGATACTTATTTTTATGTAACAAGGGATTTATGACTTATAAGAATGTCCTTACTCTTCTATTTACTTCCGAAGAATTTAAGTAAATCTTTTGTGTAAAAGTAATTTTCTTATGTTATTAACGTAAAGAGTCCCAGACATACCCTTATTATTATTTAATATATCTTTTGTAACTGTATAAAATTGTGACGGAAGGTTTTGATCTTAAGATTATGAAGTTTTAACAATATATGATTTCGAATATTCTTTACTGTTTAATATTGATTTGAATCAAATTGTTGTCGTTATTTTTCACTCCCACCGATACATCAACATTTCATATTCAAAAACCGATATCCAAATCAAAAACGAAGTAGTTAGTAGAGTCATATGGATTAGAAGTCTCTATGAACAAAATTAAATATTATAACTGAAGGATACGTTAATAAATTAAGAAGTCTTGTAAAGGGTGTATACCACTAATCCGTAGGAAAATGTTGAAGCCTTAATAACCTTTTTCAACCGAATTTCGAGTTGTAAGTCTTTTGCTTCTAGTACCGTAGACCAGGGTAGTGAAGTACCCTTTATCTACCCCTTTGTCACCTTTGTAACAGTCTGAAATAAAAATCCCCAAGGGTTTAGTGACGTCTACCACAAACGTCGGTACTTTAATCTTCTGCGAATGAGGAACCTTCTTTTCAATACTGGTTGGATCTATCGTATAAGTTTTCGTCTCTGTAATGAAACGGTTGTTTCCAGACAGATCAGTTCCGATACCAAAAAGGACACCAGTACATACCTACACTCTCAACCTGACACTTCTTTCGACTCACGACTTCTTAACTACGAAAAGTTGATACCACAACCTCTTCTGAGAACTCTCAAGGAAGCTGAAGTTCCTCTAGGTTGGTCAGGTAAGACTTCCTCTAGTCGGGACCCTAAAGAAACCTTCCTTACTACGATTTCGACTTTGAGGTCATGAAACCGGTGGACTACACTTCTCAACTGAGTAACTTTTTCTGAGACTACGACCCTCCCTAACCCCCGTCCTCCTCTTCCCCTGCTGTCTCCTACTCTACCGACCTACCGTAGTGACTGAGTTACCCGCACTCAGACTCACTTGAGGTCCTCAATCACTACCTGTCCCTCCGGATCACACGACGTTAAGTACCCCAACGTTTCTCAACCTGTGCTGACTCGCTGACTTGATTTGACTTGACTTGACTTTCCTATAAACATCGAATACTAGGATTTTTCTCTGAGTAAAACCGACTACGGATGATATTGGGTGTTGTTTTTTTGAGAAACCAGGACAATTCATTAAATGACTGACTATCTTTTCAAGAGTAAGTCTCTCTATCTTCCTGTTTTAGTTAACTTGTAGTAGTAGAGAGATGTATGTAGGATAGTTTAAGTAAAACTTAAGTAGACTCACCTCTATATCTGAAAGACATTATCGAAGGGAAAGAAGACCTAGAAATAAGTCAGAAGTGGAAGTCGAAGAGGACTTTGACGACAAACGTTAGTAAACCAAACATTTTTGAAACCTAAACTCAAAGGACTGAGACGGACAGGATAAGTAGAAATCTAGACTGATAAGTCTATATAGACACTCAAAAACGTGTTAACCCACCAGGAAGTAGGTAGAGGAGTCCAGGTGATGTGACACTCGATGTGGGTTCGGTATCTAATTCAGGTTCGTATGGGTATAGGAACCGAGAAAAATTTGAAAAAAATTTGAAAAACCGACTCTACCCAGAAGAAAATGAAACGAAACGTCCCCGTAAGAGATCAACGTGGTTTGTCCCCGATGGACAACAACTCCAGTGCCCGAAGAGTAACGTCACTAGAGAGAATAACACCTCGTGTCCGATGTCCGTGTACCCGAAGTCTTCAATGTCAAGCGTCCGAGTCATAAACGTCCAGTACCCGGGATCTCATATCCGAGTCATCACCCCGAGAAACAAGGCACCGTACACCTTAGAGAAACCTGGTCTCCAACTTGGGTACAGGGACGTGACCTTCTACTAAGAATGGGTGGTTCGGTGGTCCCTTCAGGGGATATAGGTACAGCGAATTTGAAAGTACGAACTATACAGTACTGTTGTGACAAAGACCGCCCTCTTACTTTGTCTATTCGAAATTTATAAGAAATTCCTGATTCTGAATTACTAGTTTCCGACTTTTCGTTTAGTATCATCCATAAAATAAAGAAGACAGAAAAGGGAAGAGTTTTCTAAGTACATATAGACTTACCTACTTGTTTTTTATCTTCACTGTCTTTACAAAATCTTTCCCTTTCCTGAGTCCTATCTCCTTATCTAAAAAGGATTTAGTTAGACCTTATCGGTAAACCTAAGTAAGTAAGTTGGTTGTCTGTGAACTCATGGATGGTCTAGGACCGTGATAAGATCTGACAGTTATGTCATCGTTTGTGTCATGTCTATTAGATCTGAGAGTACGTAGAAAGTAAGAACACTCTATCTGTTTTTAAGTGTTCATTTTATTCGTTTTGTTAAAATTTTTCACTGTTCCGAAACCCTTTGTCCTATCGATACTCTGTCTTGAAGACCTCGTTCCCGATAAAATCTAACTCAAAAGTCTCTTCAAAAATTCTCACCCATCAAAGGTTACTCTAATCTCACTGTTTTCCCCTCGGTAGACACAATTCTAGGTATTACCTTTTGAGTTAAAGAAGTTTACACGACGTAAAGTTAAGTAGGAAGTCTATGTAGTTGGAACAAATCTGAGTCTCAGAGAAACGGTTACCAAGAGAGACAGACCTTAACGTGAGGTAGTTCTCTAGTCCACTTGTTTTAATTATACAAACCTTCCTTCCTCGATGTCCTTCTACTTAATGTTTAGATGAATAATCCAACCATGTTTGTATTAAAGTCAAACCTTGATACTTAAAATTTAGTAATATGGATCCGAGTTTGTGTAGAAATAATTAATTTGATCTTTGGTAATGTTAAGTGGACGAAAACGGTTACTCTTTACGAATAAATAAGGACATCGTAGTTTTAGGTAGGAAACCCTAAGTTGCTTGAGAACCTTTTGTAAAAGACGGAGGACGACCAACACTTTCACAAAAGGAACGCTTTTCAACGGTTCTAAGAACTTCTTTACCAAGTTCTTCGGTCGACTGGTCTCCAGTCCACTTATACTGTCTACTCCGTTTCGAAACATCTGGCTAAGTAGGTTGTAAACTTCGTAACCAACACGTTACACGCTAGGTCGCTACAAACTTCTTAGCCCAGGAAAGATAACTGTTACGACTGACGTCCGTGACACCAAAATCTCGTAAAGTAGTCAAACGACTCGAATGAAGAGTCTACATTACCAAAGTGTCCCTAAATCTTTCGACATCACCTCGTCCGCCCGTCGTCTGGTGGTTTGTCACTGGTACTGGGAAAAGACCACGTTCAAACCGAAACCCTTCCTGAAACCTCGAAGAAGAGTTAGGTTGGTGACTCGACCAGTACCGACCAATAACATATTTTACGTGGAAAAGTATGTATAGTGTTAGGGTAGTTCTTTACCAATCAACAACAACGTATCTTATTCTCTTTAGTTACGAAGTTTTACTACTATAAAATTTTAAATAAAAGTCAGTCAAGTACTCCTTGGGTGAATAGTTCGAAAAAAAGTGGAAAGGTTAAACAGAGTTTACGACTTACTAGTATCTTACCAGCTGCAACTCAAGAAGCCGTTGAAGAGCACATCGACAGTTTCCTAGTCGAAGTTGTTACCGAGAGTTAACAACAACAATTGAAGACTACCGACCGGTGACTCGAAGAGTGGAAGTTCCGAGAACAGAGGAAACGTTTTGAGGAACTTGGTGGTGACATACAAACAATCGTCAAGAACCCGGTTTACGAAACAACTACAACACCCAACAAAGGTGACGAAATGGTGGGTTAAACTTGAACTTATTCTCTTAACGAACTTAAACGAAAAACAGATTGTAGTAAAGGGATCAGACTTTATTTATATTTTATTTGTCGTTCATTATTCAGTGATCGTTTTTTTTATTTCACTCTATATACGTAATGTTACTATATAATGTATTGGTGTAAATAAATTCTTACATAAGGTTATAGTTTGTCGTTTAAAGTTGTTACGTTTTGACGTTAATAAAAACGTGGTTGGATATATTATTACGACGACCTTTAACGACACGTCATAACCTCGATGACTCTATAGTTTCTAACAAGGATTAAAAGACCTTTTCCTTTACTTTCAACAATTCACTATTTTACCCTTTATAACTAACCTCACTGAATACTCCAAAGGTTTATCACCTAACCTAACCCCACCCTTAAATCTGAAGAAGTACCTTTAAAGTTCAAATTTTGTAGATAATCTATAGTATAGAAGGATTAAAGACAGTACAGATTCACGACAACAATGTAATGAACTACTAAGTACCGGTACAAACAAACAAAGAAAAAGAGGATGGATATAGTGTTAAAGAGTCGTTCTTTGAGACAGAGGAAATGTTCAAGGTCTACAAGAAGGACTGGTTAGATGAGTACTGTAAGGAGGTCATTTATAGAAACCAGATACACGTTTGTTCACTGGACTCAACCTGATTAGTCCGATTCTCTTTCTAGTGTATAAAGTACTGGTATCCCTTTGATCGTGGTCATACGAAATTGTAACACCTATTGCCCGGTGTCTCTTCCCCTTTTTTATATAACCAGAAACTACGTTGATTGATTTGATTGAGACCTTGGTACGATGGTGATTCGAAGGATAATACATCCTATAGTTTGAAGAGATAATAACTTAGGTCAAACCTACTCCTTAAGACAATAAACGTCGACCTTCGGAGGTGTAACTATTTGTTGAGGATTCTATACTTTCCTTAGAGATGAACACTAACAGTGAGTAAATAGTAGTTTCCAGTACGACGTCCTAAGAATAGTTGTTTACTATTTGATACAAAAGTGACATGACTTTTATATTCTTACTTATATTTTAACCGTAAAAAGGATCTTCCATCTAGTAAAGGGAGATTGACTTCACATAAAGAGATGTAGTCCCGAAAAGGTGGAGTGTGATAACTGTAAACCCCCGTCCTATTAAGGTGTGACACCCCGACTGAGCACGGGATACTTACAAATAGTCTTGGGGACCGAAGATCAGTGTTTTACTGTCATCTTGAAGGGGTCAACCACTTTTGATTTTAGAAGAAGTCTATACCAATTTACTTGGGACCCACTACTTTGTCAGTTACGAGGATTAATTAGATCTCAATAGATTTCCCAATCAGTAAGCGTTGTGTAACACTAAAAATTAAAAAACTATGGAGATTTTAATAAAAAAATATACGGGAGAAAGTCTTGTTAAAGAATTTTTAGTAGTTCTTCTTAACACACTTGTCTGTTTTGTATCATAGAGAGGAACAAACTAAGATTACGATCACTTCACCAATTATTCGACTGACTTACACATGTTCAGGTGACACACTAATTCAATTGTCCCATCGTCACTGAAGGGGTGGAGGGTGTAATGTGTATAAAACGGTTATAAACTATCAGAGGTTTCCATACATTGTTCTGTTACTGAGATCGGGTTTTTTTGGGTTTTCTGTTAGTTTACAGTCAAAGTAGGTATAGTGTCCGTGTTATGGATCCCTCCATTGGTAAAATCCTAGAGGAAAATACACGTCAGTACGTCAAACTCTTGTAGTCGTTATATTTCTTTACATATCGATATGGTTTGTACCCGTAGAGGTGTAGTATTATTTTTTCACAACCCGAATTATGAACGTTCATTTTATACATATTATTCCGTAGGAAAAAGATTTTCGTTAAAGAATATATACAAAATTTTCTAATTTTGGGATGAATCACTTGGTCAATTAAAGTTGAAAGTAGTATAATTGAATACCGGTATATTTAGATTAATTATGTTTATTTACCCGATGAATTTAACTGTCATCATCTACACTGTGTTTCTTTTTAATGAATTTAGCTACCTGAACATACAAGTCTACGTGTGTAAGAGTAAAAGTAATAGTCAAAGAGGATAAAAATGGAATACTTAATACAGGAGAAATATCCTCTAGACGTTCCAGTGTTTTACTTTTCTATTTTGAGATGAAGACACTTTAGTCGAGTCTTTAAAGTGTTTTTCGGAATTTCATTATTTAGTGCTGAGTCTCTTACAGTCCTGCAACTTCATCATCAGTGGAGTAAACTTTCATGTAGAACAAGTAAGACTCTTCAATATTGTTCCGAAAGTCAGGACCGAATTTTAACTGATATAAGAAGGGTTAAAGAACCATATCAACAGTACCTTGACGAATTAAGGTAAAGGGAAGAGAGATAAGATTGTCATTTGAGAAAATAATTTCCGTCAGTTATCGATATAATATTACAACTTTTATCGTATCAGGAAAATATTTTTAATTAAGTTTCCTATTTTTTGACAGTATTCGTTTTAAAGTTACAGACTTTGAAAATCAAAAATTGTCAGTATTGTGAAAACGTAAACGATACAAAACTTATAGACCGGAGTTCAAATTATTAATACAAAATTGTTTCAAAAGTTCAATATCTATGTAAGTCTATGGAAGTCTACGTAACATAAAAATAATAAATTGTGACGTACATTGTGGACACAAAGTGGGTTGGTTGGTATGTTATTTCTTTATTACGACCCGTCTTCGTCTTCTCAATCATTTTTATTCTCTTAGAAAACTAGAAACTTACTGGGAGCTAAAGGTAAAGAATAATTAAGTACTGTATTATACTTAGTTTGTAATTTCCCGCTGATGTTCCCTTTCACTTTAAACTTTATATTTATTCTATTCGATTTAAACTTCTATTCATTCTGAAATCGTCCACCAAGTCGTCATTTCTTATACGGAAACCCCAGTTCTTCTAGGGGACATCCTCCCTTACCGTTGGGTGTGGTCATAAGAACGGATCCTTCAGGGTATCTGTCTCCTTGGACCGTCCGATGTCAAGTACTCCAACGTTTTCTAAGTCTGTGATGAATCACTGGAGTGTTATTGTTGGAAACTCGTCATTCTCTATTATGCACGTACAAACACACACACATACACACATACACACACACACACACGACGTGCATATACTTCTCTCCCTATACCGTCTTCATTCCTGATTTTATTTTTTAAGGTAAACCTTTCAGTTTCCACTTTTATAAAGATTACGTAGGTTGTTGAGTTCAATACTTTCTAGGTCAACCTATTAAGTCTCCGTAAATTACTGATTTACACATATATGAAATCAACTTCTTCTAATGTCACAAAGTCCTGGATAAGGGAAAACGAAACAAACATCCCCTTCTCATCCCCTTTGGGTAAATATCTCCTCTACTTACAAATCGAAGAGACCCGAACAAAATCTATAGAACCCAAATCCGTTGTTACTTTATAGATTACTAATACCTATTCTTTACCGATACTATTTATTTATTATTTTTTGTTTTACATTACTTCGAAGAAAAGAAAGTTTTACTAATAAGTTTACATTTACAACTAATACAGAATCTTCTTGTACAATTGTAACCTACGAATTGGTTGATTCCTTCGATATATAATTGTTTTCATATTGGATTTATATTTCAATATAAATTTTATTTTATATATTTATATTCAATCGAGAAAGAGGTTCCTTTTACATTTTTAATATCATTAGATGCTAAATAAGAAATTATACCTATCTGACCTTGAGTGTTTTATGTAGAGTTCGAACGGATCTTTAAGGTTAGATTTAGGGGGTCTATATCTCCCAGAATACATCTAAAAGATACTTGTGAAATCACCCTTTTTCATCTGAGTCTAAGAGTGTAGTGGATATTTGTAGTGGTGTCCTTAGAAACATATATACAAACAGCAACACTTTAGGTCAGAAATCAGAAGAAATGGGTTATTTTGTTCTTGGTAATTCTCATAGGTCCTCGTGTCATCTAAAATGAATCTTTAAACTCCTTTGTCTCTTCTCCTCAAATACAATGTTAACATTTGTTGAAGTCTTTATTGACGTCATTGTTTAAGACAAGAATTTTACGGAAAACCGACAAGATGAGGTTATTTCAAATGTTATCGGTAAATATCGAATATCTTTGGTGGAAATATGGTAGAACGACTGAAGAGAGAAGTAGACTAGGGAAAGTCATCACTACTTTAATTGTTAATTTCGTTGAAGAAGGCTAGTAAAATTAGACTCGGTAAGTTGACATAGACACAACCAGAGTAAAAGGAAAGGTTGACCAAAAGATTATCTTAAAGATATGTCCTTTAAGATAACGGATTTTTCTGATACTCTATCGTTATTATACTTTATTAAGGTTTTATTTCAATGATTATTTTACATCTGTTTAGAAGATTAAAACATCGTCATGAATAAATTTTTATAAATCAAGTTTCACGTAATTTAATTTGGGTTTCTCCAAGTAATTAAAAGTCACCTTGTTAAAGTGATTTAAGACCATCGTTGAAGTCACTGACTCTATTAGTTTTCTAAGGGTTTGTGAAAGTCTTCTGTAAGACGGTAGACACCCTTGAAGGAAAACTTTTAGTGAATTCATTCTGTTCATACTCCGACGACCTTATCTTAGAGAAAGGGTCGACGGTTGGAACCTATTTTGCTAGAAGGTTCTCCTGTTTAAGTCCTTTTTGTTTAGTCACCTGTTTCTTTAAAAGAGGTGATGATCCTTCGTTTATAATTACTATAGGTATACTTGATTCACGGACCAAGAATAAAATTTTACCTTCAAACGGTAGAGGTGAACGTATAACTCTCTTCCATTAAATCGTACAGTAAAACAGGACGATGATGACGATTCAGTGAAGTCAACATAGACTGAGACACTCTGGGGTATCTGTCGTCGGTGGTGAGAGGGGGCAGGGACCCTAAGAGGTCCGTTGTCGTGACCTCACCCAACGGTAAAGGGAGAGGGTACGTACTTTCACTTTTCACTTTCCACTACAGTGAGTCAGCACAGACTGAGAACCACTGGAGTACCTGATGTCGGATGGTCCGAGGAGGTAGATACCCTAAAAGGTCCGTTTCATGACCTCACGCCACGGCAACGGAAGTCTACAATTTTGTTATTTCCTGACGTAGAGGTATAATGACTTTCCCCACGTGTTAATAGATCTCTTGGAACTGAATATCGACTTAAGTTCTTCATCTACAAAATCTATCGTAATGAAACCGATCCTACACTTACGTAAAATTTGTCCGTTCTTGTGTAAACGTACATAAATACTTTCTTTTTATTGTACATACCTACTACCGAGTCTACTACTTCTTTCACAGACGACCGTTACATCCTCTGGGTCCTAACTAGGGACCCAGTCCTTGTAGGGGACCTCTTCCCTTATCGATGGTTGAGATCATAAGAACGGATCTCTTAAGGTATTTGTCTCCTCAGACGCTCCGATGTCAGGTCCACCAGAGTTTCTCAACCTGTATTGACTCTTTCAATGTGTAAGTGAAAAGTGACCAACCAGTTTCACTACTTGGTAATACTTGTACAGATAAACAAAGGATCATTGATGAAGGGTAAATAAGGTTACTATAATCGACGTAAACGAGGAAGAAAAGTAAAAGACAATATAGTAAACTTTTCTTGACTTGAGGTCGTTAGTGTAAGGACCGATGTTCGTATACGTCTTTTTGATTAATCTAGGTTACCACCTTCTCCATTACGAACTACTCCGAAGACCCAAACTCTTTAGTGACATACAAAATCCTATAAGATTTTCGATGATCCTTCTGGTTGAAGTAAACGTAACCTCACACATGTACACTTCTGACCTTTCCGGAGTCTGTGAAAGTTTGGTATATCCCTGTCAATTGTTGACGTTCCCCCTCAATGATTTACCTACAGAACGTTAGAGACTTTTTCGTCTTATATCTCTATGTGTCTTTAACCCAAAGATCGTGTGACGTTTGTGGTGTTTTAGTTTAGATAAGTTTTGGGTCAAATGAAGACCTTAAAATCAATACACTCGATTGTTCAAAAAGAAATATTAAATTCAGTAAGACTTTAATCTAAAAATATTGAATGGTCGTTTTATTAAAATTATCTAAGTCTACAATAAACTAGAAGGTCTCCTTCATTCTCATTCTTACATACCCTCTTCGTTTTCATAGTACGAAGATCCTGTATTGTGGTTGGGAATTACTCTTATTGAACACCCAACGAACTGAGTAAGAGGGAGGATTATTTCAAGTAATTATTGAATGACTCCTCGAGTCTAACAAGGTAATGGAGGAAGAGGTGTAGAGACGAGCACTAGGTAGTTTAATTTAGACTTTCCCTTTCTTCATCACAACCACTCATACGAATACCCCACCCCAACCCTCACCCCCCTCTCACTCAGTTGTAGCCACTTAAGATATTAAAGACTGAGAGTTTATTCACGATAGAAACATACAAACATATAGTCTATAGGGTAATTTTAAGTAAAATTTCTTTTATCCTAAGTCTATGAATTTTTTACTTTCACTTAAAATCTTATGTTAGATACTTTTGATGACATACGTCTAAAAAAATTGAGTGTCTATAAGTGATAGGACGATTTCAACAACGCATCAGTGATTCAGTACAGACTGGGAAACGCTGGGGTACCTGACATCGGGGAGGTCCGAGGAGACAGGTACCCTAAGAGGTCCGTTCATATGACCTACCCAACGGTAAAGGAAGAGGTCCCCTAGAAGACTGGGGTTTTAACTTGGGTCCATAGAACGTAAACGTCCACCGTAGAAATGGTAACTCGGTGGACCCTTCGGGAAAGGTGATTTCTGAGTGTAGATTTCCGGACTTTCAATGTCTTCATCCTGAGGGTTTCCACTACTAAAAAAAAATTGTACAACTCGATACCTACTTCGTTATTGTACCGTGTTCAAATTCGAATCTGAAATCACTGTCTCGTGGGTGTAAGACAAGAGTGACAGAGTAAGTAACCTTAGTTAAACTGAATTACAGATGGAGAAGTCTTTTAAAAGGAGGATCCACACTAATTACTTGACTCTTGGTCAAACTCCTATGAACGACCTCTCTCTGAACTTAGGTAAGTTCTCAAAATTGTCCAGTTCGAATCGGAGAAGTACCGAGAAGAGAGTTGAGAACTTAATGATACTAAAAATCTCGTAAGCTAAATTGTGACTGAGGACTCAGCAACGAGATTTATATGTTTTGATTTTAGAGTAATCACGATATCTTAGGTGTATTTCGACATAACCATAAATTTATATTGTTTATTTTCTGGATTTTAACCTTTTTAATAAAAGGATATCAACTTAGGAACCTAATGGAAGGATTCCCGAGTCACCGGAAGACCACAGACTTTTCAAAGAGGACCACGGGTGACTACCCATGACTACGGTAATAGATACATTAAGTTACGGTTTAACGTCGATGGTGAGGATCAGACTCAGTAATTCGGTTCGATTAACACACTGGTAAAAAGAAAAGATACCGGGAACTTGTGGTTATAAAAAACCGTTGGTTCCGGATTTCGAAAGGATGTTCGATCGTCTGATCGTTACAGTAACTTTGAGAAAGTTTAGAAACATTCCAAGTCGAGGATCAACTTGGAGAACACATGATAGAATTCCGAACCTGGTAAAAACTCCGGGATTTTCGAAGTTCCAGACGATTTACGTCGGAAAGAAGATATCTTATCGTTTCGTAGACATGTTTTTAGCCTCGGTGTTGGGAGAGACATCGGATTTATTATGTTCCGGTTATGAAGTCGGTCGAGTTTTATATGACGGTTTTAGTTTTAGGGGACAGGTATTTTCTTACAGACCGTAGATTTCTGTTTCGTCAGTTACGCTGTGTTCGTTTTCAGGATAGATAATACATCTAAAATGAAAGGGTCACGAGGTTGTGTGGCTTTACTTGAGTGTGGTAGTCGGAGGAAGGTTTTTACGTCCAGGAAGGGGATTGGTGTCACAACCACACCGGATACCCTCAATGTTGTACCTGTTTATCTGCTGTTAAAAAGGGTTCCCCATGACGAGAGGACTCTCCTTTTCTTTCTCTCAACACACATGTACGAGTCTAAGAGGAAGGTTTATGTGGATAGAAGGAGGGACCCTTCCTCTACTTCTCTCTCACGTCTTTACAATCGGGAACCTAGTCAAACATAACTTTTGGGAGGTCCTATACCTCTTTTAATGAAAAGATGATGTTCCAGTATCACTTTTAATCAAAGTTACGAGAGTAGAAGTCCAGAATCCCAAATCATAAAATATAACATTACAATATTCCTTTAAAACAGCTTTACATATTAAGTATATAAAATTCACCCATAAGATATCTAGTATCTTTTTTCAGTCACTAATTCTTTAGTAAGTTTCTGAAGAGACCACCGAGTCACCATTTCTTAGACGGACGGTTTCTTACTCCGTGTCCAAACTAGGGACTAGACCTTTCTAGGGTGTACACCGTCTCGTCGATTCGAGCACATGGTGTCGATAACTCGGACACGAGAACCCTTGGTGATAATGACTCGGGGGTACACTGTTGATGATATCGGGTACACGAGATCTCGGATATGAAGTGTCGTTCTTTGGTGACGTTACTCTTTGAACACGTGGCGTTGATCTTTCATCCGGGGTGAGTGACGTCGATCTCTTTTCGGACACGTCGTCACTTCTGGGTCAGGTCGGTTTTCTATTTATTTATTTATAGAAAAAGTTTCGAATTCTTTTTCAGTAAATTTTAAGTCGAGAAGACACCTTTCATGTGTGGTCAGAAACTCAGAGACTTACCGTCTTAATGTTTAATAAAAATAATAAGCAGATACGAACGAATATTTAAGTTTCTATACACATTACAAATTACAGTTTTATAAAAATATAAATGTAATAAATCTATATGATAAAGAGTCAGGTTTTTTCTAATAAAATTTTAATTACAGAAAGATCGTTTTGAAGAGAAGTGACGGTTATATTTTGTCACAAAATTTACTTTGTATGATTTACTTACAATTCTTCTTTTTATATATCAGGTAGGATATCGAGAACACACGAGTGTATGAGGAAAATGAGGAATTGAACCAAATAAAATTAACGTCAAGTACTAAACTCGGAGTCCCATACGGTTGTATTAAATTTCATATACCAATTTTTACATTACAATAAATTCAAAATAAATATAACTACAAAAGTAGAGAAATGACGGGTTTGTATAGTTGTCTGTATATATACTCTATGAACAAAGTGATCGACTCTTTTAACGTACTATGAACGTGACTAAAGATATATAGTATATTAAAATAATATATATTTTATATCAAATAATTCATCTACACAGTAATATTTAATAGTGTGTGTAGAGTGACTTGTTGTGTTTTACGTTCGTGGCTGTGACGATAAATTAAAAGAACTTGAGACATAAAGTTTATTACACCTTAGTTTCATGAAAGTCCACAGATAGTCCACCATTAAATCGGTGGATTATAAATTGTCGGAGAAGTAAGAGTCCGAGAAAATAAAATATCCATACGGTGAAAGTTTCTATACTGTTACTTCAGTGTATACAGTTGTATGTACTTCGGTTATGACACTCATCATTGACGTCATCTACACTCTACCGATGTTCGACAATGAGGAAGACAACTCTATCGTAGTCAAGGAAAAGGGAACTTGGGTCCGACTGAAATTGTCGTACGACCTGGTTACCTTACACTACCTTCACTGTAAGAGTCTTGACCTTGTGATAAAGACTCTAAGGACGTGAAGACACGTCCTTCACACTAGGGTCCGACGAACAACCTTTCCGGTGTATATGCACGAGAGGTATTCGGTCGTCTCAGACAAACAATCCACAACAACTGTTTCGTGTTCTGTATACTCACTTTGGTAGAACTTAGGAGGTCTGTTCGGGTAAGTAGACAACCTAAGGTGAATCATGATGAGTACTACAGTGTCTCTTATCTTCTTGGAGGATCAACCACGTACGGACTAAAGACTAAGTGATTTAGAACTTTATGTTATTTCAGTGACAACAAAACTTAGTGACATAAAACCCATCAAACAATAAGTCGATATTTTTTGACCGTATCTACGGATTTATACTAGGAACGGTTTTTCGTACTCTTCACGTAAATAGTAGTTACTTTGACAGATTTTATCGATTATTAAAAGAATTCAGGAGACGAAAGTGGTCACTAAGAGTTCGAAAAGAAAAGGAAAAGACGGTACCGAATTAATTATTACTAAAAGTGGATGAGTTTTATGACGGTAATCAAAGTAACGAATAAACCAGACGGAGTATAGATTAAATCTAAGTATAGATTAAATGTAACACCGAACACCTATTCTGGGTTACGTGAACAATGTTAAGTCAACGAAAAAGAAGAGAACTGATTACTATTGGTAACAGAGGTTAGGTAACAACTATTTGGAGATAAGATCGATAGTCTTATACAGTTTCTGTATGTGTCTTTCACTTTATTTCAGTACTCGTTATTTTTTGTTTGTTTTTTAAGTGTTTGTTTGTTTGTTGAGTTTATATTGGGTAAAAACGTTGCACTGGGTTTTTTCAGTATCAGAGATTGGAACCCTTCTAATCTCCGGACCTATGTATTTACTTTTATTTATTATATTAGACGATTATATAAATTATATTAAAAATATAAAATGAATAAAATTGTGTTTATAGACGAAGTATCTTAATTTTAAAACACTAACCGTAGATTTGAAAATTGTGTACGTAAACGGATCCTCAAACGAGAAGTAGTAAATTTCTATTTCTGTGATTAAATACTTGTTAATAACATGAACTACAGAAATAAATATAACCGAATCGTAATAGAAAATGGGGTTAAAGTAACAACAAGAAAAGTTCTGTGGAGTATGAAAACAGACAGAGACTTAGATATAAAAAATTGACAATAAAATAAACTACAAGTTTTATTTACATACTTAAGTCGAGGTAAAATATTTACTCTTTTAAGTTCCAATTTTTTCCATTTTGTAAATTATATGGATCTGTCGTATAATTTTACGTCTCTGTAATGAAATAGTTGTTTCCAGACATATCAGATTCAATGTCAAAAAGGTCATACCTTTACTCTCAAAAGTACATACCTATACTCTCAACCTGGTATTTCTTTCGACTCGTGATTCTTAATGACGAAAACTTGACACCATGACCTCTTCTGAGAACTGTCAGGGAACCTATCGTTCCTCTATTTTGGTTAGTTAGGATTTCTTTTTGTCAGGACTTATAAGTAACCTTCCTGACTACAACTTCGACTTTGAGAATATGAAACCGGTGGACTACGCTTCTTGACTGAGTAATCTTTTCTGGGACTACGACCCTTTCTAACTTCTTCCGTCTTCCCCTGTTGTCTCCTACTCTACCAACCTACCGTAGCGGCTGAACCTTTACTCAAACTCGATCGAGGTCCTCCACCACTACCTGTCCCTTCTGACCGCACGGTATCAGGCACTATAGCGTTTCTCGCCCTGCGTTGACTCACTCACTTGACTTGACTTGACTTTACTTCTGTAAAGGAGTCTCAGTGAAATGAAACATCTGTCTTAAACTTTCGTTTCAAGACAACCGATCTAAGAATTGGTGAGAACAGTGGTGACCGGGTGTTTTGGTTGTATAAAGCAAAGTAATAGTATCAAATCAAAAAGTCCTTGATAGATCACACCATCTTCTCTGTTCTACCTATAGATAAAAGAGTCTTTATTAGAATATAAAAGTTTTGGGAGTTAGATTCAAGACTTTTATTCAATTTTTGTCGGTTTTATTAACGTCAAACAGTTATACTATATAAAAAGGACGAGGAACAGAAAAAGTATGATCGGGAAGGTACACGTAATTGACAATATAAGAAAGAGTACTTTTTAACGATGGAATTCAACATCTAAGTCGAATCTTTACTGAAGAAGGAGACTGGAGATGTTGGATTCCGTTCATCTATAGAAAGGTGAAGGGTATGTGAAGTCAGAGAAGGGGATATTTCACCTATATTATCATGTAGGATGAAATATCCAACTACAATTATAATTTCCTCTACTTCGTACAACTCAAAATATTTACAAAATATGAATCTTATCCTATATAAACGGTATATAAGAGAGTTTTATACATAAAGGATTATGTAGAAGTTTGTACAGTTGTATATATTCTCGGTTAATTTAAGTTTACTGATGACAGTATCATACTTATGATGAAAAATGACCCCCCTATCTTATTCAGAATATCAGTAGTTAAGTAAACGTGGAGTTTTTGTTTTGATCGTCCTCTTACTATAAACCCGATCCCTTTAAACTAACGAATGAAAAAAAAATTCCATTTTATCGTCACTCTTTAGTATTTAAAGAATACACAAATCCAGACCGTGTTGATATTTCGATTTTAGAGAAATATAAAATAATTTATGTTATCATTTTAATTATACCATTTATAAATTTGTAATGTTTAGATTATAACATTTACTACAATAAGTCAACTTCCATTTATAAATATTTATCATATTAATACCATATTTAGACATAATCAGTCTCAAAAAGTCTTTTTGTCCTGTTTATCTTCCATATATATACATACATACATACATATATATATATATATATCAACAAAACAATAAATCAGTGATTCAACACAGGTTGAAAAACGTTGGGGTACGTGACATCGGGTGGCTCTAGAAGGTGTGTCTTAATAGGACCGTTCCTATAACCTCACCAAACGGTAAAGGAAGAAGTCCCCTAGAAAGGTGAGTCCCTGACTTGGGCGTAGACCGTCTGTCTAAGAAATGGTGACTCGGTGGACCTTTCGGGGTACATATATAAATATATATTCGTCTTACCGACACATTGAAGTTCAAGTTTTTGACCTTCTTCTCGGTTTCAAAGTCACACTCAGGTTTCGGTTCTTTTCCGGGTTACAGGGTCGACTTTGATAACATATCCTCCTCAAAGGAGAACTTGAAAACAAGATAAGTCCGGGAGTCACCTAACCTACTCCGGGGGAGAGTGCGTCCTCCTGTTAGACGAAGAAGTCAGATGGATAAGTTTACAATTAGAGTAGGTCTTTCTACGAACTGGTTTACAGATCTGTGACGGACCGGATAAGTTCAACTGAACATGTTAATCGGTAGTGTATAAGGACAAGATATAACTTTGATGAAAAATTTTTGAAACAAGTAAACATGAAGTGCTATTAAAAAGAAAAAAAGTGAGTAGTAATAAATATGTGATGGAAAAGATATCAAAAAAAAAGGTGAATCGGAAACTGATAATCTCATATTGATTAACAACGGTCTCTCTAATTAAAGTCACGAAATTGTGAACTCACAACTTATACTTTCGTAGGACGATAATCTGAGTGTAGATTAACTAGGTCCAACACAAAAATAAAAATCTACACGTAATATTGTACTTACTTTCTTTTTATCTTTTTTTGAGTCTGAAAATTCTATATATGGGACTTGAGTTCTCTATGTATCTAATGTTAAATTCTTCATACAACAATTCCCAGAGACTTCAAATATTTAATCAGACTTCAAATATTTAGTCAGACTTCACTTTCTGATTATTTTTCTTTAAACTTTTTATATTTTAATAAACTCATTGTTTCTTTTTAGAGGTAGTTAAAGATAAAAAGTATATTGAAAAGGAAACAGTCAGTTGTTTATTTTTTGACGTAAAGAATGTTTGATTATACGTTGTAATCAGATGAAGTAATACAGAAGTGACAAATATGTCACTTATAATATAAGTGAGACACACACATATGTCACTTATAAGTAACATCTACTGTCTACTTTTTACTTGTTTACTTACCCATCTCTATCTCTATCTATGTATCTATCTATTTTCTCTATCTACTTAAAGACCGTTTTTCTAAAAATAGGTTATTAATCAATACTTATATTCTTTCCTTGGTAAAATAAAGTTCCCCATTTCCTTATTTATTTTAAAAATTTTAATAGAGGAACCATCTACGGAAAAAGAAAAGAGAAAACAGAACAAAGAGTTAAATTATATGGTCAAGTGAATAGTGGTGGGAGTGACAAGTAAAACTTGAGTAAACTTTGTACAGACACGGTCAATACCTCAGAAAGTCACCATGTAAACATGGAAAGCTGACTAGTCACTTTTACCTACACCCCGAAAATTTATAAAAAGGAAACGGTCGACCGTGATTTCGAAACAATGAGCTCCTAGATCCCTCCTTTTCAAAAGGAAGGACACGGGTCAACCGACCGGGGACGTCAGGGTCAAAGAGGTCGTGATGAGAGGACGTCCCGAACCACCGGTCTTTATAGACCTTTGATCACCCTAGACGGTGGTTTAAATAGTGCACAAGGGAGACCTTTTTGTCGAGAGATAAGTGTCGAAAGAAGACGTCGGATCTTCCGACTAAAAACCGTTAAGGTTTTCTGTGGGAGACCGTTTAAGGTGGTCGTCCCGTAGTGTCGTTTAAGAGACGGAAGGTTCCTCGGTGTTAGTCCGGAAGAGGTGGTACAGTCATAAAGTCGGAACCCCTCTATGACCATAAATGAACTCGTAACGAAACAGAGATGGAAACTACTTCACCGATCATATATAATCATATTATATCGTTTCGTACCATCCAGTCTCCATGTCTTAGACCAACGTTACGTCCTCTGGGTTGAAGTCAGGGGCCCAGTCCTTCTAGAAGGCCTCTTGTTCCACCGTTGAGTGAGGTCATAAGAACGGACCCTTTAGGGTACCTGTCTTTTCGGATCTCCCGACGTCAGGTACTCAAGAGTTTTCTCAGTCTGTGCTGAAAACGTACTACACGACATGTATATTCAATTTATTAGTCCCACTGTTATATGTCGGAACTATTTGGAGGAAAGGACTAAACCTTGGTCAGACAATAAGGTACAGGTCAAGATTGACAACGAAGAACTGGACATATGTCTAAAGAGTCCTCCGTCCATTCCACCAGACCACAAGGGTAGAGAACTTCTTAAAAGGTGTCAAATAACACTAGATGTTTCAGTTTCCGAAACCGTTTTAGTTATTTCGTCTTCACCTACAAAAAGACCATAAGAGAACAAAAAAGCTACTAGGTGACCTACAACCGTAAAACTAGAGACCAAGGAGACGGAAAAGATTTAGGTCGAACTTGTAGACCTTCAAGTACCAAGTGTATGACAACTTCGGACCCAACCTCTTAAAACTCGGAATCAAACGATCTACTCACGTTAACACACTATCAAGTTTTAAAGAAACCGTAACGGAAAGAAACCCTAACCTTATTTTTGACTGGAAAAGGTCAGGACACCGGTGACGACTCAAAAGGTTTAAACCAATCCATGTCGTCAAGAAGTAATAGGTGTATTGGGGTGGACAACATTTTCACAAAAAAAAAAAAATCAAATTTTTTCTAGATCGTATGTAAAAGTCAAAGAAGGGGGTTGTTAAAATCTGTAATAGTTTATGGGACCACTTTAGTTCCGGTCAATATTGTGACGAGGATTCATCAATCTAAATCATTTAAGACAGAAAAGTAATTAACAGTTAATAGACAAGCCAAGGAGTATAACGGGACACTTATTTTTACATATATTCTGATTACGTATGTCAAGAGAAATATCGATTATACATTTGTTTAATGTTACTATACGTGTACTTGTCCGATAACAACTCTATACTTGTTTTAAAATGTCTCTTATCTCTCTAATCAAGTATGACTACACCAAACCATTCTCTTCGTCGTAGTGTGTCCACCATACACTTACTTACTTAAAAACTTGAATTTTATTATTATGTGGTTTGACCCTTTTCGATCCGTTTCCTTATTATGTAATTGTTGCAAAAAATTTTACGCCGTTCAAGACCATATCACTGTTCGATTCTACATATCTCTCTTAGGGACCAGTCGTTACACCTCTTTTCCATTGACCTTTATTTGATATTTGATATATACACCTATATCCAGAAGACAAGATAGTTATAATGTCATATTTAAACACTAGTAGTTCGAAACGAGAGTTTCGAAATATAAACTCACACCGGATTCGATTTACTGGTAGAGGGGTTCCGATATTCACTGATATATGTTGTCTTTACTTTTTCTTTAAAAACTACCATTGTTTGTTGAGAGTGAACAGATCCTCTAGTTAAAGGATCCGAGACAATCTGTGTATTCCGAAGACAGATGTATAAGTAAGGAGGTCCGGGACGAAACAGACAAACAAAACAAAAAAAAAAACCAACACAATCAGTCGTTTTAAATTATTTCGTGGTGGTGCAGTATTCCTAAGATTGACCATAAACTTTATCTAGACAATTGTTCTGCTGTAACAAGATAGGAACACGTCAAATATTAGATCTACTCTTCTTTCGAAAAATTGTCTATTAATGTTTATATATTTTCGACGATCATTTAGACCTCACAATTCTTCGTATTCAGAACGAAAGAATTAAAGAAAAGAAGATACACTCATTACATGAAGGTTTCAAGTTTTCAGTAATTATTAACAGTTCAAGATGAAGATGAACCATGTCCCATTATCCTTGACAAGTTAACAGGATGTTCCAAAGGATACTCCAAAACTAAAATGTATTTCAATAAGAATAAATTGAATATGCGTCTCATGTAGTACTCTTTGCGACCCAACCTCCTTCGTGTTCGACCTTAGTTCTAACGACCCTCTTTATAGTTATTGGAGTCTATACGTCTACTGTGGTGGGAATACCGTCTTTCACTTTTTCTTGATCTTTCGGACGGAGAACTACTTTCACTTTCTCCTCTCGCTTTTTCCACCGAATTTCGAGTTGTAAGTCTTTTACTTCTAGTACCGTAGACCAGGGTAGTCAAGTACCCTTTATCTACCCCTTTGTCACCTTTGTCACAGTCTGAAATATAAAAACCCGAAGTTTTAGTGACTTCTACCATTAACATCGGTACTTTAATTTTCTGCGAATGAGGAGCCTTCTTTTCAATACTGGTTGGATCTGTCGTATAACTTTTCGTCTCTGTAATGGAACGGTTGTTTCCAGGGAGATCAGTTCCGATACCAAAAAGGTCACCAGTACATACCTACACTCTCAACCTGACACTTCTTTCGACTCGCGGATTCTTAACTATGAAAACTTGACACCACAACCTCTTCTGAGAACTCTCAGGGAACTCGAAGTTCCGCTAGGTTGGTCAGGTAGGATTTTCTCTGACTTTCCTGACTACGACTTCGACGTTGAGGTTATGAAACCGGTGGAGTACGCTTCTCAACTGAGTAACCTTTTCTGAGACCACGACCCTCCCTAACCCCCGTCCTCCTCTTCTCCTGTTGTCTCCTACTCTACCGACCTACCGTAGTGGCTGAGCTACTTGTACTCAAACTCATTTGAGGCCCTCAACCACTACCTGTCCCTCTGGACCACACGACGTTAAGTACTCCAGCGTTTCTCAGTCTGTGCTGACTCGTTGACTTGACTTGACTAGACTAAGATCTAAAACGATTAACGTTCACATTTGTGAAAAAAAGGGGATGGAGACATTAAAGAAAATTACTGATAATCTAGATCTTTGATAATGCAAAAGAAAAAATCAACAGAGCGAAAAAAAAAACTAAAAATAAAAATGAAATAAAATGAAATGTTATGACATAACCAAAACGGTATGTAACTGTACTTAGACGGTGCCCACATGTACTCAAGGGTTTGTACTTGGGGGGTATGATAGTACATTCTTTGTTTAGTGGTCAGACATAAGTTATGTCCTATGTCCTACGAACCCCGACCACGTGCCCCTACTAGGTCTTTGATAATGAAAAATATTAACTAATGTCTTATAAAGTATCTACCATAACTCATGAAGGAGAACTTAGTATAAGTTTCCCAAAACAATATATATATATATATATATATATATATATATATATATATATTTGAAGGGACCACCTAGTCTACCATTTCGCAGACAGATGCTACACCCTCTGGGTCCAAGCTAGGGACCCAACCCTTCTAGGGAACCTCTTCCTTTACCGTTAGGTGAGGTCATGATAACGGACCTTTTGGGGTACCTGTCTCCTCGGACCATCCGATCTCAGGTTCCCCAGTGTTTCTCAGCCTGTGCTGACTCGCTGAAGTACAAGTGCAAGTGTACGTATTTGTATATATATATATACGTATTTGTATATATATACGTATTTGTATATGTGTTACAATTCTGAATTATACAAATCTAAATCAAAGGGTAGTCGAAAGGAGGGTTCTTAAGATAGTCGGTGATAATGGATTTATGTAATAAAATAATCCCTAATATTTGATACTGGAAGATACCAAAAGGAAATAAGTAGTCGACTATAAGAAAATAATTTGTAAAGGGTACCAGTTATTAAACTAATGAAAGTCCACAATAAAATATCCTCTGTCTTATTTACAAAGGGAGAAAGGAAAATAAGTGACGACTATGACGACGATTCAGCGATCAAAAGCCTTATTGTTTAATCAGAGGATCGTCAAAGATTCTCATTGGTTAGTCCCAATGAAAATTACAGTTGAATACTATTTCTAAATTATAAAAAGACAAAAAGTTGTTCGACGTTAATAAAGATAAAAACACGAGTTTAACAAGATAGAAAACTCGTCTCAATCTGTGCAGTTTAATTGAAGTTGGAAAAAAAGGAAAGTCAAGTCAACTCAAGTCAAGACAGGGTGTCAACACAGACTGAGAAACGTTGGGGTACTTAGCGTCGTGCGGTCCGGAGGGACATGTAGTGGTAGAGGGCCTCAAGTGAGTACAGGTAGCTCAGGCACTACGGTAGGACGGTAGAGTAGGAGACAGTAGGGGAAGAGGAGGACGGGGGTTAGGGAGGGTCGTAGTCTCAGAAAAGGTTACTCAGTTGAGAAGCGTACTCCACCGGTTTCATGACCTCGAAGTCGAAATCGTAGTAATGAAGGTTTCTTTAGGGTCCCAACTAGAGGAAGTCTTACCTGAACAACCTAGAGGAACGTTAGGTTCCCTGAGAGTTCTCAGAAGAGGTTGTGGTGTCAAGTTTTCGTAGTTAAGAAGCCGTAAGTCGGAAGAAGTGTCAGGTTGAGAGTGTAGGTATGTACCGGTGTCCTTTTTGGTATCGGAACTGATCTGTCTGGAATCAGTCGTTTCATTACAGAGACGAAAACTTATACGACAGATCCAACCAGTGTTGAAAAGAAGGTTCCTCATTCGTAGAAAATTAAAGTACCGACGTCAGTGGTAGACGTCACTAAAACCTCGGGTTTTTTTATTTCAGACTGTGACAAAGATGAGAAAGGGGTAGATCAAGGATACTTTACTACCCTGGTCTCCGGTACTAGAAGCAAAAGACTTACAACTTGAAATTCGGTTGAAAAAGTAAGAGGAGAAAGTGAAAGTAGTTCTCCGAAAAATCGAGGAGAAGTGAAAGACGGTATTCTCACCACAGTAGACGTATAGACTCCAATAACTATAAAGAGGACCGTCAGAACCAAGGTCGAACACGATGGAGGTCAGGTCTCAAAGAGTACTACATGAGACGTATCTTCAATTTATTCGTCTCACTGTTATATGTCGGAACTGCATGAGGAAAAGGATAAACCTTGGTCAGATAACAAGGTACAGGTCAAGATTGACAACGAGGGACTGGACGTCTGTCTAAAGAGTTTTCCGTGCAATCCACCAGACCATAAGGGTAGAGAAAGTCTTAAAAGGTGTCAAAGAACACTAGGTTTGTCAGTTTCCGAAACCGTATCAGTTATTTCGTCTTTATCTACAAAAAGACCTTGAGAAACGAAAAAGGTACTAGGTCGTCTACAACCGTTAAACTAGAGACCAAGGAGACGGAAAAGATTTTAGTCGAACTTGTAGTCCCTCAAGTGCCAAGCGCATGACGACTTCGGACCGAACCTCTTAAAACTCGTAAAGAAATGATCGCACACTCTACTCACGATAACACGCCATCAAACTTATAAGAAACCGTAACGGAAAGAAACCT
This sequence comes from Capra ibex, assembly GCA_006410555.1. Lineage (NCBI taxonomy): Eukaryota > Metazoa > Chordata > Mammalia > Artiodactyla > Bovidae > Capra > Capra ibex. Next base: position 382,281 of record SJYO01016375.1, read on the forward strand.
TAACCTTACTTTTGACTGGAAAAGGTCAGGACACCGATGACGACTCAAAAGGTTTAAACGACCGTATAACTCACGTCGTGAAAGTGTCGTAGTAGAAAGCCCTAAACTTTGTCGAGTTGACCTTAAGGTAGTGGAGGTGATCGAAACAAGCATCACTACGAAAGATTTCGGGTGAACTGAAGTGTAAGGTTCTACAGACCGAGACCTAATCACTAGTGTAGTAGTACTAATAGACCCAGCACTTCTAGACAAAACATGTCAAGAAGGTACATAAGAACGGTGGAGAAGAATTATAGAAGACGAAGAGAAACCAGGTATGGTAAAGACATAGAAACGTACTTTACAAGGGAAGTAGTCCCCGCCGGTCCTCTTAGGTGGAGTGCGGACTCCGGTCCCCGTCACTGGGACTCCTCGGTGGGGCTCGGACTCCGGTCCCCGACGTCGACCCTCCTCGGTGGGTGTGGGCTCCGGTCCCGGTCGCCGGCCATCCTCGTTGGGTTCCTCGCCACCGACGCGTCCGTGTCCTCCCGGATCTCCTGGATAGGTGCAACTTCTAGTCCTTCCCGTCGTCATTGTTCTATGGGGAGTAGGTTCCATTCCTCGTCGCCGACACAGAACGACCTCGTCGACACTTCTCTATGGGGTGTGGGTTCCATTCTCTTTGGGTTCATTCTACCATCCACAAAGTTCTCCCGTAGTCTCCCGTCTGTGTGACTTTGGTATGAGTGTCTTTTGATCAGTTAGATTAGTGTGATCCTGGTGTCGGAACAGATTGAGTTAATTTGATTCGGTACGGACACCCCGTTGGGTTCTGCCCGCCCAGTACCACCTCTCCAGACTGTCTTACACCGGGTGACCTCTTCCTTTACCGTTCGGTGAAGTCATAACAACGGAACTCTTGGGGTACTTGTCATACTTTTCCGTTTTACTATCCTATGGTTTTCTCCTTGAGGGGTCCAGTAATCCACGGGTTATACGATGACCTCTAGTCACCTGTTTATTGAGGTCTTTCTTACTTCCCTACCTCGGTTTATTTTTTGTCATGGGTCGACACCTACACTGACCACTATCTTTGTTCCAGGTTACGACATTTCTCGTTATAACGTATCCTTGGACCTTACAGTCCAGGTACTTAGTTCCGTTTAACCTTCACCAGTTTGTTCTCTACCGTTCTCACTTACAACTGTAAGATCCTTAGTCGCTTGATTTTACCTGACCTTACCCACTTAAATGGAGTCTACTGGTAATATAGATGATGACGTCCGTCCTTAAGGAATGTTCTTTACCTCATCGGTAGTACCAGTTGTTTTCTCAGACTTTACGTCATGAACCTACGTTAGAGTTTTTGCTGTCTTACTAGAGACAAGTAGAGGTTCCGTTTAGTAAGTTATAGTGTCAATAGGTTCAGATACGGGGTTGGTCATTACGACTTCTTTGACTTCAACTTACCAAGATACTTCTGGATGTTCTGGAAAATCTTGATTCTGGGTTTTTTCTACAGGAAAAGAATATTCCCTGACCTTACGTTTTCATCCTTCAGTTCTTTGTGGACCTCATTGTCCGTTTAAACCGGAACCTTACGCCTTACTTCATCTCGTCTCTGATTATCTCAAAACGGTTCTTTTACGTGACCAGTATCGGTTGTGGGAGAAGGTTGTTGTGTTCTCTTCTGAGATGGGTACCTGTAGTGGTTTACCAGTTGTGGTTTTAGTCTGACTAATATAAGAAACGTCGGTTTCTACCTCTTCGAGATATGTCAGTTGTTTTGGTTCTGGTCCTCGACTGACACCGAGTCTAGTACTTGAGGAATAATGGTTTAAGTCTGACTTTAATTTCTTTCATCCCTTTTGGCGATCTGGTAAGTCCATACTGGATTTAGTTTAGGGAATACTAAAAAAAGAAAACTTCTTTTTTATACAAGGTAAAAATTGTACATCGTTACAAAAAGAAAAATAAAGATAGCAAACTCGTATTCAGGTATAAAATTAGAAAGTGACTCTGAACGTTTAATTCATCGGTTAGAAAGGGTGACAATAAAGTATAGGGTGTAAGTTGCCAATGTTGAGAGTCATGTGTCCTCCTGTCTGGTATTTACTCTTGGGTATGTCTATGCAGCGGAAAAATCTTGTGACCCCGAAGGTAGAAAAACCATCTGAATCCTTAAAAACTATCAAAAGAGTGAAAGTTACGTTGTTCTACTAGATCATAGAAGGACATATAAGTAACAGAATATGGTCCTTGGTCGGTAAAGGTATTTATAAGAAGCTAGAAGCCCCTTTTACAAACTTTTTGTGTCAGACCTTGGACCCTACGTATACAATTATCCAACCATCAACGAAAATTCAGAAGTATATTCTTAGGAACAACCGAGTCACCATTTCTTAGGTGGACGTTACGTCCACTAAGGACTAGGGACCCAGTCCTTCTACGGGACCTCCTCCTTTACCGTTGGGTGAGGTTATAAGAACGTACCTTTTAAGGTACCTGTCTCTTCGGACCCCCGATGTCAAGTTCCCTAGTATTCCAAGTCTGTGTTGAATCACTGATTTGGTTGTACTGATGGTAACTAAACTTCATTTTCTATAGGTCTCTTCTATACATTTCATTAGTATGACCAACAGTGGAGTTTAAATAATTATGGTTCAAAATGTATTTCAGAACTAAAACCTAAAAAACAACAACAACAACAATTTTAAGAAGTAAGGACCACTGTAATTGTATTTATTAGTGAACGAGATAGTACCGTATTGTCAAAGTCTGAATATCATTGAGGCAATATTGAATTTTATGTTAATGATATTCGTCCAATTCCAAAGAAACCTCAGGGAAAAACAAGGTGGTTCATTCAGTAAATCTTAGTAAAGAGAGACACACCAATTTGTAGGAGTCTCTTAATAAAAATTCTTGCAAGTCAAATAACAAGGTGACTAATAAATAAATTGATGTAAATGGAGAAGGAAGGGTTTGATCACACGTACTAGATGTGTCAAGACGGAATGAATAAATAAAACAAAACGGTTTAATATATAGGGTCTTAAGTCGAGGATCACCAGATGTGTTTACAAGGAACAAGGGAAATGTCGAAATGGTAGCTCACCTACATGATATCAAGAAAGTTTGTTAGGATATAATTACCGGAGAACCCACTTTGTAAATAAAAGTTATTTACTTTATACAAGTATTTTCCATAAAGTTACATTATACAGAGGAAGAGGATTGACTAGTCAGCGGTAGTTGAGTTAAATGACTTTGATTAAAAAGTAAAGAACTATAAAAGTTCATGGAGAATCCAGAAGGAAGTTGAAGGTGTTGTAAGATACGTAATTGGTAATATATTATTAGTGACGTGACGTGATACGATTGATGAAAAGAAACAACAAATACGATTACCTAATATTTCTGAAACTACAGTCTCAGGAATGAAAATTAGGAGTAACGATTGTACCCAAGGATCAGCTTACTTGATTTTTGTCATCACTGTTCAGGTGGACTTTTATGAAAATTTATTGAAGATGAGGATACAATTCTACTATTCATTCTTATAGTAACTCTAATTGTAAAATTTTCAAGTACCATTTCCTTCAGTAGTAATATGAAAGTTACCTTAGAAACTATTTCTATGATTCCTTATAAATATTTAAGAGTGTTAAGAATGATAATATAATCTGTAAGAATTATAACATAAGTCAAAATGCGTACGATTTCTTTTTCGAGAAAAAAATTAATTAATTTTCCCTTGATGTCTACTTCGTAATCGGTTATTGTACAATCGGGTTCCGACATAGGAGAACGATCATAGTCTCTTACACAGTTTAGGGAAGGTTAGTACTTAAATTTTCTTCTTTGTCTTTTCGAAACGGGTGGAGAGTAATGTAATAAAAGAACTGGAGAAGAAACGGGGAGGAACGAGAAGTTGATCCCACCGTCTGTTAAAGTAGACAATGTATTAGTCAATCATACGATCTATAAAAGTGATCGGTCTCAAAACCGTCTTTTGTCTACTGAATAAGATTCACCTATTATGTCTCTTTCAAATCATATTTTCAATTTTCAATTTTCTTCTGCACCGACCCTATTTTCTTCACTTATGTCATTGACTCACAGGTGTTCTCTTTCCTTCAGGACATATAGGGAGGACTTGGACTTCGATGTTCCATTCCCCACGAATGGTCTCGGGGTTCTCCCTAAGTGACGACACAAGGGTCGTGGGTCTAGAGACGAACGGAATAATATCTATGACTTTATCAAAAACTTACTTACTTAACCTCTTATACAATCATTATTATATTGTACAATCACAATTGTGATGTTAAATATTTACATGTTTTTGATATTTTCATTTATTTAAGTCCCTATATGTATTAAATGTATGTATGTCCCCAAGGGACCATTGAGTCGACCATTCGTTAGACGGACTTAACGTCCTCTAGGGTCAAACTTAGGATCAAGTTAAGGACACAGTCCTTCTAAGGGACCTCTTCCCTATCCGATTGATGAGGTCATAGGAAACCGAAGGGATCACCGAGTCTACCATTTCTTAGACGGACGTTATGTCCTCTCGACCCAAGCTAGAGACCTAACCCTTTTAGAGGACCTCCTTCTGTACCGTTCGGTGAGGTTATAAGAACGGACCTCTTAGGGGTACCTGTCTCCTCGGACCGTCCGATGTCAGGTACCCCAACGTTTCTCAACCTGTCCTGATTTACTGATTGGTGTGCCGTGTATGAAATGTATATTTCCTAACAAATTCCAAGAATGAGTATAAATGTTTGATGAAATATTATTATTTGGTGAAATATTATTATTTTTTTGGAAAGGAACCAAAATTTATGTTCTCTATTATTATACGAAAGACCGAACCTATTTCGATCCTGAGGAAAGGTCCTTCAATTTCTCATATTCGAAATAAAACTTTAGTTTCTCTGGACCTTCTATTTATTTATCTATTCGTATCCTTGGAGTTTTGTTTCTTTTATAGTGTTCATGTCATTCTACTTTACAAACTGTACCGTAGTAGACTGGAACGAAAATAGAAAACAATATATTGACCATAGATCTACACGAATACTCCTCTCTTTTTCCTTCGTTTCTAACCTTCCAAAGTAGATTCTAGAATCCTGAGTCTCGTCGAATCAGTAAACGGTCGATAAACTGAAACTCAACAAAGTTACGGAAATCTGTATCCAAAGTCACAGGTACGACAATCTAATTTTTATAGGTAAAAAGACTCCACACGTCTAATGTTCTCTACTGGATATATTTAATACGAATGGAGGGTGACAACAATAAGACAAAACTTTCCATAAAGGATCCGGGTATTTCGGAGATTCTGGGTAAGAAACAAACCATTAGTTCTCAGTTTCTCGTGTTTATAAATTTAAGAATTTATTTAACATGGTTTCGTTGGTCATTTAAAAACCAGTGAGATGTACGTCAAACAGTAGAAAGGTTTGTAGATCAATCTTAGTCATAGTATCCTTAAATACAATATAATAGAGGTTGACGTTGATGGTTCAGTTTTGTAATTCAATCTGACTCAATATACTTCATTTAGTTAAACCTGTATGTCAAAAATGGAAAGGAAAGAAGTCAAACCATTACGCCATATAGTGTAACCAACTAGACACCTATAACTTGACGGGAACGTTTTATACTGTGTCTCTGTGTTTTACTGGTTTACGAGGACCTTTTTACCAGGCCTATCTGAACAAGTTGTGTTCTTACTGTGTTTTGAAGTTTGACATTTTTGTGGTGGTGGTGGTTGTTGTTTTTTTGTCATAGATCCTTCGTGTTATTTCACTTCGTATTATTTTTCTCCATGTAGACATAGCTTTACACCGTTTAGTTTGGTGACGATAAATATTTGTATACGAGGAGGACCCATAGTGCTTGATCTTGCAGACTTCAGTATGAGAAGTATTTGATTTACCATAGGTAGAGACGATAAAGGTTTACAAAAGAGAAGACTGTCATCAGTCTCGTAATACCAAAATTTTTATAAGTATGTAAAAAGAACTTCTATTTACTGGTTTTAAAACCTGTAGGTGTTTTGTTTCCTTTATTTTATACTACTTTATTTGGGGAGAATAATGTGGTTCAGGATGGTCTTTGGTTCTCCTTGTTTTAGTGACAGTGTCGTGACTTTGTCAAAATTTACTTTCGTTTATCTTGTAATTATAATATGGTATTTTTGTTTCGAGAGGACGAAAAAAGAGTAACTTTTGTTATTCTCCTGAAACGTATAATACTTAGACTTCGATTTTTGCTCTCTTGTACCGATTGGGAAGATTTTGTTAAGAGAGAGGATTCCCAATCAAGACGGGGACATTAGTGTATTAAAGGTACAACGAAATACGTAAGGGATACCGACTTAGTTGATGTTATAGTAATGTATAATTTTAAAGTTGTGTCTTCACGTATAAATTTACGACACGAACTATATTTTCAGTACTTCTCTGACCTCCGTTCAACCTCTTTGTCGACTCGAATTATTTCTCTAGTTATATCGACTTGTCTGTGTAATGTCGGATTAAAAGGTTCTAAGGAGTATGTGTGTGTTTTCTTTGGTTTTTTGTTTTGTGAAAAAAGGTCTTACGAGAATCACCCTTACATCGAGAGAAATACCACATCATTTTTATAATAAAAATCACAGTGTGGTAAAACTTTGTTAAAATAAGACCCAGTGAAGAAAAATCGTCAGGTCATTGAGAATTTCATTCTTACACGTTACGTATTTAACTATGGATCCTTAGGAATAGTAACTCAACAAGAAAATACATTCAAAGGTTATGTTTTTAGTTGACTATCACTTAGAATTAACTTTTAATATAAGACCTATTACCTATTTCTAGTTGTTTTTTTCCACCAGAAAGTTCTAATAGATAAAATGGATACAGATGTATAAGTGTGGATATTTTTGACAATGGGAAACGGACTTTAATATATTTTTCAAGGACAAATTTTGTATGACTTGTTTTGATCTACAAAGGTTTAACACTGAGACGAAGTGAAGAAATCGTTGGTTTAGTAAGATCTTTTTCAAAAATAAATTTCGTTTGTAAAATCAAATTTAAGATTCGACTATGGAGTGGGTATAATTACCACCTTTATAAAAGTAAATCTAGAAGATAGTCAAGATATCTGTATCTACACTATCTCACACTTCACCCAAAGTGAACGAAGTCCAAAACTTTTACGTACCACACTTAATGACCATGAATGTGCTAGGGTAACTAAGTTTTAATGGAATACTTCTTACGATGAGTACAAGTGTAATGACTTTCTCCGTAAGAAATTGACTCTCTCATCATCGGATTACGGTATTTATGTAAATTTGGTAGAACTCATGGTATGTTATTTTTGTCCGTCTCCCCCTTCTGTCTCTACAATTTTATTCAAGAGGATCTATCATAACTCTGATATGTCTTTACCGATTTCTGTCAATTTCCAAAATGTAATTCTACTTGATTTTAGACAAGAAAAGTCTTTAAGAGGTATAGACTTCTTGTCAAGAAACTTAGAGTCTTTTTTTAGATTTTAAAGAAATGTTTAATCGTTACAACAAAATGTTTTTTACATGAGTTTTGTCAATAGTGACATATAAGTGTATACAGACTGGTTCAGAAGTACAATACTAATGTATCGTAATATAATAAAAAGAACTATTTATTCACCTTTTTGTTATTTTATTTTACTCGATAGATATCTTTATAAGTAAACTTCGAAATATTATATTTTTTTACTTTCGTATATTTTCTTACCCTTATTTTTTTAGCCAACTTATCGAGTACCGGTCTAATGAATATTCCATGTTTTTTTGATATTCTACTGAAAATACTTCTTAAAAACTATTGTTCTATTCATACACTGGTATACAATTCTTTTCTAGTATATTAATGTTTATTTTCATAGAGTCGACAAGTGCATTTACGTGTGTGTGTTTGTGTATGTGTGTTCCATCGGGTTTCATTAATTTTTAAAGGTGTGAAATTTTGAAGAGTTGTTAAATCATGACTTAGATATAATGATCTTTTTGTTTATTGATAGAATTTTTGTTTTTCCCCTATAAACTATAAAATCGAGGGTTTACGGTTCTTGAATAAAAAGAATTAGTATTGTGTGTAAAGAAAGTTTTATGTGGTATTTTGTCTTTGAACCTATAAACCTTTTAAATGACTAATTGTTATCTCACTGATAAAATTTAGGTAGAGAAAGTCCGAATAAATATGGAATTTGGTATGTATAAAAATTCATTATAAAAATTTTCTTCTTTTTAAATGAATCGTACGAAAAGGAGTTTAGTTTCTCACGTTCAAGAAGAAAATTCCACTTTTTTATAAGTCAAGGACTTTTTTACTAAGTCTAAGTTCAGACTCTTTGTCACTAATTCTTTGTTTGTAAAAATACTTATCGAAAGTTAATACAAGGAATTTTATATATAAAATAATTGTTAATCAAGAATATAATTGGTGGTATTTTTATTTTTACTTTTTACTTTAACCTGGACCTCTTATATGGGTGTCTAGTATGAGACCTTTTGTCACTTTTCGATTTCCTTACAGTCAGTTATGTTTAGTAGAGGATTTATCAGAAATTATAACTATTGTAAAAGGACCTCTATACTAGTTTTATTCTTAAAATTTTACATCTTTACAGGGTCTTTAGAGTCAAAAGGTCTTATACAGACGTCACTAAATCCGATAAACTACTATTATTAACACAACCATCGTGTGGTTAGGATAAAATTATTGTTTTTTATAAACTTATTAATATTGACATAAACATATACCTGGTACCCCAAAACATGGATGAATATAAAAGGTTTTTACGTCTTAAATTTCGTACGTTTTATAAGGAGAATTTATCGGTCTACAAAAACTGATAAACGTTATGGTAGATCATCAAAGTAAGGATATACATTAAAAGTGAACGAACTTAATAGATCTATTAACTCCAGTTTCCAGTAAAAACTAAAGTTATAGGTCTGTTAAATACGTATCTAAGTTGACGACAATTAAATATCATGTCTTCATTTTACGTAAAAATTTTACGTATTACTGTATACTCTAAGTTAGGCACCGTCACGTACCTAGAGTCACATGAGGGTCACAACACTGCACTTGGAACTATTCGTAACTAACCACTGGAGTGAATGGACGGTGTACACGTGATGTAAAACAATATACTCCCCTTCTTTCTTAAACAAGTTATGGTGTACTTTTGGTGTATATACGTTGGTAATACATGTACACTTTGGCATAAACAACTTTAAATATAGATTCGGATGGAATTAACAGAGTAAAGACGAGAGGAGACAAATTTAATGTACATCTACTAAATGATATATTTTTGGAAATGTAACGTAAAAATAATCTTTTATACGACTTTTCTATAAGTTGTATCGAAATTCTTCATCTTATGATTAAGAAAAAATGTTATGTAACGACAGTTGTCGTAATAGTCCCGTCTCGATACGTCTTTTACTAAGTTTGAGGTTTTCGACGGTCACACTTATGATATGTGGTGTAAGTATTTATACTTCTGACTTTCATAGTAATAAGTTACAGAACCTCTTTTACTTTTGTGCTCTAAAAGGTCCTAAGTAGGAAACACACCTTATTAAATTAAATTAAAATAGTATATGTAATAAAAGAGAATCGTTTTAGGACAAAATTGAGAAAACTAAAGTATCTTGTTAGTTTATAACTTAGTCGTACATTCGTTTATAAGTGTGTACAGGACAAAAAGAAAAACCGTAAGAGTACTTTCGTAAATACTATATCACATGTTTTCTTTAGATTGGAGTCGATTTTAATATTAAACTATTAATTCAAAATATTTATCAGAATTTATTAATACCGATAAGATGTTTTATTCATTAACAAAGTATACCATTTAACCTATCATTTCAAAAGATGTTTCGTTGTGATGTACATATATATATATTATCCTTCTTGTCCCGTGTGTCTTCAGTTTTCCAGTAATAAAAAAGACTTTTAATGTATAAGAGTACGTTTTAGACTATCAGAAATAACTACCTGTTACAGTATTTCGGTAGTGACACAAATATCTGTAAATTAACTTCTGTCGTATTTTGCTATTTGATTCTTTGTACGTACCAACTGAGGAGGTTAAGTTTGGTATTTAGTATGACTACAAGTCTGTTCAGCGGGTCTGTGTTTAAGACTACTATCTACTTGGTAAATTGAAACTAAAAACTTTCGTTACTCGAACGATCGTTATGGAGTGTGACTGATTATGGTGTATACCAGTATATTCTTGAGTAGTTTTTAGGTAAAAAGGGAACACACCTACGATTTTAATAGAAGATTTACTAGTAATAATTTTCATACGTTACACATTGTAGAAAGATTACACGTATCGACCTAAGTTACAGATGAACGAAGTCATTCGTTACTAAAATAGTGATAAAGATAGAATTTTTAAGAATTTTACTCTACTATCACACATTTTAATTATTTACTTTTTGTCATTTTCGTTTAATTAACTTTTTTGTATCTTTCTTTTCGTAGAATTTAGAGATTTCCGTGACGTATAAAAAGACACCAGTATGTATATGGACTTCTTTATACTTAGTGTATAGATTATTAGAGTAGATTATAGAGTAGTATTATTAGTTATTCAGAACTCTTTTTATTTTGATTGGAGAACGTCAGTAAAAGGTTAAAAATTTCAAGTTCATTTCTTTTACGTTTATATACTCTACGGGAATTATTAAAGTCGATAGTTATAAAAAATTTATCAAATTAAAACCACGTTGAATTTATATAATAAAAAGAACTGATGATCCGTTTTCTCAATAGGGTGAAACCTTTTCAACTGTCATAGGTGACAATTTAATTAGAAAATATTGAAAAATTACACAAAATTGATACCAAAATACTTTTTTATACTCATATGTCAAATACTATTTTATTTTGTAAACTCTGACAAAGTTATATGTCCATTAGACAGAAATTTTGACCGATCCGTACATCAATCCATTCGTAGAATCTTGTTTTATTAGAATACGTAGACACAATATTTTTTGTTTTCAGTTTATCACTTACTCCTTTATATGTACTTGTAAAAATTATATTAGAGGAGAACGATTTATTATTCTTAATTGGAGGAAGATAAACTTAACGTGTGAAGTTAGGTGTACCGTGTACTAATTTTTAGATACATTGTACCTATTTGTGGAAACATCTTGATGTATTAATAAAAATTACGGTGACTTCATAATTAAACAATTATTATATGTACATTGTAAAATTTTATAATATTTTCAAAGAACCTCTAACCCTCTATATCTTATGTTAAAATAGAATACTAAATGTTTCTACTCTCTTATAAAACGGTACATATGACGTCCAAGGTCGACCACCGAGAGACGTTGATCGGATTACGACTTATACACGATCCCTCCGTTGTAAAATTACACCCTGGTTTCCTAGTCCTTATAGGAGACCCTGAACGAATCGACACATCGTGTTACAGTCTAAGTCCCAGAACAATCATTCGGTATACCCTCCCATATCAACACCGTATTGACTATAAGAAATTCTAAGTAATTATATTGGAAAAATTAAAAAAGAAGAGACGAAAGGGTCACGGTAGACGATAAGAATTTCCTCAAAAACAATAGTTGGATGGTCTTCTGAACTTTAATTTTATCAGTTAAACTCTCGAAACTTTCATTCTTGAAACGTTCTAGTTCAGGTTCTTACATTTGATTATATTATCGAACTAAAGTTTCCGGTAACTTGTACAGGGTTTATGGGTAGTTTCGTAAACTTTCACGGCACGAAACGGTGAGTAAGTTTACTACAAGACCGTTCAAGAGAATGAAGTCGGAAACGGTTAAGTGTAAAAACGTACTGGTCCTACTCTAGTCTTACGTGGGGAAGATGACAAAAACACTATAGTATGTCGTCATTATTTACTTTTTCGTATTATAAATCTACCTACTCAACACACGGTCCTTCTCTTTTGATGGTTTGTTCCTGGATTTCGCTAGGGGACAGAAGTGTACGAACTAAAGTAAGGAATTAATCTCGGTAATTAGTTATCCATACTCTATACTCCGAAATCTTTCCAAACCACTGTGCTGTGGAACGGTGGACAGTTTTAATGTCGAAAGACAAGTACGTGGTAGGGAGTTTATCAATAAAAGACGTTCGGACCGACGTAAGGTGTTAAGTAATAAATGAAATATCAAGATAAGGTCACGTTACAGTCTTCTATTGGGTAACTACTATTCATTACAAAATGTGACTTACCAATTATGAGTACACACATATAAGTACGCACATTTGTGTGTGAAGAACAAAACATTAATTTTACAAGTTTATATACTATTAACAGTGACCAACCATGTAAACGTGATATAAAATTTTTATGAAATGATGATTAATTTGTAAAATTCTTTTACATACAATAAAAGATTCCATTTTTCTCTGTAAAACATAAAATTCTTTTTATTTAGATTGGAAGTAATATCTTTTTACATGGAAAATAATATGTTGGAATAATTTTATACAGTTTTCTAGTTTTTACTTTTATGAATCCACACGGATTTTCTCCGTTTGTGGTAAGGTTTAATTTTCATAAACACTTCCTCTATTTTTGGTGTCCCTTTTGTTAAATATGTTCCACAAAAAAAGACATCCTTTGTATAAAAAACTTTTCGTACAGTCACAAGTTTGGGTAAGATCAAACAGGATTTTACATTAGAGACAATTATATCGAAGTTTTATCTGACTAAGTCTGTTCGAAAGGGTCTTAGGACGACTCTCTATGTCTTCCAGGTCAAGACGAAAAGTGAGTCTTATTTTGTCACTGAGAGTTAATTAAAAAGGATCTCTTATGGTTGATGGTAGTTTATCGAGAGTTAGTGTTTACTGGAACCGAATTAAATTCGGAACTTATATTCACATCTCTTTCTGATGTAAAGTCATCGGTGAAGAACATAGTGGGTTGGGGGGTACAAGATAAATTATGTTAACATAAAATAAGTCATAATAATGTTAATATGGATAGGAAACTTTCAGTCACCGGGGAGATTAACTACGATACAGAGTTTATTTTTGGAGAAAGAATTATTAAGAATTTTATAGGTACTTAATCGAGTATCAATCTTTAAATCTGAGTGTGTAAATTTTGGCTAGAATAAACATATGTAACATGTCATTTATTCCTAACAAAGTTTATTCTTTATAGTGTATCAGATCGTTCTTATGACTTCACCTATCGGCAAGGAAGAGGTCTCCTAGAAGGTCTGGACCCTTAGTTTAGAGCTAGAGGGCGTAATGTCCGTCTAAGAAATGTCAGATTCAGTGATCCCTTCGGGAGATGTTTTTTTTAGTAAAGGATTTAATAACTGGACGACATATGACAGAAGGACTTACTACAACTAGGGAAGTCACAAAGTTCTGTCAACGGGTTTAACCGACTTCACTGTATGAAACTTAATATTGTTTTTGTCGTATACGGTGCTTGTTTCACCTAGTATCTGTATTCCCTACTTTCATGCTTAATCCTTTCATAAACGTGTAATGATAACTATTGTTCACCAGTAACTATTAAGTTCTCTAATTGACTGAATAAGACGATTAAAACTAAAGAGAAATTGATATGTTTATATGGACTACATTTTTTATATGCTTCACGTCATACCTTTTGTAACACCCCTCCCCTCCCCCTTAGTTTCGCAATAACAGGTTTAACTCTTTAAAACAGTCACCTTTTAATTGCACCAAATGTCCATTCAAAGGTCTATTTAAAATTAAGACATCAACGGGGTCACAACGATGAATAACAAAGTTTATAAAAATGTATACACTAACGTAAAAGTTTTGTAACGACTTTCAACTGTGTACTTTATGTGACGTGTAAAATAAAAAAAATTGAAAATTAAAAATGAAATATTATGACATAACCAAAACGGTATATAACTGTACTTAGGTGGTGCCCACATGTACGCTAGGGTTTGTACTTGGGGGGAGGGTGGAGGGAGGGGTGTTGTAGGGAGGCCCAGGAGGGGTACGTGGTCGGGGTTCGTACGACATAGGACGTAGCCTGTATCTGACCACTAAGCTAAGAATGTACTATCATATGTACAAAGTTACGGTAAGAGGGTTTAGTAGGGTGGGAGAGGGAGAGGGAGACTCAGGTTTTCAGACGATATGTGTAGACACAGAAAAAACGACAGAACGTATGTCCCAGTAGTAACGTTAGAAAGATTTAAGGTATGTGACGTGTAAAATTGTATTTATATAAAAATACGTCAATTAGACTTCACTACCATACGTCGGGTCACCAAAGGTATATACTGTTGTTAAAACTCTAGCTGTAGGTAGTTACCAGTCGTTACACCATCTTACGGATATAATTAAGATAAAACTTAAATCACAAAAGATAAGTTCTTACGATCTTAAACAGTAATGTTGATTAACCCTGAACAACTAAAATATACTTCGATATTAATATAAGTGTAAAAGAAACAACAAAGAGATTTTTACACCGTTCAAGCTCTGGTATTAATGCTATTATTGATTTGTGATCTCACCTTTATTTCCACTATAGGATCTTAGTCAGAAGATTTAACGACTAGTGATCGATCGTAAAAGATCCTTTTGGAACCGAATTTTGTCGTCAGACTTTTAATACGAGGAATCATGTGACTTGAGTCTTATAAGGTGGGTTTTTGTTTTTTTCTCTAAATATGAGTATTTTTACACCCTAATTAAATTTACTGGAAGATATGAAAAAACCGTTAAGGAATCGTATAAATATATGGTTTATAAAACTCTTTATAATTTCGATTTTTTTTTGATAAATAGAAGTTACTAATAATTTATAAAATGAAGTTTATTGAAAAAATCTTTTTGAGAAAAGTTACAAGGAATCTTGATTAAAAAGTTACCTCATCAGAAACCCTTTGTGATTAAAAGTTCCTGAATAATTATTTTTTATTCTTTATCCTCAATTCCTGTCCTTCTATCAGGTCGAGAGTCCTCTTTTCTCATCCTTACGTAGTTCGTCTGAAGGTATGATTGAAATTAAAACGTGGATTGATTACTTACTTCTATCATAAAATGGGGATTTTAGAGTCACAGGAGTAGATTTCACCATTGTTACGAATTAGTTAACCAAATAGTCTTGTTAATCTAATCTATATTACTTCAATTCGTGGTTTAGAGATAATCCTCTAGATGAATTAAAACAAAATTTAGTCAAGATTTAATAGAAAAAAAAAAAAAGTCGTTACGTGACGTTTACTGATGACTCCATAATCTAACGTAGGAGGTATGACTTTCTGGGTACCTGATACGCTAAACACGTCGCTGTGAACTGGACTATACTGGAGAAAGGACAGGGTTTGGAGTATGGTATAAGATAGATGAGTATGGCGTCATCCGATTTTAATAATAGACACTTTAGAGAATCATTCACGAAAAATTTCTATTATTCTGAAAAAAAAAAAAGGACTTTCCTTCTTTTTTATAGTGTTTAATCAAAGACTCACCACCTTGTTGTATTTCATATCCTCAGACCTTCCTTCAGTTTCTATGTGGTCCTCAATTTTTTACGTAATAAAAAGGAATTACGAAAATGTATTATTATTAACACTTATACATAAAATCAATAAATTAGAACAAATAATAAACAAAAGGGGGAATTCTTAAGTTCGAGCCACTTCCGTTAAAAAACAAAAGTGAGTGACTCATGGAAGTCCTGAATTTTACTATGGATCGTATAGTATCTCCAACTTTATATATAATTTATTTAATTAGGTTTCTCAACATTTATTTTTGTATACTTTGTGTTTATGAATATTTCTTTATTGACGGTTTTTCTTTTAATATATATATATATATATATATATATATATATATATTTAGAGACACCGAACTCTTCTTAATATAGAATCCTTGAGTTGTATTTATAGAAATCTAACATAATTAAGGTTCTTTTAATTTTTGACAAGAAGTTTTTGTTAAAGTATTCTTTTATAAAAATTATAGAGGGAAAGTGGTAGTTTTTGAAGGTATACAATAAGTATTCTTAGGATGGATCCAAACTTTTCGATTTCACAATCAGTGAGTCAACACGGACTGGAAAACTTGACGCTACATGATCTCGGACGGACCGAGGAGACAGGTACCCTAAAGGGTCTCTTCTGACCTCACCCAACGGTAAAGGAAGAAGTCCCCTGGAAGGACTAGGTCCCTAACTTTCGTCCATAGGACGTAACTTCCGTTTAAGAAATAGTAGACTCAGTGGTCCCTTCGAGGATGGATCCGGATTTACTTATTTGTTGACTAAATTTAAAATACTCTTAAAAAACGTTTTATACTTTTTTGATCATCGTTTTTCAGTGGTGACCCATGAACTTTTTTCACACTACTCATTATGTTTCACTCTCTTCATTTCTATAGTAATCGGGGTTCTCACTCGTCTTCTCCTGTATCTGACTAAATTTATTTGTACCTGTGTCAATGGTTATTGTAAACATTCACCGTCGATTTTCTTTGATACTATATGAATTTAATCTTAACTAATTCCTGTACTTGATCCCCGGGGTGAAGTGTACAGGGAAAACTTAAGACACTCGTTGTGATACACCTTTTCAAGTATAATAAGTTTCCAGAATGGGGTCTATGGTCAAGGGTCGAAAGATATAGGGATACGATTTATCATTTCGTAATAGTGTCTATATTTTATTAAGGGTATTCAGACGTACGGTATTTCCCCATTAAACCGTTCTTTAACGTAAGAAATTTGTAGCACACATTGTAAAAAGGTTTTGTCACGTCCATAATAATAAGGGATTGTACACCATTCTATATAAAGAACTAAGACGTAAAAAATAAGTAAGTAAGTAAGTTAATTTTTACAAAAGCCGTAAGTCCATGGTACGATCAATACCAGATTTCTCTTAAATAGATGGAGTTCTCTGAGTGTTAAATCTTTATACTCACGTACTGTTTTGTTGATTGTAATGTTAACCTATTTGTGATACCGAAATTGTTTAACAGAAAACAATGTGTTTTCTGCACCTGACTTCAAACTTCCTGGTGGTATTTTTATAATAAAAACGAAAGACATAAATTTAGTAGTAACATTTTAAGGGAAAACGTTCTACACTAATTGGGGTCATCAGTCTACTCTATTTGGATTATTTATACGAGACACTGTTACTTTACGATTGAAAGTAATATAACAAAGGTGTTAATGATAATCTTATATCTTTTATAAAATTGAGGTATTCATGTAAATTAAATCAGAAAATTATTTAGTCAATGTCAACTTTTAGAAGTTTCAGAAAATATAACGAGGTTTATTTTGTGTTTAGACGAGAGGAGTTAAGTTGTCCTTTTCCAGACAAAGATTCTTTCGTAAACTCATATATAAAATAAACATGTTGTATAAGTAAGTGCCGTATATGCGATCCATTTAGACGTCTGGAGAAAAGATATTTTTCAATACGTTCTTTATGTATGGGGACTATAAGGGATCCCCTTTCTGAAGTTTTCGTAACGAAAATTTATCCCTATCTTAAAGGTCTCTTCAAGAAGTATAGGGACTAAAGTTCGATCTGTAGACATCCTTCTCTCTTTAAACTTAAACACCCCTTTATTCACTTTTGTTTAAGACGTGAACTACTTATAATGACTCAGGAGTTTGATCTACGGACAGTCTTTATTCAGTAGACGTTGCCATTTTTAAGAAATTTAAATGTGTCGTGTAAGAAGGTTTCTTAAGTAAATCGTGATACAACCTTTTACGATTCTCTTCGATATAATATGAAATTTTTCTATGTCTTTCACCTTTTATTTTGACCAACACAGATGGATTGTACTGTTATCTGGTAAAATTCAGTCCTCACTTTAGTTGGTTCGTTGTTTAAAATGACTGAATTGAGTCCATTAACCCGTGAACAAACTCTATTTACTTAGTTCTTCGAAAATCGTGGTAGATGTACCTAGTAGTCTAACAAAACTTATTTCTACTTGATTGTAAGGTCCCATAAAATAACTTTCAATTCGTAAAATTTTCTATAATAAAACTTGATTTTTTTTTTTTATCATCATCTGTGGAAGTCTATACTTTTGATTTAATGAATTATCGTTTTACATGGACTTTCATATATCCTTCTATAGTGTAGTCTTTGTTATTACTTTTAACAACAATTGTTCGAAGGTTAACTATCATAACTCTGAAGTTAAAAGAAGAAATAGCCAATGTAAAAATAACTCGACGAAGAAACACAGTTCGTACCAAGACCCGAAACCTCCTTAAAGTTCCATTTATTGTCGTAGTTTTTTTTTTTCTAAAGTAAATGTTTCAAAACAAGTCACTCCTATAACGAAAAACATTTTAAACAACGAACTTTTAGGTTAATAAAGGAGAATTCTACCGTCTATACTCCCTGTCCCTTCGGACCTCACGACGTCAGGTATCCCAGTGTTTCTTAGTCTGTACTGTCTCTGACTTGTTGTCGTTTTGTACTTTAAATTCTTCGTTATTATAACTGTTTTCAACATAATCAATAGAAAATTGAGAAAATATTGAGATCATAAGACTTCGCGAATAATATATGACACTTTTTATGTTAAATATATAGTATACATATACATGATATGTCAGGCACCTTAAGAGGTCCGGTCTTATGACCTCACCCATTGGAAAGGGAAGAGGTCCCATAGAAGGATTTGGTCCCTAGTTTGGGTCGAGAGGACGTAAAGTCCACCTAAGAAATGGTCGACTCGGTGGTCCCTTCGGGTAGGGAAGAGGTCGTCTAGAGGGACTGGGTCCTTAGATTGACCCCAGAGAACGTAAAATCCGTCTAAGAAAAGGTTGACTCGATAGATAAACGGTTGACCCGAAACATATTTTCGGGTTAAAATATATATACTTTTATATAAAATATATAGTATACTATATAAGTATATTTATATAAATCTGTTTTTAAAAGTTATATGAATTTACGTAAACTTAAATATATAATTATCGTATATGAAATATTAAATATATTTATTTAAGACGAATCAGTGAGTTAACACAGGTTGAGAAACGTTAGGGTACCAACGTATCGGTCCGAAGAGACAGGTACCTTAAAAGGTCCGTTCTTATGACCTTGCCCAACGGTAAAGGAGGAAGTCCCCTAGAAGGACTGGGTCACTAACTTGGGAACCGAGGACCCAGAGAACGTAACCGTTTGTCTAAGGAATGGTGACACAGTGAACCCTTTGGTGTATATTTATTTATTCATATATGTTAATGTAACGTTATAGCTTTCTGTCTGATTTTAACTGGGTCATTTCGAAGACTTTTTTACAACAAAACACTTGATCACATACCAGTAAAAGTAACGTTATCCCGTTTGAAATCGTATCCAAGAGTCACCTCACTTCTTTATCGGAACAGTAAAATGCAAATTATTTCAAGAATTTTCGTTGAAGTCACTGATAAATTGTGTAAAAATAAATACCACTGATTTATTAAAATCACCGACTAAGGTTAGAGGTAAAATTTTATTTGTGTTTTTATTTGGTATGAGGATCTATTTTGTAAAAGTCCCTTTCTACATTCCGTCTCTGAATATCAATAGAAAATCTGTTAAATATTATAAATCGTAAAGTTTTATGTCGATTTAAACCATCGTTGTATAAACTTCATCTGAACTCAGGCGTATAACAACCCGAGGGGTTCACCATGTCACCATTTCTTAGACGGAAGGTTACTCCTCTGAGTTCTTTACACCCAAATCAGGGACCAAGTCCTTCTAGAGGACCTCCTCCTTTACCGTTGAATGAGGTCATAAGAACGGACTTTTTAATGTACCTGTCTCTTCGGACCGTCCGATTTCAGATACCCCAGTGTTTTTCAGTCTATAATTTTTTATTATTTTCTCAGTCTTATAATTTTCTGTGATTAAGTTAATTAATAAAAAACGAAATCGATAGTAATTCGTAGACATATTTACTTTTAGACTATGTTTTGGAATTTCCTCGTATGAATTAAGACAAGGTTAGGTTATTGTTCTTGTTCTTACTTTCTAATACGTAAACATAATTTAGGAATCTTGTTTAATTTACTTCTTTATGTCATCCTTTTTAAATTGATTCTTTTTTAAGACCTTTATATGTCTTATCTGAATTTTTAATTCTTTAAATTTAAAATCAGGATTGATATAAACCTTGATCATCACCCCGAAATCATTTCTTTTATAACACTAAAGTTTTCATAAACACATACGTGGTTTAGTCTAAACTTTATCTACAGTGTTTCGGGGTCAGAAGACGTTGATACTATCTATAACGTTTACCTAGGGTCGAGAGGAACGAGAACACGGGTTTGTCCACAGAGTGAGTAAGAGTAGGATGTTGAAGTTCGTCCATGATCGTCGATTAACTGTGATCTCTCCTTTATTAAAACTGTAGAAAACCAATCTATTCGAGATCGTACAGAAAAAAAAAAGGATATTATTGAACTAAAATAACATTTTTGGTTTCCCTCAGTGGATATTTAAAACGTTTGTGTGTGTATTTTTTACCTCCTTTAAAATTGGTCAAAAATTTAAAAGTTCTATTTCTCGTAGTCACTAAATATTCTTTGAGTGAAAAATTTTAATAACATTACGGTGTAGAACGTTTGTCGTAAAGAATTGAGATCCACAGTCAAGAAGTAGACGTATAATACATTTATTAACAATAAATTGTTTCATATTGGTTTAAGGTCAAAAGTCACTCGGGTCATGAAACACATGGACACATGAGGACTGTAAGTCTTTGTCCTAGTAAGGTAGGTTGTCGGTCCCGGATTCCCTTTTTAGTTCGTCGATAAATTTAATTACTGTCAACTTTTAATTAAGTTAAACTCACTGAATTCATAGTGTCTCCGTCTTATTTAACGTCTTAATCTTCCAGTTCTACAGACCGAATTTTTCGATAGAAGAATAGAAATGTGTTCCATTTCATAAGTAAGTTGTTTATACAGTCTTCGGGTTCGTGAGAAAGTCCACTAGTCGACCACCATGTTATAATTTGTTTTGACTGTGTTTGAGACCGAAAGGTTACGACTCTTAGATCACATACAACTGACTTTTTTAATATTTTGGATTTTCGACTCTTAATACAAAATAAGCAACTTGAAAGACTTCTGCGTTCGAACCTTCCGTCGGAAAGTCTATCGAGACCCCCTGACTGACAAAGTTTCTCAGTTCCCTTCTCCATCCTATGTATCATGTCCCCTCAAAACATTGTTGGTTGTTTGTCTTATTTTGTCCATCAACCTTGTAGTTTTATAATGACAAGTAATTTCTTTTCGTTTGAAGAGTCCAATTACTTAAATCGTGAAAGATACCCTTCTACGGTCTCAGACCCTAATGACCTTAGTAAAGAATGGAATTGATAGATCCCGGTATGAGACAACAAAAAAGGTCGGACTTAGGGGAGTCCCACGTACCAGTCCCACTTGTGTCACCGACTACCGAACATTTGTGTCATAAGAAACAAATGATTATATCGTCCACTGTAAGAAGTAGGTATACATCCTCATCCCTTTATATGTATATTAGTATTTAAATGTTCCAATTAATTTATTAAAATAATAATTATCATTCCCGTCTGTACTTTGCAACTCTTTTACCTAGATAGAGATTCGATTTAGAACTTTTTATTCTTGAATCCTGAAACTCCTCTTTTTGTACCCGTTAAAAATATACATAAAGTATCTTTTCACTTTATATTGAACCATTTCCTAATGTAAATCGTCTATTTTCCCTATCAATCAGTAGTTTAAAAGCCGACACGAAGACGAATCAGCAAGTCAGTACACGTTGAGGAACACTGGAAAACCTGACATCGAGGAGACAGGCACCTTAAGAAGTCCGTTCTCATGATCTTCCAAACGATAAAAGAAGAGGTCCCCTAGAAAGACTAGGTCTCTATATTGGGCGCGGAGGACACAGACGAAGTAACGTCCACCTCAGAAATGGACGACTCGGTAGGCCCTTCGAGGACCCACCCACCTCCATATTAGCTGACTTGACCTATTATTTTCCTTCCTTTCTAAACCTCCTTTCGAACTCAAGTCGAAAACCTTAGGTTGTAAATATTATTGTTATTGTGGAAATTCTCTATTACGGTTCATCATTGATTATATACTTAACCCTTTAATCTTTCCTCAGGTCTTACCATAAATTTAAACTCTGGGTAGTCGTACACATAACGTAAATTTTGGTACCCTTACCTACTTTAACGAATCTCTCTATTAAGACGTATTCTCCAATATTTCAGACACTTACTCAGAACTCCTAAAGGTCCCTAAAATATCTTTGATAAGGAGTTTACAACAGACACTTTATTCACAGTCGTAAGGAACTTACGAAGAATCTTTACGTCACAGAGTCCTCGGTGAGGTCTGGACAACTGAGTATAGAACGTAAATCTTCCGGAGAACTATTAATTGTACAATTTAAAACTCTTCGTGAACTCTCATCCACAACCCTTTCCTTTGACTCTTTTCTTTTCCTTTTTCCTCTTGGTCCTTTTATACCACAGTACTTCCGTTGACCCTTTCTGCTGTACTTTTGTAAATTCCTCATTAGCGATCAACGTTACTACAACCCTCCTATAATTCTACTGTCTTATTCACACGGAATTTAAATTGTCGTACCCCAAACTATTCACTATAATAGGTCTCGTCAAAACTATCTCTTTAGGTTCACCTGCGGTTCTTAATCCAATCAACTTTTTACTTACCCTTCACTACTTATCCGCTGTTGGTGTACCTCTGTTGAGAAAGTTCTTCAAACGTGAACTTCCTCTCACTCCGATCCAGTTCTCCACTTTTCTTACTCTTCGACTTCTCCCTCAGTTTCACCTACGGTAGTTGTGTTCGTTATTATCTACTACCCACTGTAAATTTGCGATTACTCTTATTAGTTGATGTTTTTATAAACATTCGTTTGTCCTCCACCTATTTAACTTCCTCGAGTCATGACTGTTTTCCCTTTTCGTTCCTTAAGTTTCGTTTGTACTCCTCAAATAGAGACTCTACACTCCTACAAAAGAAATAACAATCTCTCTTCTTTTCATATATCTACTGGTATCCGACTCTCTCTACCCATCTCCCTACTAATCCCTTACATACAAGTTATAAAGATTATACATTCTTTCAGTAAACGATTTTTACTTTCACCTCCCAACAGTTTATAAACTAATTTTCCTTAGAAAAATAGAACAATGTATTTTTAATAATTTAACTATTGTTGAGAAGGTCCAAAATTGATCGAGTCAAAATGTCTATTATTTAAAGTACTTGTTCGAACTTATGGTTGAGTCGTTTAAATGAAGTCTAGGTAATAGTTGATGTTTCTGTTGAAAAAAACACCTCTCTTAAATGAACTTTTTGTATTCTTATTTTAAGTATCACTACTTAAAATTGTTGGTAACTGATATAACATGATATTGGTCGTTTTGTGACAGGAATGTGTTTACTTTTGACTGAACTAAAGTGACTGAGTGAAAAACAGAAGTGTAATTTATATAAGTATACCTGGTGATTCTCTTGTATTATTATTAATGATCGTCGTTTTCATTAATTGGAAACATATTGTCAAGTATTCCGTAAAATTGTATGAAATAAAATGATACATAATAGGGTATTTAAAATAAATGATTGACTTATGTAAAAGAATATTTTTTCAAAAATTTTATAAAAAACTACAACCTAGTCTTCGTTTAAGATAATCCTACCAAATAGAGAGTATTATAACAACACGTCAACTTAATTTATTCTATATACTTTTATGTAATAAGGGTTTCTTTAAATTTTGGGGTTATAATTCTTATGTTTTTCTTTCTGTTTCAAGTCCTTTCCTTATAGTAACGTTAAAAGTTTTGGTACTCGTTTCAGGACTGAATGGTGAGTCACCTAAGACTACTTTCAACATAAAATACCATTATAGTTGAAATCCTAACTGGTATTTATTAATCACTTTCATAGACAACCAATCTTCTTATGAAAACTCTATTGATAAGAGTCAAGATACTTTATTCTTTGAAGGTATCCTTCGATAAGTCATGTGACATTTTATTATACAAGATTCTTTTCGAATCCTCTAAGAACCTTCTAATGAGATGTGTTGGGAAATTACAACGGTCCTGTCATCTTTTAAATTCTCTATGGTGATAACCCAAACCATCGTCCTCTTCCTTTATCGTTGGTTGACGTCATGAGAACGGACCTTTTAGGGTACCTGTCTCCTCGGACCATCCGATGTCAGGCACCCCATCGTTTCTCAGCCTGTGCTGACTCGTTGAAGTGAATTTCATGTTAACCCTTTTATAGGCATACGGAATACGGTTCTATATTCTCCTTTAGTATTGGTGCTCCTCGTACTGTGTTTTCTACTTTCCCAACCCGTGCATTTTTGTTACTAACGGTTGAGACGGTCTTTGTAGGACTCTTGAATCCCGTCATTTTTGTTCATTCGTTTGTTTGCCAAGTGCAAACGGTTTTCCGGTTTGGTGTACGATTGATTTCATTAGAGACAAGTTTAAATGTCTGTTTTGATAATAGAGAATCCTCCGAACTACTAAACACGGATGCTCTATTGTCCTTTACGTCCTCCGATGATTTTTATACTTATTACTTTTGAGTCGTCATTATATGGGTAATAAAGGTCTTCTTAAATCTCGAACTGGAGGAATAGAAAATGAAAATGTGTCATGGATAAAGGAAGAGATCCCCTAGAAGAGAGGGGTCCCTAATTTGGGACCAGAGGACATAACGTCTGTCTAAAAAATGGTAAACTCAGTGGTCCCTTCGTGGGAAGTGAAAGAGGAATACAAAATGAAGAGGTGCCGTCATGTGACAGATCTAAACAGTATCGGAAAGAAGGTTCCTCATCCGTAGAAAATTAAAGTACTGACGTCAGTGTAAGACATCATTAAGGTCTCGGTTTCCTTTATTTTAGACGGTGACAAAGGTAACAAAAGGGTTGGTAATCGGTATTTCAAAACCCTGACCTACGGTACTAGAAAGAAAAAACTTACAACTCAAAATTCAATAGAAAAAGTGAGAGGAGAATGTAAGAGGAGTTCTTCGAAAAATCAAGGAGAAGTGAAAGAAGGTAATTTAACTATTGTAGACGTATAGAGTCCAACGACGATAAAGAGGACCGTCAGAACTAAGGTCGAACAGTAAGTAGGTGGGTCGTAAAGTGTATTACATGAGACGTATATTCAATTTACTTGTCTCACTGTTATATGTCGGAACTGTAGGAGGAAAGGGTTAAAATTTGGTCAGGTAACCAGGTACAGACAAAGATTGATAACGAAGAACAGAACGTATGTCCGACGAGTTCTTTGTCCATTCTACTAGACCATAAAGATCGAGAAGTTATTAAAAGGTACCAAACAACACTAGATGTTTCAGTTTCTGTATAATTGAGATGGAAGTTAAAAAAATTCAATATTTACAAAGAAAATCAAAAATAAAATGTAACCTTAATAACAGAAACAAATCAGTGATTCAATACAGACCGAGAAAACGGTCGGGTACCTGACATCGGGGGTTTTGAGGAGATGGGTACCCTAAAGGGTCCGTTCTTATCATCTGACCCAACGGTAAAGGAAAAGGTCCCCAGGAGGGTTGTGTCCCTTACTTGGGTGTAGAGGACATAACCGTCCACCTAAGAAAGGGTGATTCGGTATACCCTTCAGGTTTAAAAGGTACACAGTATTTTAAAATTTGAGTGAAGTTTCGTCTTCTTTTACACTGGGTATTAGTTTTTTCTTTGAGTTATCTCCTACTTTGTGCTTATGAGGACTACAGTTTATAAGATGTCCCTAAAACTTTACTGATATAATTTTTACGATTAAATAGGTAAGTCAAGTCAAGTGAGAGAGTCAGCACAGGCTGAGAAACAGTGGGGTACCTGACGTCGTGGTGTCCGGAGGGACAGGTAGTGGTTGGGGACCTCAAGTGAGTTTGAGTACAAGAAACTCAGCCACCACGGTAGGTCGGTAGAGTAGGAGACAGCAGGAGAAGAGATGGGCGGGAGTTAGAAAGGGTCGTAGTCCTAGAAAAGTTTACTCAGTCAAGAAGCGTATTCCACCGGTTCCTAACTTCAAAGTCGAAGTCGTAGTCATAAAGATTACGTGTAAGTCCTGACTAAAGGAAATCCTACCTGACCAACCTAGAGGAACGTCAGGTTCCCTGAGAGTTCTCAGAAGAGGTTGTGGTGTCAAGTTTTCGTAGTTAAGAAACCGTGAGTCGAAAGAAATCAGATTAAGAGTGTAGATGTGTACTGATGACCTTTTTGGTATCGAACCTGATCTACCTGGAAACAACCGTTTCATTACAGAGACGAAAAATTATACGACAGATCCAACCAGTATTGAAAAGAAGGTTCTTCGTTCACAGAAAATTAAAGTACCGACGTCAGTGGTTGACGTCACTAAAATCTCGGGGGGGGGGGTTTATTTAAGACAGTGATAAAGGTGATAAAGGGATAGATAAAAGGTACTTCACTACCCTGGTCTACGGTACTAAAATCAAAAGACTTACAACTCAAAATTCAGTTGTAAAAGTGAGAGGAGAAAGTGAAAGTAGTTCTCCGAGAAATCAAGAAGAAGTGCAAGACGGTATTCATAGCACAGTAGACGTATAGACTCCAATAACTATGAAGAGGACCTTTAGAACTAAGGGCGAACACGAAGTAGGTCATACCGTGACACGTACTACATGACACGTATATTCAATTTATTCGTCCCACTGTTATATATCGGAAATGTATGAGGAAAGGGTTAAGCTTTCGTAAGACGAGAAGGTACAGGTCAAGATTGACAAAAAAGAACTGGACGAATGTCTAAAGAGTCCGCCGTCCAGTCCACCAGACCATGAGGGTAGGGAAATTCTTAAAAGGTCAATGAACACTAGGTGTGTCAGTTTCCGAAACCGTATCGGTTATTACGTTTTCATAATAACGAAAAGTTACTGGGTCACCTACAACCGTTAAACTAGAGACCAAGGAGACAGTAAAGATTTAGGTCCAACTTATAGACCTTCAAGTACCAAGTGTATGATAACTTCGGACCGAACTTCTTAAAACTCGTAATGAAACAATCGCACACTCTACTCACGTTAACCCACCATCAAACTCGTAAGAAACCGTAACGGAAAGAAACCCTAACCTTACTTTTGACTGGAAAAGGTCAGGACACCGGTGACACCTCAAAAGGTTTAAACGATCGTATAACTTACGTAGTGGAAGTGTCGTAGTAGAAAATCCTAAAATTGATCGAGTTTACCTTAAGGTAGTGGAAGTGGTCGAAACAACTATCACTACGAAGGATTCCGGGTGAACTGAAGTGTAAGGTCCTACAGACCGAGATCTACTCACAAACGTGGTAGTACTAATGGACCCAGTACTTCTGAAAAAACATATCAAGACACATAAGAATGGTGGAGAAGAATAATAGAAGACAAAGACAATCCAGGTATGGTAAAGACAGGAAATAACGCGGGTAGAAACGTACTTTACAAGGGAACCATAGAGATTAAAAGTACTTCTCTAGAGATCAGAAAGGATAAGATAACAAAAGAGGAGAAAGAAACGTGACTAGTGACTCCTTCGGAAAGAATCGAAAGGAACGATAGGAAACCTTGTGACGTAAGTTTATCCATATAGAAACCAAAAGAGGAAAACGAAGAGAAGAAAAGTGTCGATAAACATTCCGGAGGACTCTGTTGTTAAGTAGGTAATTTATCTTCCTTTTTTTAGAGGTTCACTCTGTCCTAACTAACACCTTTCTTTCCTTCCGTTCTTCCAATACGAGGATATTAACGTCTTCTTACCCTAGTCTTCGGTATTCAAGTGTTCGAAGAAATCATTAATAAAGGTAACGTTATGAGTAACATAGTAAATAAAGACAAAGAGATTCATCAGACATGAAGCACTAGAACTGGTGATGACATAGAAGTTCCAGTAGTATCATGTGCCGTGTCGTATTTACGATATATTTTGACACGACTTACCTATTTCTTATTCTTTAATTTTCCAATTATCACTGAAATAACCCTCGTTTCATTTCTTTCTCTTTTAAGTAATTTTTAATTTGTTATAAACACCTAACGGTTTTCTCACAGTATTAAGAATTAAATGAAGATCACTCACAGTTTTTGTGACGTTTCTCGAATTACATAAAGATATTTTACATACGACAACGACGACGATTCAACGAAGTCAGTACAGACTGACACACTGGGGTCTCTGTCGTCGGGTGGTCCGAGAGGGTAGGGACCCTAAGAGGTCCGTTCTTGTGACCTGACCCAACGGTAAAGGAAGAAGTTACGTACTTTCACTTTTCACTTTCACTTCAGGGAGTCAGCACAGGTTGAGAATCGCTAGGGTATCTGACGTCGGATGGTCCGAGGAAGTAGGTACCCTAAAAAGTTCGTTCTCATGACCTCACCCCACGGTAACGGAAGAGATTATTTTACATATGGAACAACTTAATTTATGACGTAAGGAACACAGTAGGATTGAAACTTTATAAAATCGGGTTGTGATCTTGAAATGACATTTATTTTTAAAAAATTATATATATATTCTAGAGTTTGTGGTATTAAATCGATAAGTAGTTAATAATCAACGTCGTTTTAATTGAGATTACAGACTTGAAATGACGTCAGTGGAATCATCGGAGTTTTACACTTTTGTTGTTTCGTGTGTCTAGAACTCTCTTCCAGAAGTTCCGTCGTAAGATCCGACGTGTCACTCCTTTACTGACCTCTTAACGACCCGTCCGAACGACACTTCGGTACACCTTCTCTTTTCTCTTTCCTCCTCCACCATAAAGAGAACCAGTTACAGAGACTGGTCGAAACGCACGACGCACGAGTCAAGGAAGTCGACACAGGTCGAGAAACTCCGGGTCACCTGACATCGGACGGTCCGAGGAGAATAGGTACCGTGAGAGATCTGTTCTTATGACCTCACCCAACGGTAAAGGAGGAGGTTCACTAGGAGGGTTGGGTCCCTAGTTTGGGTGCACAGGATACAGAGGGCACAATGTCCGCAAGAAATGGTTCAGTGGAAACTTCAGGAAGTTCGTCGAAATGAAGTGCGTGTTTGGAAGTACAGTCATAAAGTTTCAGATGAAGGTTATTTTCATTTTCTTTAAATGTTTCTAATTCTTTTTTTTTCTACCTAAAGTTACTATAGTACATCCCTCTTCATCCTTCTTATTTAAGTCCATTCTTTTTACAAAAGAAGTAGACCTTAAGATCATTATTTCTAAAGGGAGACTTAAGACAGTTTTCCTACCACCGACTAACCAAAAAGACAAACAAACAAACAAAAACAGAACCATTAGAGATCGGTTTTTCTTTAGGATAATTTTTTTTTTTTTCCTTCTTTTCACTTTCATTATTTCTTTCTTAACTTTTTTTTCTTTTCTTTTGCACCCTGTAGAAATTGTTTTAGGGTCTTCTCAGAGACTTGTCCTTTGCGTTATTCTCCCGTTTCGACACAATTACTAGTCAAAGTCGGGAATCAATACTAAAGGGAAAATAGAGAACATAACTTAGAGACGTTATTCTTTTTCTCTATTCAATACGATGAGTTAAGTTAAAGTACCGATTGTCATGACAGACAATTTCCCCATACTACCGTGTCCTCATAAATGACATCCTCTTACAAGGGTGAAGGAGACGTGGGGCAATTTTGGAACTATACTAAATAATGAACTACAAACGAGAATCCCGAGTCTTCACTTGTTGACGTGGACCGAAGATCATTAAGTCAACCATTTCTTAGACGGACGTTACGTCCTCTAGACCCAAACTAGGGATCCAGTCGTTCTATGGGACCTCTTTCCTTACCGTTGGGTGAGGTCATAAGAACGGACCTCTTAAGGTACCTGTCTGGTACCCCAGGTTTCTCAGTCTGTACTGACTCACTGACTCGACTTGACTTGACTACGGTTATAATTGTTTCATGATGTTTACATAGTAAACAAATCTTCTTTATTAAGTTGAACCATCCTTTTACTAATTAACATCTATAAAATGGAATTTTTTTTACTTTCATACACAGTTACAAAAACTTTGGGATTTCTTAAAATTATACGGAGAGACTCTTGGAATCGAGAAAGTGTGTCCCTTTTTTTGGGTACCTAAGTATGTCATATTGAATTTGAATGTGTTTTTAGTGCTTTAATACACAAGTCTTTAAAATTCTTTTGAAGGTTCACGGTAGGTGAGAACATATAACATCTTTTTATCTAAAATTTTATACTTAAAAGAGATGGTATAACTCTTTTTAACTAAGGTAAAGATCTATATGAATAATAATTGTAACAAAAAACTATCATCCACATCCAAAATTAAAAAGAAAGTTTTTAGTTATTTACGTACGAGTAATCATTCTTTATTTACGGTAGTGGAACTTTATAAAAATATATCGAAAAACAGAAAGACTACATTGTAAAAAAAAGAAATTTGAAAAACTCGTTTGTCACAATTTCGAAGTTCTATAAAAAACGGGTTAAGGTTAATTTTTAAGTAATCCAGTAGTACGGTTATTTAAACTCGACGTTATCCGTAAAAACCTTCCTCCCCGGACCACCCGACGTCAGGTACCCTACCACTTCTAAGCCTGTGCTGACTCGCTGAAGTGAAAGTGAAAAGTAAAAAGTACGTAACCTCTTCCTTTACCGTTGGGTGAGGTCACAAGAACGGACCTCTTAGGGTCCCTGCCCCCTCGGACCACCCGACGGCAGATACCCCATCGTGTCTCAGCCTGTGCTGACTTCGCTGAATCGTCGTCGTCGTCGTCCGTAAAAACACAAATAAGGGTTTCTTCTGACTACGACTACCTGTTAAGTGCTTAGGTGATTTCCTCTCTCTCTTTCTCCCTTTCGCCCTTCTTCTCCTCTCTCCTCTCTCCCATTCTGTCCTGTCTTCTCCTTTCTTCTCTCTCTTTACCTGAATGGTCTTTTACTTCGTACACAATTTAAGTTAAGTGGACAGTCTAGTAACGAACGAAAATTGTGTATAAATAGGAATTTACTCAGAAATAACGAGACGATTAAACGTGAAAAATTACCTAATTTGTCCAGAAAAATATAAATATAAAATATTCATGAAACACTTTGACCGTACTGATTTATCCGTATAAATATACAAACCTCAATTTGTGAACAAGAACCACACCTAACAACGTATTGTTTACTTAATCTCTACAATTTTGTAGATAAGTAAAGTCTTTCATATAAAAGACACATAGATAAAGTAACCTCTTATAAAAAAAGAAATACACAAGTCAAAGGTAGTGAGTAGAAACTTGCAGAAATTTATACAAAAAGTCTAGGGGAAGACAACACGTTGAAAAGAGACACCGTCAGAGGACAGATGTTTCCAGTAAATGATAGTTCAAATGACATGTACGGATTAAAATATAACACGTTATTTAGAAGTTGTCGGGGATGTATACTGTTCAGACTTCCAAGTTAGTCTCCAACCTACATAGTTACAAATTACATAAAGAGTTATTTTTTAATCGTGTACAGAAGTTGATTTTATTTACAAGAACAAAATACACGAGACAAAATGTTCTGATAATTTTCCAATAAAAATAATGCCAAAATATAAGTCTATCCGTATCATAGTTTAACTTGTCAATCTAATCATTTCATTTTATGTGACACTTTGTATTGATGTAATTTAAACTTTTGAGCTTTTTATGTCCACTAGTTCGCACACCTCTGTTTCTTGTATTTTGTTTTACGTAACCAGATGTATCTTATTACTTTAAAAAAATATAAACATTTTTTCTACCGATACACAATTTTAAACTTTTCAATTTAAACGTAAAAGAAATTTCCACATTTCCTAAGTTTCATAAAATAAACCTTGTCGTTCATAACATACTTGTTACTGTTTTTGTATTAGTGAATAAACAAAAGGTTAATAGTTATAGACTTGTGAATGAGGTTCTACATCTAGGAAAGACTTAGCAATGTTATAAAAGGGTAAAGTTACCCTGTCAGACTTTCGATTTTATTTTATTTACTAAATTTTTTAAGAATATTCATGATATTTCTCATTAGGTAAAATTAATACAAATATACACACATTATATATTATTAATTTTATAACTTCTTTATCACACATATATATATATAGGTAACAAAATTTTCGTTTTGTGAAACATCATATTTTTAGATTAATTAGGAAGAGTACTTAATAAAGTTATATCTCTGAAGATCTCTGGTTTTGGTACAATGTCTAGACTTTATATTTAGTTGTGTCGTCGTATACGTGTAATTTTGACTATATTAAAATTCTGAGAGGTACCAGTAAACCTCCCTTTTATATTCGGTAGAACGACTATCTTAGTCCTCCGAGAGTATAAGTCAGTAAATTTGGTTACGTTAAAGATTACCAAAATGAACACGACACCACTTAAATGATATTTAGGGTGGGCACACTGTCTAAGTTAGTCAGGTAAACAACCTTACTGTCCAGTATAAACGTCGTCTTACTAGGTCGTAGTTTATAAAGTTTTAGTGATTTCTATAATTTTTACTGTTTCTTACTTTTCTTGTTCTTTTAGAATCAGTCATGTTGTGTTAAAGTCTTTATTTTTCGGTGAATCCATTGATGTTTTAATGGACATTGAACGACGACTTTTCTTTAACGATAGTTTAGAATGTAATTCTTATAAAACATGAAATTAATCGAAGAAACGATTCAAACTGTCATAGGAGAAACCGTGTTGATAAGACACAGTATTAAAGGTAATTCTTCGTTATTTTGTGCGGTCTTTTTTGTGAGTCATGAACCTTCGAAACAGAAACACTGGAACTCCTGTAGAGGTTTGTGACTAGAGGGGTCGACCTCGTATGTCAAGAAACAGAGTGTCAACAACGACAACAAAGCAGCGATTCAGCACAGGTAGAGAAACGTTTAGGTACCTAACATCCGGTATCGGGTGTCGGGTGGTCCGAAGAGACAGGTCCTCTAAAAGGGTCCGTTCGTATGACGTCACCCAACGGAAAAGGAAGTGGTTCTCTAGAAGTGGTGGGTCCTTATCTTGGACGTAGAGAGGATCTAATATCCACCTAAGAAATGGTGACTCGGTATTTTACTTCTGGAAGTGTCAACCCCGAATCTTTAGTTTAACACTTTTTAGTAGTACTATACTACCATGATTTTTGACGTTTCGTTGTCTATGAACATTTTACGTTATCGATAAAAGTATTAAACCACAATCCTTTAAACAAATTTACTTTTAAGGAGACTAATTGGAAATTTTAACGAAATAGAATTATGACGAAAAGTTTGACACACAATGAGAACGGAGTATCTTTAATTGAAAAAGGAAAAGTGTCATTAAGTAAAGGATATATAAAAGACTGACAGAGTAAAAGTATATAGGCGACGACGACGACGACGATTCAGCGAAGTCAGTACAGGCTGGGACACGTTGGGGTATCTGTTGTCGGGTGGTCCGAGGTTGACAGGGACCCTAAGAGGTCCGTTCTTGTGGCCTCACCCAACGGTAAAGGAAGAGGTTACGTACTTTCACTTTTCACTTTCCCTTCAGTGATCCATTCTAATTTATTCTCTTTCCGTTTTTAACGTGATATTCGATTATATGATTTCAATAGAGATTAAAGAAAAAATTTTTTATAATATTATATTTATTTTGTATTTTATTATATTATATCGTAATTAGTGATTATATACCTATTGGCTATGTTAAGATATTGATTAGTATAATATTAATCTCTCATGTAATGACATAGATTGATACAGAATTGACTGTTAAAATCTCAGAAAATGGGAGAATTTTATCAAAGTTAAAAAACTACTATGTAATACTCTCAATATGAAATTATAGACTGACTAAATATAGGTATATTAATCATACGATATAATCATTTTGTTTTAAATCTTGATTACTAATGTTATAAAACTAAGTTCCTAAACTATTACAATGAATAGGAAATTAGATTTTAACTCCAACGTTAAAAATTTTAACTTTATAAAAATTATGGAGTAGAAAAGGAAACAAAACCAATCGTTATTTTTTATAAACTTATTCGTCCTTTGTAAAGGTATCTAAAATCTTTTAATACACGTCAATATATAAAACAGTAGTTCGTGAAATTGGTTTATCCTTTAAAAGTAAAAGAGTTTCAAGCTCAAAAGAATGTTTTTTCTAAAACCCTTCTTTAAACTATCGAATTGACTCAATAAAATTTTTGTGTTCACCTTTATACATTAGTATCCATATAGTGACTACCAAATACTAAAAAAATAGGACGTTGCAATGACTTAAATAAAGATTATGTTTAAACGCCTTAGAAGTCCTAAAAGAGATATATTATAGTAGATAAATACAGAAGGAAAAGTTAAACCTACGGAAAATGAAGTAAAAGAACTGGTATACGAGACCGTTCCTATAGGTTACAGTTCAACTTATTTTTTATCATTTTGATAATGTATCACAAGAACCATGAACCTCTTTTTTCATTTCTACTTTGTTTTAATATTCATAATGTAAATTGGAAGTATTGTCGTTTTTATAATAACAACAAACTGAAGTTAATTCTGTTACGATTTACATTTTATCTGTTAATGTGTTTAGAATTATGATTGAAACGGTTTCTATACGGATTAAGTATGAGATATATTAAAATCACTTATTAACGTGTTAAAAAGATACATTTAAAATCTTGTTAAACTTCTATACTCAGTACAGGTTTGTAAAGTTATGTATATTCATTCTTCCATTCACGGAATAACTGATGTGGTTTTGTAAACTGACACACCTAGTGTTGTTTGAGACCTTTTAAGAATTACTCTACCCTTATGGTCGAGTGGGATGGACGGAGGAGTCTTTAGACATACGTCAAGTTCTTCGTTGTCAATCTTGACCTGTACCTTGTTGTCTGGTCAAGGTTTAACCCTTTCCTCATGCAGTTCCGACTTATAACTGTGAGACGAATAAACTGAAAAATGTCTCATGTAGTACGTGTTACGGTCCGATCTACTTCATGTTCGACCTTAGTTGTGACAATTCTTTTTGTAGTTATTAGAGTCTATACGTCTACTATGGTGTGAATACCGTCTTTCGTTTTTCTTGATTTCTCGTAGAACTACTTTCACTTTCTCCTCTCACTTTTTTAAGCGAATTTTGAGTTATAAGTCTTTTGACTCTAGTGCTGGAAGCCAGGGTAGTTAAGTACTGTTTATCTACCCCTTTGTTACCTTTGTCACTCTCTGAAATACGATCCCCTGAGCTTTTAGTGACGTCTACGACTGACGTCGGTACTTTAATTTTCTACGAACGAGGAACCTTCTTTTCGACACTGGTTGGATCTGTCGTCTAATTTTTCGTCTCTATAATGAAACGGTTGTTTCCAGATAGATTAGGTTCGATACCAAAAAGGTCATCAGTACATACCTGCACTCTCAACCTGATATTTCTTTCGACTCACGGTTTCTTAACTACGAAAACTTGACACTACAACCTCTTCTGAGAACTCTCATGAAACTAGACGTTCCTCTAACTTGATCAGGTGAGATTTCCTTTAGTCGGGACTTATAAGAAACCTTCCTGACTACGACTTCAACTTTGAGGTTATGAAACCGGTAGACTACACTTCTTAACTGAATAACCTTTTCTGAGACTACGACCCTTTCTAACTTCGCCCCTCCTTTTCCCCTGCTGTTTCCTACTCTACCAACCTACCATAGTGGTTGAGTTACCTGTACTCAAACTCGTCCGAGGTCCACAACTACTACCGATTCCTTCGGACCACACGACGTCAAGTACCCCGACGTTTCTGGGTCTGTACTTACTCGTTGACTTGATTTGACGTCATTCACAATCAGAGAGTCAGTACAGGTTGAGAAACACGAGGGGTACCTGACATCGGACGATCAGAGGACAGGTACCCTAAGAAGTCCGTTCTTGTGGTCTCACCCAAGTCAAGTCAAGTCAGCGAGTCAGTACAGGTTGAGAAACGGTGGGGTACTTAACGTCGTTTGGTCCGGAGGGACAGGTAGTGACAGAGGGCTTCAAGTGAGTCTGAGTGCCGGTAACTCAACCACTACGGTAGGTCGGTAGAGTAGGAGTCAGCAGGGGAAGAGGAGGACGGGGGTTAGGGAGGGTCGTAGTCTCAGAAAAGGTTACTCAGTTGAGAAGAGTAGTCCTCCGGTTTCATGACCTGAAAGTCGAAATCGTAGTAAGGAAGGTTTCTTTAGGGTCCCGACTAGAGGAAGTCTTACCTGACCAACCTAGAGGAACGTCAGGTTCCCTGAGAGTTCTCAGAAGAGGTTGTGGTGTCAAGTTTTCATAGTTAAGAAGCCGCGAGTCGAAAGAAGTGTCAGGTTTAGAGTGTAGGTATGTACTGATGTCCTTTTTGGTATCGGAACTGATCTGCCTGGAATCAGTCGTTTCATTACAGAGACGAAAACTTATACGATAAATCCAACCAGTATTGAAAAGAAGGTTCCTCATTCGCAGAAAATTAAAGTACCGATGTCAGTGGTAGACGTCACTAAAACCTCGGTTTTTTTTATTTCAGACTGTGACAAAGGGGTAGATAAAGGGTACTTCACTACCCTGACCAACGGTACTAGAAGTAAAAGACTTACAACTCGAAATTCGGTTGAAAAAGTGAGAGGAGAAAGTGAAAGTAGGTCTCTGAAAAAATCAAGGAGAAGTGAAAGACGGTATTCCCACCACAGTAGACGTATAGACTCCAATAACTATAAAGAGGGCCGTTAGAACTAAGGTCGAACATGAAGAAGGTCGGATCGTAAAGAGTGCTACATGAGACGTATATTCAATTTATTTGTCCCACTGTTATATGTCGGAACTGCATGAGGAAAAGGATAAACCTTGGTCAGACAACAAGGTACAGGTCAAGATTGCCAACGAAGGACTGGACGTATATCCACAGAGTTCTCCGTCCAGTCCACCAGACTATAAGAGTAGAGAAAGTCTTAAAAGGTATCAAATAACACTAGGTGTGTCAGTTTACGGAACCGTATCAGTTATTTCGTCTTTATCTACAAAAAGACCTTGAGAGAACGAAAAAGGTACTAGGTCACCTACAACCGTTAAATTAGAGACCAAGGAGACAGAAAAGATTTTGGTCGAACTTATAGACCTTCAAGTGTCAAGTACATAACGACTTCGGACCGAACCTCTTAAAACTCGTAATGAAATGATCGTACACTCTACTCCCGTTAACACGTCATCAAACTCGTAAGAAACCGTAACGGAAAGAAACTCTAACCTTACTTTTGACTGGAAAAGGTCAAAACACCGGTGGCGACTCAAAAGGTTAAACGACTGTATAACTCACGTCGTGAAAGTATCGTAGTAGAAAGTCTTAAACTTTATCGAGTTGACCTTAAAGTAGTGGAGGTGGTCGAAACAAGCATCACTGCGAATGATTCCGGGTGAACTGAAGTGTAAGGTCCTACAGACCGAGATTCACTTACTAGTGTGGTAGCACTAATAGACCTTCTAATAGTACTTCTAGAAAAAACATGTCAAGAAGACACATAAGAACGGTGGAGAAGAATTATAGAAGACGAAGACAATCCAGGTATGGTAAAGACTGGAAACAGCTCGGGCAGAAACGTACTTTACAAGGGAACCATAGAGATTGAAAGAACTCCTCTAGAGATCAGAAAGGGTAAGACAACAAAAGGAGATAAAGAAACGTAACTAGTAACTCCTTCCGAAAGAATAGAGAAGAACGATAAGAAACCTTGAGACGTAAGTCTACGAATATAGAAAGGAAAAGAGGAAACGAAAAGCGAAGAGAACAATAGTGAGGAAAAAGGTCCCTTAGCAGGATTGGGTACCAAGCTTGGGTCCAAAGGAGTAACGTCCCTCTAAGGATGACAGACTCGGTGGTCCCTTCAGGAAGTCATGTATATTGACTCGATTAAACCTATGTAAAGATGAACTAAAAGGTCAAAGGATGATATTGGGTAATCTACTTTATTGAAAACTTCATTTAAAGTCAGAGGTACTCCGTATCGTGATATCCATTTACACATTGTAGTAGTACTATAAAATTATTACTTGACTAGTGTCCTAATTTTTAGAGATGACTCTCCGAACTGAGAAGTTGTTGTTCAATACCTTCTTCACCAACTTCTATAAATCAAACTGTACTAAAATTTCCATAAGAACATAAATTCCCGAAGGGACCACCACGTCTCCAAATTTCGTAGAAGGACGTTACGTCCTCTGGACCCAAGTTAGGGACCCAGTCCTTCTAGGGGACCTCTTCCTTTACCGTTGGGTGAGGTCATAAGAACGGACCTCTTAGGGTACCTGCCTCCTCGAACCACCCGATGTCAGGTGCCCAACGTTTCTCAACCTGTGTTGACTTGCTGAAGTGAAAATGAAAGTGAAATTTACACCATTTTGAACTTTATAAGAATGTCTTTTAGTAGATAGATTAAAACTATGTGAGATCAAAGGTTGAATTTTTTAAAAACAAGACTGTTATATGGAAGTTTTATACTTGTAGATAGGGGATCTGTCAAAACTAATAACTCTTTACTTTCCATTATATAAATTTTCTTCTATCACACTCATAATATCTTTATCTTACCAATCCCTACCACATCTTATTCTCTAAATGATTTCTCGAACCTGAACTATGTAGACACCACCGTCTACCAGAACCAGACGGTAAAGTGGAGGTAGTAAATAAGAACCTCAGCTTTCCGTGTCTTGTACACAATTCCGAGTTTTGTACTTGTTCTTCATCTCTTCTCGTTACTGTTTACTTTGAGGATAGACGTAGAGTACCCTCGGTTTGACCTGGGAAGAGTAAGGTTCAGAGGTTAGAGTTACAGTACCTACTGAGTATCTTCTTCGATAGTAAGATGGTTTCTTAGTTTGAACATGAACCGAACCTCGACTCTTCAATTGTCTCAACGTCGTCCTCGACCTCTAGACTCGACCCGACGAGTAGTACGGTTTTTTCAAACACTCGTCTAGACGTCTTTGAAACTACTCGACGTATTCTCGTTCTGGAATAGTTGGACGTATCTTCCGCCGTCTCCCACTCTACCAAACTATCGTAGCAGTCGAGTCAAGTGTACTTGAACTCGTTTGAGGCCCTCTATCACCTCCTGTCCCTTCGAACCGCACGTTTGTACTGATCCAATGACTTGTTGTCTCACTTGCCTCAATAACGAAAAAAAAAAAAGTGGAAGGTTCAGAGTGTATCTATTGGAAACACAGGTTTAAATTCGTTTTGTAATTTTTTTTTTAAGGCCCTTCACATCAAGTCAAATCTACAGTTGTGTAACCTTTCGGTGGTATCTGGTAGGGAACAGTCGATCCGTGGTTGTCTGGAGAAAATTGGTGTGCATTGAAGGTTTATTTCTACTGTCGTTACGGTATGACGACGGATTATAATGTGTAGATGGTGCATATGGTGGTATTCGTACGATTGATTGAAGGAGTATTACCCATGTTACAGGAAAAAAGGTAAAAGTCATTATGAGTAAGAAGACCGACTCAGTCAGAGAGATTATAGAATATTGATTTTATAGTTTGTCCCTTGAAAAGTCTTGCGAGCCACTTTCCGCCTCCTCGCCGCCGACAGCCTCGACGCGCGTCGTTGCGCGAGGAAGGGCGAGGGGCTGTGGCCGGCGAGTGACCGACATGTTTTACCACTTTCTTTGGTGAATGATACTACAAAACCCCCAGTTTGGGTTACGGTGGGTTCTTCTTGACTTTTTCCGAATGTCCTTTGACCGGAACTTCATGGTGGGACTACTCTTAGGTTTACTCCCGCTCTTCAAATTTGTCTAAAGAGTTCGAATGCTTCACGAGAGACTACGTTTTTTTTCCCTTAATATACTGTTTCCTCCTCTTGTCCGTTAATTTCTTCCACCTCGTCCACCACCAAAACCGAGGGGGTACCTGTAGAAACTATACAAAAAGCCCCCTCCTCCGTCCTACGTTTCTCTCCTCTCCATTTTTGCAACACGTAGTTGAATGTCATTGAAATCTTCTAAATATATTACCACGTTGTTCTTTTGACCGAGACGTTTTCTTACACTAAACACTGTTTACACTTCCGGCTCCACCATTCTTTCCTCGTCATCTTACGACAGGGTTAACGGCTCCAGGACCTTACGTTTATTCTTAAGTAGTCTATCCTGGACCTTACCAAGTCGTTTAAGTCAGACAGACGTA
This sequence comes from Capra ibex, assembly GCA_006410555.1. Taxonomy (NCBI): domain Eukaryota; kingdom Metazoa; phylum Chordata; class Mammalia; order Artiodactyla; family Bovidae; genus Capra; species Capra ibex. Next base: position 422,560 of record SJYO01016375.1, read on the forward strand.
CCTCACGGTCCCGGTACCCCTCACCTAGTCAGGATTTCTATCTACATTTTCGACGTTGTCTTCCTTCTATCAACCTCTTTTCTTTTAAGATCTTCAAGTATAACTGTTTCCGTACTTTCTACCGGTCTTCTATTGCAAGGTACCACTTCCTCTGGTTCTTGGTCCTGACCTCGGTCCTCTATAATAGTAACAAAATCTAGTCTTCCTGGTACGACAAAAATGAGTTGCTCTTCTGGAAATGAACACATACCTGTATGTCGACCAACTCCGTAACACACCGAAGGTCTTCGGTCATAGATGAGAACTGTTGGCTTGGTGTCAGTAGTGAAGAGTAGGTCCAGTCTAACAGTTCGTACCTCTATAGTTCACACACGATTTACTTCCGTATGGTTAAATGGCATCCGGTGTACTTTTCCCAGTGGATTAGTAACTTAAATTCCATTTGAAAGGACTCTTACCGAAAGAGAGAGGACTATTTGAGAGAAACGACCTTTTGGAAGACGGACTCTCCTTCCTTCATCTTCTCTGACTACTTTACCTGGTCCATCTCAATCACCTGAAACTAGGTTTAGTCCTTTATGCCGCGGTAATGTTACCTCTTCGTATACTCCTACTACTTGTAGTCGGAGCCCCACCACAAGTCACAGTCTGGAGAATCATCCCGGACACTTATTGTGAGTGACGACCACAAAATAAACGTCGTCACTAACTCACTTCCTGATATTAGTATTATACGAGTGATGAACGAAAACAAAATTATAAGTTGATATCATCACAAATTTTCAATTTACTTCTTATTTGAGCTTACATTTTCGATTTTTTTTATTTATTTATTTTATTTTATAGCTTGTCAAATTAATGAATCATAAAAGTTGAAACTACAATCTACGATCTTCTTACTCTCTACCTTTTACTTTTTATCAACAAATTTGATATACAGGTATTTTGAATCCTTCTTTATGGGTATTGAGAACGTCAGGAGTAAAGACGTTCATCATTGTACTAACATTGACTGTACATAGAGTGAAGAAGATAAGGTAAGGTACAGAGGAAACGGAAGTTTACCAACTTCCAGAAACGAATGTCCTCATTGAGTTTAAAATTGTGGGAGACTTGACTAAATGACTTAACTATGTCAGGATGGACTTTACCTAACATCAAGAGGTGACTGAGTTAAACGTCCTAGACCCTATCGATTCTCCGTAGGGCCTCTTAGAAGACTCAAGATGTGTATTGAGAGAAAAGTAAGTGTAACATATCAATCATTGGGTTAATGGAGGACTTTAAGTTCTAGTTGGTGGTGTTGATCGTGTGAGTAATACGGACTGTTATATACCAGTAGACATTGGGTGTTCACCTCTTCCGTTACCGTGGGGTGAGGTCATGAGAATGGACCTTTTAGGGTACCTACCTCCTCGGACCACCCGATATCAGGTACCCCAGCGTTTCTCAGCTTGTACTGACTCGCTGAAGTGAAAGTGAAAAGTGAAAGTACGTAATCTCTTCCTTTACCGTTGGGTGAGGTCGCAAGAACGGACCTCTTAGGGCCTCTGCCGCCTCGGACCACCCGACGGCAGATACCCCAGCGTGTCTCAGCCTGTGCTGACTGCACTGAAACGTCGTCGTCGGGTTTTCTCGGTCAACGTACACAAAATTCGGTGAGTTAGGACAGACTGAGAAACGTTAGGATGTCTGACACCGGGAGGTCTGAGGAGACAGTTTCCCTAAGAGGTCCGTTCTTATGACCTCACCCTTTTTTTTTTTTTTTTCTTATGACCTCACCCAACATTACGGGAGAAGGTCCCCTAGAAGGGTTAGGTCCCTAACTTGGGTACAAAGAATGGGAGGACGTAATCGTCTACTCAAGAAATGGTGATCCCGGTGGACCCTTCGGGTTTTCTCGGTTCTCCGTCAGAGTTGGACGTCAAATTTTATTAGGTGTCACACAAACCACCACTTACAACTTTGATTCTGATGATCTAGTCGTCACAGGTTTGAAACCCCCTGTTTTTCGTTCTAAAGTAATGACTTATTTGTCCCTATTATAACTTCTTCGATGTGGGTGATTACCAGGAACTAATGACTTGGGTACTTACGATCGAATCCTTTTTCGGTCCTATATATATAATGTTCGATTTTCTTTAACGGGGTTGGGTTTGATGTCGGGACCTTCTAAACTAAAGAAATATGTTTAACGTCCCTCGAAGGGACCACAGAGTCACCATTTCTTGGGTAGACGGTTATATCCCCTGTGTCCAAGTTAGGGACCTAGTCCTTCTAGGAGACCTCTTCCTTTACCGTTGGACGAGGTTATAAGAACGGACCCTTTAGGGTACCTGTCTCCTCGGACTACCCGATATCAGGTACACCAGTGTTTTCTCAGTCTGTGATGACTCGATGATTTGTTGTTGTTGTATTTTTAACGTCCTCTTTATCAGTCCTTCGTAATAAGAACGAAACTAACACATAAAACTTTATGTGTGACAAAAGGAGATCTAAACGAACTGATTACGTGATAACGTAAAGTTGAGACGTTAAAGATAGAACAGTGATAAGGTGACTTCATAGTTAGAAATATAAGATTCACTACGACTAATAACTCTTTATTCTCCATCATATGGCCTTATCTTTTTTATCTCCACACCTCCATCTATTGGATCCATTGAAGAACCGGAATAGTACTTGTTCCTTACGAGAAGTCCCTAAATCAATTACAGACCCTGAAATTGGGAAGAGTAGAAATTTACCCATACTATTGTTGGAGTGTCACAAAGTACTCTGAATCTATTTCATATATATTTAGTCTATTTTTATCCGTGTATTATTCGTAATCATAAGACTAATGTGAAAATTATCTCTTTATATATGAAAAGGTATTTAATTGGTCTAATTTATAATATTCCTTTATCTTTAATGGTATTTAGTTTATTAAAATAAGTTTTATGTAGACTCTTCAACGAAAAAACGATAAACAGAACGTATTGTTTATGACTTTGTCATGTAAATGTAAACAAAAATGTATAGAGTCAATTAATAACCTTCTTAGGTTAACATAAATAAATTCATAAATTTATTTATAAAATTTCTAATTAGAAAATAATTTATATACGGTATACAAATATATAATATACTTAAATAAGTTAAATAGATATTATAAAAATAAACATTTAGACTGTCTTTAAAAGAAAAGGTAACAACACAAACCGTCAAATAAAAGGTAGTCTCAAATCAGACTTAGATATAACAATCAGTTTATGGATTCGTTGGAAAATTGATTTTAGTTACTTGAATATCTTTCGATTTAATTTATATATATAAATTATAAATTAATTTATATGTTATATATAATATATAAATTAATTTATATATAAATTATAAATTACCACCTAATTTATATATATATATATATATTTTAGATAGGTTAGAAACTAATTAGACCGACGTATTTACACGGGTCTTGTACTAAAAAAATTTCTATGTCACTTCATTTATATACTCGTGAACCAGTTCTAACTGTTTCCCACAAAACCTAGAAAGTAAGAAAAAATAAAATTAAGGTTTCATAGAGTTTAGTAAGTATTTTTGTACCGGTTTCCATAGATAAAAGTAAATCGTACACACAAGAGATTAGAATAAATATAAGATTACAGATCAATTTGGTACCGTAGTATTTAAGGATTTTATTTAAAGGGAGAAATATAATTCACAGGTTTAATGAAGGGACAAATAAGATTCACAAGTATAAGACTCTTCTGTGGACAAACGAGATAAGATCCAATTATAAATATTCTTATTCCAGACTTTAGTAGTTGGGAAAGTTATTAAGAAATCTTTGAATTACGTTTTTTTGTTATTAACATATCTTTGTAAGACTCGAAAATCAACATTTAACTACCTTCTATTTTCTTCAATACTACCGTTAATACATTTACTTACATCTTTTAATCGAACGGTGACATGAATAAAGTCCTTATTAAAATCTTCGATCTCCGTTTGTTTCCTTAATCTCTACTCGGTCAAGTTGTTGTGTTGTGACAGTAACTGTATTTACCGAAGGTAAGTAAACTTGTAGTGTCTCTGTTACGATTAGAAATAAAAAAAATTAACAACGACTAAATACATAAACAGAAGTCATAAAAAGCGAACAACTCAATTTTACATTCCTAAAGTTCTTAACGACCCAACTTTGTGTTTTGTAAACTTTTCCAATTTGGAAAGTATATATTACCCTTTCATTGGGTGGGTGAATTCTTATCAAATTTTTTGTTTCTAAAGATATTTACTTTGTTCTTCAACTATTATTTATCTTAGATGAAAAGGATGATTTAAAAAGATATCCGACATTAAAAAGGTTAGATAGCAACAGGTAAAACTTCTTCAGTCAAAAGTAAATAAATTACAGTATGTAAGTGTAGAGTTCTTAAGAGTTTTATTTGACGTGTACTGTACGTGTTCTTTACATTCAATATATATCAACTCACACTACACGTTCTCTGTGTAACCACTTTTACACTTTAGAAAAGTCTGTTATTTAGATACCTTTCATTCACATTGAAAGAGAGGTAGGAAGATAGTTATCGAAGTGGTGGTTATTATATACAAACAGATTTGAATTAAAATTACTATTACGTGATACCTGAAACTTGAGATACTCTTTACTTTTTCGTTAAGAATAAGGAAGGTTTCGGAATGTTAGATCCCTTTCATATATTTCCTTTGTAATTGTCTCATCCAATCAAAATATGAGGTCTCTGATTCTCTATTCTCATTATTAGTTACCTTCTGGTTTCCTTACTTGGATGTCTCTACCACCAAACACTTTCTATTACGATTATTTACGAATTATTCATAATCGATACACGATACAGGAGGGATTGATGGAATATTTGTATAAGATTAAATTAGAGTGTTATCATAATACCTTAACAAAGGGGTTGATTTGTCTATCTCTTTTCTCGATTTTAGTTCAACAATTACAATGTGGTAATTGTTTCACGGTGTTGAACCTAAAAAGGATGAAACTTTGAATTGGACTTATTTTTCACCTATTTGTTCTGGAACTTCAATTCCTCCCCCTCTTTTCTGTTAACATTCCTTCGCATACACGATCACCATTTCTTGTGTAGACGGTTCCATCTAATCTGCATTCCCTGTGACCAAACTAGGGACCCAACCCTTCTAGGGGACCTCCTCCCGTACCGTTGGGTGAGACCCTAAGAACGGACTTTTTAGGGTACCTGTCTCTTCGGACCCCTCGACGTCAGGTGACCCAGTGTGTCTCAACCTGTGCTACGTGTGTTCCTTCGTATGTACAGTGTAAGTTTTGGGATTGCGTCCTTTGTGATCCCTTGTATAAAGATTATATAAAGATTACGGTGTAAGACTAATATTTACTTGTTTCTACTCAAACAAATAACAATATTCAAACATATATTTTTTATTATTTCAAAATAGAAACCAAAGATCTTTGACGCTCAGAGATCGTTCTTATAATTAAATATTAAGATTAATAACTATTCTAGGACTTGGTGGATTATGAGAAAAGAAAAATTAAATAAAATTAATCTCCTATTAATGAAATGTTATAACACTACCAAAAACAGTATGTAGTTATACTTAGTCAGTGTCCCTATGGGGACACGGGAGGTAGGACTTAGGGAGGAGGGTGGAGGGAGGGGTGGGATAGGGAGGTCCACAGTGACCGAAACCCACGGGACGTAGTATGTAGTTTGAGAGAGACCAATAGACAAAATGTGTACCATTACATATACAAAGTTACGACGGTTCGTAACACTGTTTATAAAATTTAGGGAGTCCGGGTCTGATGTCCAAACACCTGTGTCGTAGTGTCGGGGTTGATTCTTTAGTCTTTTTTCGGAATGTTAGTATGTTAAAAAATGTCAGAACTAAAAAGTTAAAATGAATACGGATATCTCGATGAGACCTTATTACAAATGACTTTGAGAAAAAAATTGATAACCTTATAAGACACACTTTTCAAAGTTTATCTTTTTACCAAACGGATGAAAAGTTTTCAACAACAGATAAATAAATAAAATTAATCTTATCTTAACGAAAAGTTACAACACAATCAAAGACGACAAGTCGTTACACTCAGTGGATAAACATATGCCTATAAGGGAGGGAGATCTCGGAGAGAAGGGGGTGGTGGCGGTAAGGTGGGGAGATCTGTAGTGTGTCGGGGCTCGACTCGAGGGACGCGATATATGTCGGCGAAGGGTGGTCGATAGATAAAATGTGTGCCATCACAGGTATGCGATGAGAGTATACTCTCTCATTACGATGAGAAAGTTTAACAGGGCGACAGGGGCAGGGAAGAACGTAGGTGTTCTGACAAACGATGTAGAAACAGAGGTAAGGACGTGACGTTTATCCAAGTAATCACGGTAAAAAGATCTAAGGTATATATACGCGATTTCATGTTATAAACGAAAAGAGAAAGACTGGATGACGTGAGACATACTGTCTGAGATCCAAGTAGGTGTAGTGACGTTTACTAGGTTAAAGCAAGGAAATTACTGACTCATGATAAAGTAACATATATATATGTGGTGTAGAAGGAATAGTAAGTAGACGATTACCTGTAAATCCAGTGAAAGTCCAGGATCGACAACATTTGTCACGACGTTACTTGTGACCCCATGTACACAGAAAAACTTAGTACCAAAAAGACTCCCATATACGGGTCATCTTCCTAACGACCCAGTATACCATCGAAATAAAGACAAAAAGATTCCTAGGAGGTATGACAAGAGGTGTGACCAACATAGTATGTAAAAATCCTAAACGTAAGAATACCCTCTCTTTTTGTCTTTAAAAATTTGATCGTTCAAAGATCGAAGGTTACATTGACCTTTTAAGAAATCTACGTGAATTTTAAGGAACGTTTGATTATGACCTTTAATTATTTACCAATAACTTACAATTGTTATAAATTGTATAAAATTACAATACTGTAATTTTATTATTCTATAAGTAAAATTAAAACTTCATGTATAGTAATATAGTCTTAAATTCATTTATCTTAGATATCTAATTGTCCTTTTTTTTCAGAACTCTAATTTACCTTTTTTATCTTATATACACTGTCATTTTATATTTTGGTTAGACTAGAGACCAGGAGACGGAAAATATGGGGTCGAACATGTGGGACTGTAAGAACAAAGTGTATGACGACTTCAGATCGTAGTGACGAGTTTCCTGTACTTAAACTCGTTCGAGGCCCTTTATCACTTCCTGTCTCTTCGGACCGTTCGACGTCAGGTGTCCAAACGTTTATCAATATGTACTGAATCGTTGACTTGTTTTTGTGTTTATATATTTTGTAATCCTTTTATTTTAAACGTATCTTGAATATTTAGACTGTCAGTATTCTTTACATTATTTTAAATATGTATAAACGTTCCGAGCCGAGACCGTATGATCATTTGGTCGATAAAACCTTCCCCTCGCCATAGGACCAAACGTCATGAACAGTTAAAGGTGCCTTATTTGTAAGGGGGAAGGTAGGCAGGTAGTGTACGAGTCAACGTAGGTTGAGAAACACTGGGGTGCATGACAAAGGACTGACCAAGGAGACAGGTACCTTAAGAGGTCCGTGGTTTTGATCTCACCCAATGGTAAAGAAGGAGGTCGTCTACAAGGACTAGGTCCCTAACTTGAACGTAGAGGACGTAACGTCCTCCTAAGAAGTTGTAAATTCGGTAGTCCCTTCGGACATTTGTCAGGATAGTACCAGTTAAAGTTGAAAAGTTATGTTTTAGCGACTTGACCTGTCTCCTCGGACCTCCCGACGTCAGGTTACTCAGTGTTTCTCGTCGATTCGTACGTGATGATTCTATATCGTCTCTCACCGGTTTTTGTTTGTTTATATTTATTCTTCTCCGTTACATCCGAAACCAAGGAAGACAATTCCAAACATGAAATACACCGTCTAGTTAACAAAATTTTGGAGACAAATTTTGTCGTCTCCGTAAAATACCATCTATGATAATCAATAAGTGTTAGAAGATCATAATAAATAAGTATTAGAAAGGATGAGAAGTACGGGAAGGATACTAAAGTGACACCCAAATTCTACGAAGAAACGATACACTGTAACGTCCGGTGACAGTAAGTTCGTACATACTATAGTCGTTCGAAAATTTCTGTAGACGTAACAAATTAAACCTCTAGACGTACGATGTACTTCCTGTCACGTACACAAAAGTTAGTACAGGTTGAGAGACTTTGGAATACCTGACACGAGTGGTCCGAGCAGACAAGTACCCTAAGAGGTACGTTCTTATAACCTCACCCAATGATAAAAGAAGAGGTCCCCTAGAAGGTCTGGGTCCCTAGTTTGACCCCAGAGGAAGTTGAGAAATGAACCGTCCACCTAAGAAAATGGTGACTTGGTGCACCCTTCAGGGAGTCATGGGACTGGTCCCAAGTTTGAGTACGGAGGACTTAACCCTCACGTCTCAAAAGTGGTATCCTCGTGGCCCCTTCAGGGTACCGACGTTTCTCGGTGAATACGGTCTTTCTTTCTGCACACCTTCTTTGAACCTTATGGAAGTCGTCTTAGTGGAGTTGGTTAGGTTCCTGGATGTTAGTTCTTTTCATTTACAAACAATGATATTCTATGACTGTAAACCTTCTATAAGAAGTGTGTCGTAATAATGTCACCAGTAACTGATTAGGAAAAAGAAATTTATATTAGTATCAACCTGAATTATTTTATGTGTTTAGTCCTAATGATAGTAACCAACTAACCAATACTCTCTGAGTTTCGTGGTGAACTCAATCGAAGACAAAAAAATGGATAAGGACTATCGAAGTCAAACTTTTTTATTAGGTTATCAATCGAACCTTATATTTTACGAAAATTCCCCTCCTCATTATACCAATCTAAGGACACACACACATACACACCTACAAAATTACGGTCGGATCATCGTCTTCCTACTCATTCTCTTCTACTCTGGTTTCCCTCTCTCTCACACAACAACTTCATCTTCTCTCTACAACTCCCAGACCTGGTTCATCCCCCTCTTTCTCTTCCTTTACCTACATTCTGTGAATAGGTCCATTGATCTTTTCACAGACTCCTCACCAGAGAGGGGCTCCTAATTAATTACGTAAATTCTGTTGTTTCTAGATCGTAAAAATAGAGTGGTACACATGTAAATTTTAGTAGACTGTCTTGTCACCTCACTGATTAAGATTGTATATAGTGTACCACCACCTGCTCGTGTCTATTTAGGTGCAGTGTATTCCTTGTAAACTTTTTTACTACTTTGTCCTAGTCGTCCATTACAATTATTTAATATGTAGTACACCCAAAAAAAAAGAGTAAATTTAAAGTTATTTTCTTGTGTCTTCTACTCCTACTACCACTAATAGTATTTTAGTACTGAAGAGATTCATTCCTATTCCGTGATTATTTTGTAGTCGGACTATCTGACTTTACTCTTTGATGTGTCTTAAAAAATTTCATTCCTTTAACGGTAAAGTTATTAGTACTATTATTTTTTCTTGTACTCCAGACCGTAATTTATTTTGTCATCTATTCTCTTCTATTGTATGTCAAAGTATCTGGAAATCAAATGACCTGAGAGTTATTGGTATCATACTTCGTTAGTCAGAGAAGTGTGTCCGACTAGAAAGTCCTTGACACACACTCAGTTCACTCTTAGGACTCGTCACCGGTGGTATACCTTTGTTACTGTCCAGTTTCTCCTTAACCTCTGTTCACGAGGACGAGTCCTTCTAGAGTCACCTCCGGTTTCCCACATTAGCAGACCAAGGGATTAAATAGCAGAGTATTGTCGTGGGAATCTAGAACTACGGCTTAGTCTCGTGATTCGTAGTGAAGTTCTTTCATTCACGAATCGGCACCTAGTGTCCCGTCCAGACGAAACTAGGAGTCCCAGACGTCTGACCACTTAACCTTCGAACTTCAAAGGTGTAACTTCCTTTGTTGAAACTATATTCGGAACCCCGACTTTATAGTTCTTTCCTGAAGATTCTTAGTTAACTACTATTTTCGAGATAAGACAAAATTCAATGAAAACACATACACTTTTCTTACCATGGTTAATAAGACAAACGATTCGACCAACCAACAAGGGCCACCGTCCTACGGGTATGAAGTATCATTTCCCTACGACTGGGTGTCTCTGAACAGTTTAATTTCGAAATTGCATTCCCCTTTTTTTATATAGTTCTTGGAATCTTGGAAGTCTTTTATAAAGGTGTATTCATTATAGTGTACCTTATCTTTCATATTTACAAGTTGACGAAGTCATTTACACATTTATTACTCGAATTTCACAGAGAGTATGATTCATTTTATTTGATTACGTTTGTCGACACTCGTTACTCTTATAGGTTTTATTTCGAAATGATTTTATCCTCCAGTACTCATTTCAACTCTAATCCATTTCCAAACGTCAATAACCTTTAAATCTTACATACTGTAGGAGTCACCTCTTTCCTACAGTTCTTTATTTTGTCGGTATCATATCCTTACTAGTCAATGTTTGTCCATTGAGTGTCTTTTTTTTTTTTTTTTCTGAAATTTGTATACTCATCTATAAGTTAAAGTAGATCTAATAACTTTAATTATAATCTTGATGTTACTCGTTTCTCTCGATGGTAAAAAATGAATGTTCTAACAATTTTCGGTTCTCTGAATGATGTCAGACAAGACCATTCAGTATAAAAGTATGTAACGAATACTATTATTTTTATTCGAAGATAATTTTTAATTTATTTTCACTATTTTGGTTCCCTCTAGTCACCACTACTATACAGTACTTGATTATTACTAATTGAGTCGTCACATGGATTTCGAATTTTTTATTGACCTTTGTTCTAGTTCTTCATTAACGATTTAAGTCAATACTTTATTCTAAATCGTAATTTTAAGGGTTTATATTTCTATAAAAACCAACGAATATATAGAAATCGTGTGGTATGTTACATAACGTATTCAATAAATGAGTAGATAGTTAGTCAAAAATTTAAAATGGGAAGTAAGACTCCTGACATAAACCTACAACACTTATATTTTTATTTGGTTATATAGAACAAAAGTTCGTCGAGTATTAGATGACTTCCCTGTCTTTGACTCGTCAAAGTGATGTATTACAATTCATCATCTTTACTATGTCTATGACTAGACTTTTTTAACCCAGTCTATTGAAAATTTAATTTTATCTACTATTAAGATTCATAAGACCGAATGAAAAATACCCTTTAAAGAAGGAAATGACAGGTTCTTTTTATAAACTACGGAAAACAGTGAGGATTTAGGAGGTTATGAAGGAAGGGATAAGAATTAGACTTGACTATTGAACTAAAAGAAACTACTCTTTAATTACCGATTTTTGGTAGTATAGGTGAGTAGATGAACACAGATACGGACATGTGTAAAGTAAGAAAGTATGACGGTACCTTGTAAACGGGTACGAGGATTGAAGAACTAGGAGAAGAGAAAAGAGTATCTTAAATCCAGAACTAGTAGAATGTAAAAGAGAACCGAAATTATGTTATATATACGATTGTTAAAGAATTGAATACGAAGGTCCAGTTTGAAAGGTGTGTTTGGACATATTTTGGAGAGGTCAAAACACAGGTCATCTTTAGAATATGTAATTCTTTGATTTTCACTTAAAGATTTTATCAGAAGGGATTTTTGTTCGAAATAGAGGATGATGGAAGAGTGTATTTAGATGAAATCTAAAAGTTTCCTGTTGTTAGTAAACTATAAAGGTTCCTTCTACGGTCATTAAGTACTAGGGGATTAAGTATTTAAGATGTTATCGTTTGAAAAAGAGAAGATTTTAAGTCCTTTTATACCGATTCTGAAACACATTCGGTCAGTCTCGAAGTTTCTTTAAGTGACTTGTATATTTTTACACACCTTTTGTTGTCGCGAAGAAACTTATACCGACGTGTTAATGAAAGGGTTACGATTCCACGAATATGTCCAAACACTAGGTTTAGACACTACGTATGTAATGATATGGATAAATACTCGAAAGATAATAAGTGTTTTTTACTCACAATTTAGGAATATACGGGTGTTTAAGGTTCTCATAATTAATGTAATACGTATATTAAAATTGTTCCTAATAGTTGATATTACAATGAGTACATACAGAACATCCACATTGATTTAAAAATTGGATAGGGACTGATTAGGTGTCTTTATAGACAAAGAGACTTGAAAGTCTTGTTCATTGTGAATTTGATGTATATATGTTCTAAATCGTTCCTGAGTGTTTCTCACGACTCAGGTTCAAAGTAATGATCGTGGTAAAAGTCTACTTCTGGATTTAAATCCTTTCTATTTTGGTTAATGGTTTCAGCCCAGTGTATGAAAGAAATATAAATCAAATGAAAGTATAAAACTGGCTGGAGTAATGTTATTGACAATTATCATTAATTAATTCGATTAATATTATGGATTTTCATCTGATGGTCGGGGATCACTTTACAAGAGTACATGTCTATGTCTTTTGTATTCTTATTGAGTTATTTAAAAACAACTAATTCCCTAATATTTTCGACGTATCATCTCCCGTTGTATCACTCCATATTATTGAGAGTGTTTTAGTCACACATTTTCTAGTTTTAAAATTCCTATTTAAAAACAGACTTACGTAAAAGTATATGAAATCAGGGTGAATGGTGTTCTTTAACTCTCACTCGTAAGTATAATATTATAAAGGTGAAAGTTTTTTGGAGAGTTTAATCCAAAGATCTCTTTTAATATTTTTGAGATAGACTGATTCTTGAAAGAAGTGGCTCTACCGAGGTGTTTTTATATCAAATTGTTATACTAACGATTGATGATTATGGGTTTTACATTAATTTCGATCTATCGAGAACTTTACTTACTCTCTAGTAAATATTTCATGAAATTATAGTGTTCTCATTGTTCAACTTAGTTAGACGTATAAATAAAACAAAGTTTTTGACTTAATTTTCGTTGCTCTTTTTGATGAGTTTAGTTGGATCCGTAACCACCGTTTCTTTTTATGATGAGTTCTATTTTAAAATTTATATTTAAGTGACACGTATTTTTGTATGATATCCTTTCTCTACGTTTGTCTGTGAATAAAAGAGTTGTTAGTGTTCGATCTCTTCTTGATTAACTTTTGGTTATTTAATTCATGTCACGTCGGTCGCCAGAGATCGATTGAGTCGGATAGGTAGTTATCCAGTAAGAGTCAATTAATTCACTTCCGTATTAGTCGAATTAAATACATCAAGTGTCTTCAATTACTATAGTATCATGTCATGGACTGCAAACCGGACAGGTATATTAAGCAAAATATGTACGTCAAGAAAGACGACGAGGAGTGGAATAAAGACATCGAACGGAAGTCACGAACAGAAGGACGTCTTTTACCCTTGTAATTGTTAAATTTTTTTCTTCTTCTTCTATTTTCTAGTGCTTTGTTTTAAATAAAATTCTACCGGACGACAAAGTTACTTAATAAAATATAATGTGTTTAACGTTGTTACTCTAAAAGATCTTGTTTTCGTTTATAATTTTAGTCTAACCGTATTTACATATACTATACGTCTATATCTTATGATTTTCTACTTGGTCGTTTCTTTAGATATTTTTATAGGACGTAAAATATATATATATACTTTAATTTTCTATGTTTTTAATAAAATATATAAATATTAGACACAACGTAAAGTCGTGATCTAAAATATGGACGATCCCCTGGTGGAAGAAAGAGTCCTTCTCTCAAAGAAAGGTGACAGAGACACCGAGTAGAAGAGAAAAGACTTCGACGTTCAAATATGTGTTTCTGTTTGGTGTCACAGTTGGTTAACCTGGAGTGAATTCCTTGGATCCTCTAGCTAAACATTTCGTTTCTTACTTGTCCTGGGATAAAGACTTCATGCAACGAGTTTGACAAGAAAGTAATTTTCTACGAGAAAGAATAACTAAAACCGAATTCATTACTCTTTCGAATAGGTTTTTAGAAATCGTAAACCCGAGTTCAATTCTTTTAGTTATGTCAGTAAAGGGTAAACTTGACGTATACACTCAAAATACATGTTCTCTGTTCTGTTTCGGTTTAAGTCTATTTAGTTATCGTAACAGCTATCTTGTACTTTGACTGTTTGCCACAAAAAGTCGTTAATTTCACTCGACATTTGTATGTTTCTGATTAGTTAAAGTTACAACACGGTAATTGTCAAAAATTAACCGTTTTTTCAATACATACTTACACTGAGGGATCCTTACTTCTCATCTCTTGGTGGAGTGTAGTTCACCCTGTTAAAATAGTGAAAAATATTTGTGTCTATTGAGATGTAGACGGTTTATTTAATTTTGAAATTACTCCGTCTGATAAACTCATAGTGTATTATGTATTCGGTTACTTTAAAAGATGTTTGGATCATTACTATGTGCATGATTGACGTAAGAAATAAAATGTTATATGATAAAGTTTGTGACGAAATATAAAAGTTTTCAAGATTGTATATAACATAGACAATTACCTTATTTTAATTTTAACAACGATAAGAATCAGTGATTCAGTACAGACTGACAAATTCTGGAGTACCTGACATCAAGAAGTCCGAAGAGACAAGAGATGATAGAGGTCCTCAAACGAGTTTAAATTTATGAAACGTAGATTTAAATTTATTATCGTAATAAGGATTTAAACTCTTTAATTTCGGATTCCATTTCAAGATGTAAAGAAGGTACAATGTAAGAAGTTTTTCTGTGTTTTTTCGGAAATTTTTACTAAAATCCATTACGTATCTCCTAAGATTGTAAATAAGTTTACTGAGTTTTTCACAAAACACAGGTACTATTGGACGTTATTTTATAACTCGGTAATACCAAACGGTAATGGGACCTCATAAGTCCTTTTAACGTGACTGCTATCGGTTTATATTAAGTATTATGTAATTCTATCCGTATAGTAATTTTACGTCTATTTTGGTAACAAAAATTATTTTTTACCATATTGTTTTCATTTTCCAATTAACTTTTCGTTTTATTTGATGGCTTCAATCATTCCGTGTAATGGATCTAATTGTCTTTAGTTACTTTAGTAATTTTGTTAATTATTGAATCTCGAGGTAAGTCTGATTCTATTTGAAACACCGATAATCTTACGCCTATGTTCCGATGTCTCTGTATAGAAAAGACTGACCCATTAAAGGAGAGGAGACATTGTCAAGTCATTTTATACGTTGACCGTAATATGCCAGTGGGTAAAGAAGAACAGTCTGTCTGGGAAGTACGAAAAGTGAACAGATACGATTCACTTAGTATTCTTGGTGTCAGAAATGTCTTCTCTTGTATAAAGGGGGGTCACAAGTCTTATATTTTACCCGGTAATTTCGTAGTTATTATAATTAGTTTTGGAGTATTAACAAGTCAGATAAGGGACCAATCTCTTACGTCTCAGGATGGGTAGGGGGTTAGTCTGAGTGTCTACATGATATCGTTTCTGCCCGTGTCTACAGAAGAGTTACGTATACTCCTATATGGATTTATTTAGTACATGAAAAGACTTCTAGTATAAGACCCTTCTTTGACTTTTATTCGTGGTAATTGAAGTACTCAATGTACTTGTCTTTTTTTAATATTTATGAGAAAGTCGAGTCACGACGACGACGACGACGATTCAGTGAAGTCAGCACAGGCTGAGACACACTGGGGTAACTACCGTCGGGTGGTCCGAGGGGGCAAGGACTCTAAGAGGTCCGTTCTTGTGACCTCACTCAACAGTAAAGGAAGAGGTTACGTACTTTTCACTTTTCACTTTCCCTTCAGCGAGTCAGCACAGGTTGAGAAGTACTGGGGTACCTGACGTCGGATGGTCCGGGGAGACCGGTACCCTAAAAGGTCCGTTCTCATGACCTCACCCTACAGTAGTCGAGTCACATGGTGGGGGATTTTTTTCACTTTAAGATCTTCGTCTTGTCTTTTCATTCCATTACAATACTTTGACTT
The DNA here is from genome assembly GCA_006410555.1 of Capra ibex. Lineage (NCBI taxonomy): Eukaryota > Metazoa > Chordata > Mammalia > Artiodactyla > Bovidae > Capra > Capra ibex. The sequence continues at coordinate 438,569 of SJYO01016375.1, forward strand.
TCTATCCGAGATTAAAATTTCGATAGGGATTCGAAGTCGGAAATAGATTTTCTTCGAACATAGTAGAATCAGGATGTTTTGTTTTTGTGTCTACTGTAAAATTTGGATAAAATTCTGAAGTAACGGTGGTGGGAGTTTACGGTTCTGAGTTACTAGTGTATGAAAAAAGTAAGTATGATTTTAGTTTTTATGTAACCACGAGGGGTTCTCGTTATATTGAAATCTTATTAAATAGTAAAATCTATTTTAAAACATAAATATTCCTTTTTTTACTAGAAAAATTTCTTTTCGCTTCAAATGAATAGAGACATTGTAGATCAATTTCTTTACGTTCAATGATCATTTTCAAATTCTTTATTGTACGTTCATTGGTCTTTGACTTTTGAATTTAAAACTTTAGAATTCAAACTTTCCCTGAGACTACTTACTATGAGGTCTTCTTACAAGATATATTCGTAGATTCTTTTATGTACTTGTTAAATGTCTTATAGTTATTTGACTTATCTTTTATTACGTGATTTATTTTTTTGACAAGTAACAGTTAAAATATTAACTTTCTTTTTCTATAACGTTACATTTCTTCATTATACTAAGTATGTCTTTCACTTATAATCTGTTTTAGGATGTTTTTATCTAAGTTTACATTACTTATCAATATTGATTGTGACTTAACGTTACCCGAGGTTTCCCTCTGACTTGAACTGTAACACCCAACCGATAAACGAACGATATCACAAACCCCGTATAAAATTAAAAAAGAGTTCTCTAAGGAATAGACATTTTTTTTTATCTCTTTTATCTTGTAAGAGTATCATAAAAACACTTCTAATCTAGTCTACTATATATAGTATGAACCGAGTCAAGTTAAGTCAAGTCAAGTCAAGTCAGCGAGTCAGCACAGGCTGAGAAACGCTGGGGTACTTAGCGTCGTGCGGTCCAGAGGGACAGATAGTGGTTGAGGGCCTCAAGTGAGTTTGAGTACAGGTAGCTCAGCTACTACGGTAGGTCGGTAGAGTAGGAGACAGCAGGGGAAGAGGAGGACGGGGGTTAGGGAGGGTCGTAGTCTCAGAAAAGGTTACTCAGTTGAGAAGCGTACTCCACCGGTTTGTCATGGGTTGTATATAATCGGGAAACGATTTATGGAGTCCTGGTTTACTTACTTAAGTAAACAATTAATTATTTCTAATCAGAATAACAGAGTCGACCATTTCTTAGACGGACGGTACACCCTCTGGACCCCAGCTAGGGACACAACCCTTCTAGGAGACCTCCTCCCGTACCGTTGGGTGAGGTCATAAGAACGGACCTCTTAGGGTACCTGTCTCCTCGGATAACCCGATGTCAGATACCACAACGTCTCAGTCTGTGTTGACTCGTTGTTTCGTGTCGTATCGTGTGGTGTCAGGATAATATAACGTCTTAAACTTATGTTATGATTTTACAGTTTTATATAACGATAAGTTCAGTAAACATACATTTACATTAATTATTTTGAAAAAAATAGAAGTTTCCTTCCAAGACCTTATTGAGATGATTGTTCTTAAGTCTAACGACACATGAGTACTAATGTGTCAGTGAGTTGTTTGAGTATGACTTATGGTTCAATATAGTCCGTGTCCTAAAAATTGGGAGATAACTCATCTTAAAAAAATTTACTGTGAGTAATCGTCTCGGTACAATTTTTCTTAACTCTTGATATTTCGTTCATAATATGAGTTACTGTTCTGTTATAAAACGGTTCGTGTTAGTGTGATTCTTCACTTTAGACGACTGTCGATAGAGAGGGTCCAAAGACAAAAACGGGACCGAGTCCCCAGTGACCTTCAAGTTATGTTCTTCTTAGTTCTGAGTCAAAACTGTAGGTTGTTAGTCATTTACTGGTATTCGGTCAGAGATTCCAGTTTAAATCACAGGAGTTCATGTCTTACGTCTTTTATTATGGAGGGAAAGAGAGAAAAGTCTAAACTCACACTCTTAGGTTCTCTATGTGATATTTAGGATGTTGGAGATTTCTTAATACGATTATACACAACAACGAGAATGAGAAAAGTTGTCCTTAATATTCGTCGTGAGTTATAAAAATAAGGGGACGAATATGACTCAAATGTTTAATGACTTCTCGTAACTCCGAAAGAGAGAGGAGGTACGAAACGTAACGACAGGGAGAAGGGTAGACCAAAGATTTGGATAAGAACGAAGTCTAGATTCGAGTCTGTCCAGAAGATACTTCAGAAGAACATAGAAGAGGTTAGATGATTAACACTAAGTTCAAGGTAAAGACACACTGAGGATTTTAAGGAACATCAGACAAATATCGTCGTGAAGGTGACAAACCGTTAACAGAAAAATAAACAAAGAAGTCACTAATGTGGTCTTCAAGACCCTTCTGTCTTTGATAGAAAAACAAATGACAATTATAGAATGTTCAGGAGGACATTTAGAACTAACCTAATCATTTATTTAATTATAAAACATGTCCTTGTTTAAAAAAATCCTTAATGATATATATTGTGTAAGACGTTTCGTGATATATTTTTAGTAGAGTAAAACAGGAGTTTTTCTGGTAAGATTCTAACTATACTAATCATAAGGTTATAATGTCTATACCTTTTTACACTCTCTGATCTGATCTCGATTTTAGTGTGTCTACCATTTAACACCTAGACTCCAAGGTTCAAGAGAGTTAGTATAATTAACGAAACCAGGTCGTCTGAATCAAAATATCCAAGTTTTTGACATAGAATAGTTAAAAAGTTCTCTCTAGTCCAGGACCAAATAAATATGTTCCGTTGATTCTAGTTTCGTATACTGTCTCATAATTTAATGATTAAAGATTATTTCATATGATTACTATTCATCCCGTTTATAATAAAAGACACAAAGTACTAGAGTGGAAATTTTCTGTTGTATAGTATAAACGAGTACAAAAAGTTGTTTATAACCGGTGACAATGTATCATCTATAACCTCTATTTCGTTAATTGATCTACTCCCTTATTTTCGGGAAAAGACCTCAAACTTTCCATTTTCACGATCAGTGAGACAGTTGTGGTACCTGATATCAAACGATTCGAGGAGACACGTACCTTAAGAGGTTCATTCTTGTGACCTCACCCATCGGTAAGAGAAGAGGTCCCCTAGAAGAGTTGGGTCACTACCTTGGGTCCACAGGACTCAACGTCCGTCTAAGAAATAATAACTTCGGTGGTCCTTTAGGGAAATACCTTACTTAGAGATACGATGTCTCTTGGGTCCGACGGAACTCGTGGTCCGAGGAAACGAACCCCGGAGAACAAGGGAATCATTACGACGTCTACGTGACTATCTCTGGATGAAAGGTTCGGAGAAAATACAAATAGGTAATGGAGTGTGGAGTATACACATTACGTTAATTCAGACGATGTAAAGAAGGTATTCCTAACGACCGACTTTAAATGTCTGTCTGGTGAACATGTGAAAAGGGTCTCTCCTTTTAGATAAAGTACCAAACGAAAAAAAAAAAAAAAAAAANGGGAAAAGACCTCAAACTTTCCATTTTCACGATCAGTGAGACAGTTGGGGTACCTGATATCAAACGATTCGAGGAGACACGTGCCTTAAGAGGTTCATTCTTGTGACCTCACCCATCGGTAAGAGAAGAGGTCCCCTAGAAGAGTTGGGTCACTACCTTGGGTCCACAGGACTCAACGTCCGTCTAAGAAATAATAACTTCGGTGGTCCTTTAGGGAAATACCTTACTTAGAGATACGATGTCTCTTGGGTCCGACGGAACTCGTGGTCCGAGGAAACGAACCCCGGAGAACAAGGGAATCATTACGACGTCTACGTGACTATCTCTGGATGAAAGTCCGGAGAAAATATAAATAGGTAATGGAGTGTGGAGCATACACATTACGTTAATTCAGACGATGTAAAGAAGGTACTCCTAACGACCGACTTTAAATGTCTGTCTGGTGAACATGTGAAAAGGGTCTCTCCTTTTAGATAAAGTACCAAACGAAAACAAAAAAAATTAAAATCTAACAAGAGTTGAAACTTAAAATCTTCATATCCCCGTGGATATAAAACCAACAACTTTTTTGGCTTTGGTCTTTATTCGTCAATGATTTAGTACAAAAAAGACCACTAGTTGTCGTGAACCAGTCGTATATCACAGACGTTCCTGTGTTTTTACATAACACAAAAAAAGACGTATGAAATCGACTCATATAAAGTTTTATGTATTTATACTGTATTGATAATATAAAGTAATAGATATAAATTTATCATATAGTGGTCCATATCTGTACGATGTAAGACGTTATTTTTTGTGGTAGAACAACAAGTTGGGAGGGGTTTTGATATGGAGGGGAGGATGTATCCTCGTCAGGAAAAATAGGCTTAACTTTTCAAACAGGATTTAAAGTCATCGTAAATTTTAATCAACGTTTGTTTTTAACCGATTTATAAATAAGAAACTTTTAAGAAATTTATATACGAATATAAAGAAAAGAAAACACCAACGAGACAGAGAAAAGAGAAGAAAAAAAGGGGGGAATTGTATAATCAGGGTAGGTTAAAGGAAGAGTCATGAGGTGATTGTGAAGGAGAGTTAAGATTGAATTAGAGGATAGAAGAAAGGGTAATTGGAAATTATATGTGTGAACGATAGACGAGAAATGAAACATAGATCGGGTAAGTAGAGAGTAAAGAAAGGATTATATTATCTACACTCTTTCCTTTGAGTTATGAGATATTTTGTTTGTGTCTTTAATTCCAGAGTTTCTAATCTTTTACCCTATTGAGTTAACGTGATGAACTTATGTTTGTATAAACGTATAGTAGAAAAGGAGTCTAAAAAAAAGTGGAACAAAAAAGTTTGGTTATAAAGTTCCCCTTTTTTTCCGTCCGATTAAAAATTAGGGAGAAACAGGGTAGTTAACGTTAAAGACATTTGACTCAAACTTTATTGGACAAGTTTCCTAATTCACATAGACCACAAATAGAAACATAGAGACGATGGACCGTTTCACTGAAGTTGTCTCATCCGGGAGTTACTCATAAACTACTCGTCTTGACTTTATTCCGAATTATGAACTATCCTCTTATTTAACCATTTAACTTCCTCTCTAACGACAAGTGGTTACCGACGTCACTTCTGATGTCTCAACTTACTCCGTCTATCAGTCACGAGTGTTGAAATAGAGTGAAAAGTTAGTGAGTCGGAAGAGAGACTATCAGAAATGAGAGAATCCGGTGAATAAGTTTCTAAGGTCGTCGAGTGACTCCCAATCCCAATCCCAAAACGAATCTCCAAGTTTCTGAGTTTGACGGTCTCGACATTATTCAAAAACTAGGTATTTATTTACTACTTGGTTAGATTGTGACCCGATTTTCTTTTGGGATTTATATTTTGAATAAATTACTAGAACGAAAAGAAAGTAAGGACAGATGGGTATTTTGAGTCTAAAATTCTGTGTAACTTAATTTAGAAGTGTATGAGAGTTATGTTGAACCTGAGGACCGTACAGTCTTCACGTTCAGTGTGATGTATGGCACGTCTCGTCACCATAAGTTTACTTGAGGAAGTCTCCGAAGACAACGTCCGAAATTCAAAAGGTAAGATGAAGGGGTGTGAAATGGGTTTCTTCTAGACAACAAATCAGTAAGTCAACACAGGTTCAGAAAACGTTGGGGTACCTGACATGGGTGGTACGAGGAGTCAGGTACTCTTAAAGGTCCGTTCTTATGCCCTCACCCAATTGTAAAGGAGGAGGTCCCCTAGAAAGGTCGCGTTTCTAGTTTAGACGTAGAGAACGCACCGTCCGTCTAAGAAATAGTGACTCGGTGGGCCCTTCGGGTTTCAAGACCAAATGGAATATGTAAACTGAAGTCATATATAAAAACAAATTTCTCTTCGTAGACAATGGTAGATATAAAACTGTAGTTGGTTGGGTTTGGTTAAGATAGTGGATTCTTATTTATATTTTAGTCTCGACCTTTTGAATCTTTGATTATGTAAGTTTTTACTCGACCACCTTCTTGGTCTTAAATTCGGTGATATGAATGGTGACTCCAGAAATTAAAAAGTCCTCATAAAAAAGAGACCTGACGATATAAACTATCTCATCTTACCAACTACGTTTTAATAAAATACTATATATCACTTGTTAACGAGATGATAAATAAAGCGACATAAGTCTCACTTAGAGTAAGACCTTGAATTAAGTCAGTCCAGACTTTAACTATATGTCACTTTTTTCTTCCCACATATTCTGTTATTGTACAAAATGGATCAATTATTCACTTAATTCAAGTATGGTCTCTTACCTTTCGTACCATGTCACCTCCGGAAGACGTCCTCAACTGTAATGAAATTTCCGTGGTTTGTTTCTAACTATATCCATTTATTGGCTCTCAGACTATTCTCGATACATATTCGTGTCCAACTTTGTTAATCGAATTGTGAGTCAAGCGACACCAGCAAACGTAATGTAGTCTCGTAAGTTGACCTTTTATGATTTTTGTTTCTCTGTCAGAAGTGTGAACAGTGGTCAATTCGTAATGTCCTAAACACCCCCAAATATCTTCAGAGTGTATAAATTCTAGACAAAAATAGGGATTCAATAAAGTGGACTGAAAGTGGAAAAAATAATCAGAAAGATAGTGGTTAGAAGAAGTAAGGGAAACTTAAGAGGTAGACTATTTTAATAAAATAGGAGTTCCAAACCGTTAAGTAAATGAACGGTTGTATCAGGGTATAAATCATTTTAAATTATTATTTGTACTGTCAACATAGTTAGTAGACTACACATATACAGAATAAGGATAAAGACGAATAAAAATAAACACGTAAACAAATGATAAAGTAATGAGAGTCCTAGTATTGGAAGTGTGTAATTAGTATATAAAAATTTTCGATATTCAACATTTTTAAACATTTTTAACGTCATAAGGTATTTTGAGCCCTATGTCGTGCATCCGACCTCGTGGGTCAAATCGACGTGACTTTTCACTTTCACTTCAACGAGTCAGCACAGGTTGAGAAAAAAAAAGGAAAAAAAACGACTGAAATTTACTTTCCTAAAAAGAATAGTGATTTAACGTAAACCGTTAAGGACGTTCAATGACCGTCTATCCCGGCACTATAACACAGGCTGAGAAACGCGTGGCACCTGACATCGGGTGGTCCGAGGAGGCAAGTACCCTAAGAGGTCCGTTCTGATGACCTCACTCAACGGTAAAAAGAGGTCCCCTAGAAGGGCTGGGTGCCTAGTTTGGGTCCAGAGGCCGTAAGGTCCGTCTGCGAAATTGGAGACTCGGTGGTCCCTTTTCTCAATAGTAGTTAAGGTGTCACTCCTTAAATAGATGACATTATCTAGTACATATTGATAACATCATGTTAAACTCGTTAAGAGTAATATCTTACTTCTAAAGTAATAAGAGTCACATATGTAAACAGTGTAAATATTTCGAATTTTTATTTCTTGTACGGAGTCAAAAACAATTTCTATCGATGGACCTGAAGTGGACTAAAGGAACGACTCTTCTGCTAAACTCTCTTTCCATATTTTATCGTACAAACATTTCTTCTACAACTTATCAGATCATTATTGCATCGTCACTACTTACCACTCATTCGTCTTTTTTAAGTAGATAACCAAATTTAGGATTCCCTGATGTAATAGTCTGAGAGAGAATTAAAAGTTAAACTAGTCAATAGACAAGAAATCTAGAAAAGGGTATGGTCCTTTTATAAAAGTAAAGTAGTTTAGTAAAGAAAACGTGTGAGAAAAGGTTTAATTTCGACGTATGTAAATGTAAAAAAAAATAGGATTTGGAAAAGTTGAAAAACAGAATTGCGATGTATTCGGATGTTTTGTTTAGTTAGTTATCACGGAAGATTCCTTTTAAGGATTCATTTTGATTTCGTATTACTAGTAGTTAAAGTTTTAGTATGAATAATATACGTTTCGAGGTTATTAAAAGAAAACAATAAAGAGTATCGAATGACTTTACCTCCTTCTTTAAGGTCTTTATAATTCCTTCTGTATTATTAACTAATAACACCTCAGACTTCTTCCTTAACAATTCCTAGGAAGAGTTTACAGACGGAACTTATTAACCTACTTACATTAAAGACAGTACTTATTTCTAGTTACTGTAAGACTAATCTAAAAGTGAGACCTTTTCAGTTTCGACATCCCTGTGTCTGTCTAGTCACCAACGAACTCCAATTCCCATCCCCTCTCCAAATTATGTTTCTCGTTGTACTTCCTTAAAAATCCTTACTACTCTGTCACGACATATAACTAACGACACCCCAGACGTACAAAGATACATGACCAGTTTTGTGTATGTTGACATGTAGTCTTTGTTTGAAAAATCCATTTTATTCACATTTATTTTTATTGACCACGAACTACTACTTAAAATTTACTCTCACATAGTATTCTTTATCCTTTTTTTAACAATCTTGTTAGTACCCTTTTTATTTACTTTTAATTATCTTGTAATTTGATCTTTAATCTGATCTCGTTCCTTTTATTCTAACATCGTCTGATCTTTGTTGTTTCTTTGTTATAATTTAATTTTGTGATTACCTTACATTTTTACTATTCTGGATCTTGAACGGGTGTTCAGAATACAAACTTTTAATGAAGACGTAAAGAGGAGAATTTGAGGTAGTTTTATATTAAGAGATCTTTCACCCACTAGAGACAACGAAAACGAGACAAATAGACCAATCTTCTTAAAAATGATAACTTATATCTTTTTCCACCTTCTTTATTCTGTCGAGTCTGTTTAAACTACTAATGTCAAATGAAAACTTTCACTATTGTTACTGGTGTAAGCCCAGTAAGTCTTACTAGTAAGTCGAAATGATTTACTTACTCGAAACAACCTAAGTAAAACAGTTTTGTGCACCTGAGTTCTGTTAGTCTTCCTTTCCCTTTGATACCAGAACCTTATTTAGGGGAGACGTTTGGTGGTAGTCGTTATAATTCTTAATAGGTTCACGGGAACAAAGAGGAGACGTCCTGAATTTCTAAAATAGTCGTTCTCAGTCACCTCACTGGGGTTATGAAGAGGAGGGGTAATGAAATAGTCTTAAGTAAATAGGATGGTTTAAAGTGACGACGAATCAGGGGAATACATGAAAGAAACAATAATTATAAACTTTCACTTTCACTCTCAGTTAATCGACACAGGTCGAGAAACGCTGGCGTACCTGAGATATCAGGTACCTTAAGAGGTCTGGTCTTATGACCTCACCCATCGGAAAGGGAAGAGGTTCTCTAGAAGGGTTGGGTCCGTAGTTTCGGTCCAGAGAGTGTGACTTCCACTTAAGAAATGGTCGACTCGGTGACCCCTTTGGGTTCTTATAACCTCACCCATCGAATAGGGAAGAGGTCGTCTAGAAGGGCTGGGTCCTTAACTTGACTCCAGAGGACGTAACGTCCGTCTAAGAAATGGTTAACTCGATACTCCCTTCGGGATTATAGATCGAAGTTAAAGCCGAAGGGACCATCGAGTCGACCATTTCTTAAGTGGACGTTACTTCCTCTGAGGTCAAACTAAGAAGGGTCGGGTTCCTCTTTCCTATCCAATGGATGAAGTCATAAGTACCCGTAGGGAGCGCCTAGTCTGTCATTTCTTAGACGGACGTTACACCCTCTGGACCCAAGTTAGGGACCGAACCTTTCTAGGGGACCTCCTCCCGTATCGTTGGATGAGGTCATAAGAACGGACCTCTTTGGGGTACCTGTCTCCTCGGGTCACCCGGTGTTAGTTAACCAGTGTTTCTCAACCTGTATTGATTCGTTGATTCGTATCTGGTCGAAGTTAAATACCATTTAATAATATATTTGAAAAAAGAATTAAGGAAGGTGAACGCACTGGTTTTTTTTATTGGAGACCAATTTACGTTGAAAGGTGATAGATATAGGGTCCTTGGCACTCCGATTGGAACTGACCTTTTTTTACGTATTATCATGACTAACTACAGTGCACTACTGTTTTAAATTCTCGGAAATTTGGAATAACACTTACTACAATTTAAACAACCACAATCACCAAATCAACGATTCAGTACGGAGTTGAAAACGTTGGAGTACCTGACGTTGGGTGGTCCGAGGAGACAAGTACCCTAAAAAGGTTCGTACTTTTGACCTCACCCAACATTAAAGGAAAAGATTTACAATATAAACGGATTAGATGAAAGGGTAGATAATGGAATCTATTAACAAGAGGAGTATGGGGGGTTTGAAGGTTAAAGAAGTGTGTATCGAGTACTGAAACGGAAGATAAAGTCACTCTTAAATCTTAGTTGTTTTGGTCTTGAAAGTATTTGACAGAATTGACATCGAGTTTTAAGAGGTTTGGTCCGAAGTTGTCATGTACTCGTTACTTGAAAGTTTACAAGTTTGACCTAAATCTTTTCCATCTCCTTGGTCTCTAGTTTAACGGTTGTAGGTGACCTAGGAGCTTTTTCGTTCTCTTATGGTCTTTTTATAGATGAAAACGAAATAACTGATGCGGTTTCGTAAACTGACACACCTAGTGTTCATTAACACCTTTTAAGAATTTCTCTACCCTTGTGGTCTGGTGGACTGGAGGGAGGACTCTTTAGACGTACGTCGAGTTCTTCGTTGTCGATCTTGACCTGACCAAGCTCCTCGTTGTCTGACCAAGGTTTAACCCTTTCCTCATGTAGTTCCGACATATAACAGTGGGACGAATAAATTGAATATGCGTGTCATGAAGTATCCTTTACGGTTCGACTTACTTCGTGTTCGACCTTAGTTCTAACGTTCCTCTTTATATTTATTGGAGTCCATGCGTCTATTTATGGTGTAAATACCGTCTTTCGTTTCTTCTTGATTTCCCAGAGAACTACTTTCACTTTATCCTCTCACTTTTTCAACGGAATTTTAAGTTGTAAGTCTTTTCATTCTGGTACCGTAGACCAGGGTTGTGAAGTACCGTTTATCTACCCCTTTGTTACCTTTGTCACTCTCTGATAGAAACCCCCGAGGTTTTAGTGACGTCTGTCAATAAAGTAATTAAAATTACTTTAATTTTCTACGAGGAACCTTCTTTTCAATACTGGTTGGATCTGTAATATAATTTTTCGTCTCTGTAATGAAACGGTTGTTTCCAGGTAGATCACTATCAATACCAAAAAGGTCATCAGTACATACCTACATCTCAACCTGATATTCTTTCGACTCGTACCTTTTTAACTACGAAACATTGACACCACAACCTCTTCTGAGAGTTCTTAGGGAACCTGTCGTTCCTCTAGGTTGGTCAGGTAGGATTTCCTTTAGTCAGGACCTATAAGTAGCCTTCCTGACTACAACTTCGACTTTGAGGTTAGGAACCGGTGGACTACACTTCTTGACTGAGTAAATTTTTCTGGGACTAGGATTCTTACTAACTTCCGTCCTCCTCTTCCCCTACTGTCTCCTACTCTACCAACCTACCGTAGTGACTGTGTTGCCTGTACCGAAACTCATCCCAGACCCTCAACCATTACCTGTCTCTTTGGACCGTACGACGTCAGGGACCCCAGTGTCTCTGACTCGCTGACTTGACTTGACTTGACTTGAGGGACGGACGTAGACATGATTATCGTGAGGAATAAGAAATGATAATGACGCCTACTTGAGTTACCAGTATTCATTCCGTTGTGAGGGTAAATGTGTCATTTACTTAGATCGTTGAAAGACAAGGAATACAACGTAAGAGTTGAAAAGGGAAAAGTAACCTAGTAAGGTAATCTTACATTGTTCGATGAAAAAATTGGTACAAAAAAACTTTTTATTTTGACGGATCTGGGTTAAGGAGACAGATCTAGTGGATATTGAATCGAAGTCAAATTATTATTTTGAGAAACTTTTGTAGGTACGTATCACCAGAGGGAAGGGTAGAAGACAACTTGGGTCATTTAATCCAAGGTAAAATAATGACACTTCTTTAGGAATGGTTGAAGTCGTCACCGGAAGTGAAACGATTTAGGTTGTCAGTAGGGAGTCCGAAGTAGGATAAAGGAGTCAGTCGTGATAAACTGTCTCAATTTATAAGAGAGGAATTCTAAAAGAAAGAAGAGAAAAAGAATTGTATGGAAAGTTTTGTGGTGAAAGTACACTTAAAAGGGGATGGAAAAACCAATAAGGAGGAGTTTCAGATAACGAAAACAAAAAATAGAGAGTGAGTCAACAACCTTACAAGACCTGAGACAAGAATTTCGATGAGAGAAAAGTTAGTAATATCACTACCATGATAGGTGAAATACCGAACCCTATGGTATATAAATACGACTGTTGAAGGTTTAAATATAAAAAGTGGACCTGAAGGGATACTTACTATCCGGGTATAAAAGTTCTTGGAATTGGAGAGGTGAATCATTAAATTAAATACGGAGTTTGAATTGTGTAGGTTTTGATGAGATACTATAAGGAGATTCTGACGAGGAGGAACTAGAAAGGGTTGAATGAATTTCCGTTGAAGTAAGAAGGTTATTAAGTTCATTTATTAGTGTCACAGTAAAACTCAATTAAAAGAGAGTTGGGATATAGATTAGACCATAATTTAGGGTACTAGAGTTTATGATTTTATATGAGTCTTAAAATAATGAAAAGGTGAGGTAGTACCAATGGTTGAACCGACTTCTGTAGTCGTAGAAAGTAGACCTAATAAAGTTAGTCGGTAGATATCTAAAAGAATAGAGTCATGATAGTAAACAGAGAAGAGTTGTGTCATGGTCTCACTAGGGTAGTTTTGGATCAAGTATAACACAGTAGTTTTAGGAGGTTTCTGGGATGTAGAGTCTACTTTCGGTTTCAGGAATGGTACTAAAAGTTTTGGGATTTACTTGACCCAAGGATAATAAAGAGACTTACACAATTGAGAAAGGGGGGTTGTAGAATGGGAGTAAGGGTCACGAGGTCATTGTGACTGAAGGAACGTCAAAGAGTATATCTGACCTCTATGAAGGTGTAAGTGTGTCCGAGGAAAGGGATGAACCCTTAAAAATGAAGCAAACATATGTTCCGATCAAGGGGGTGAAGAACATCCGGAAATAAGTTTTTAGTGAAAGAGTAATTGCAGAAGAAACCGGTGAGTAAGATTCTAAATTTGGTTGTTGAAACAGAGTAGTAACAAGAGACGAAATAAAAAAAGAGGAATCAAACATATAAATTGAATCTTAAGGGTTTCAGTTTCGTTAGAACTTTTCTTCTTGTTTCTATCTCTATAGTACGAATAACTGAAGTTTAATATACCGTTTCGATAACGGTATTTTTGTCTGTATGTTTACGTTAGTTTATTTGTCAAGACTTTAGTTAAGTCAATTTCAGTTAATTAGATACTATTTCCTTCGTTTTCATATGTTACCCTTTTCTGTCGTGAATATTATTCACCACAACCCTTTTGACCTGTACATTTTTTCCTTTGATCTTATAAAAGAGTGTCGTATGTGTTTTTATTAAGTTTTACGTAAGTCAAGTCAGTAAGTCAGCACAGGCTGTGAAACACTGGGGTACTTGAAGTCACACGGTCCGGAGGGACAGGTAGTGGTTGAGGACCTCAAATGGGTTTGAGTACGGGTAACTCAGTCACTACGGTAGATTGGTAGAGTAGGAGACGGTAGGTGAAGAGGAGGACGGAAGTTAGATGGGGTTATAGTCCCAGACAAGTTTACTCAGTCGAGAATCGTAGTACACCGGTTCCTGACCTCAAAGTCGAATTTGTAGTCAGGAAGGTTACTTGTGGCTCCTGACTAGAGGAAATCCTACCTTACCAACCTAGAGGAACGTCTAGTTCCCTGAGAGCTCTCAGAAGAGGTTGTGGTGTCAAGTTTTCGTAGTTAAGAAACCGCGAGTCGAAAGAAATATCAGGTTGAGAGTGTAGGTATATACTGATGACCTTTTTAGTATCGGAAGTGATCTGTCTTGAAACAACCGTTTCATTACAGAGACGAAAACTTGTACGACAGATCCAACCAGTATTGAAAGGAAGGTTCCTCATTCACAAAAAATTAAAGTACCGACGTTAGTGGTAGACGTCATTAAAACCTCGGGGGGTTTTATTTCAGTCGGTGACAAAGGGGTAGATAAAGGGTACTTCACTACCCTGGTCTACGGTACTAGAAGCAAAAGACTTACAACTCGAAAGTCGGATGAAAAAGTGAGAGGAGAAAAAGAAAGTAGTTCTCCGAGAAGTCAAGAAGAAGTGAAAGACGGTATTTCCACCACAATAGATGTATAGACTCCAATGACTATAAAGAGGACTGTTAGAACTAAGGTCGAACACAAAGAAGGTCAGGTCGTAAAGAGTACTACATGAGACGTATACTCAATTTATTCGTCCCACTGTTATATGTCGGAACTGTATGAGGAAAAGAATAAACCTTGGTCAGACAACAAGGTACAGGTCAAGATTGACAATGAAGGACTAATGTATGTCCAAAGAGTTCTCCGTCCAGTCCACCAGACCATAAGGGTAGAGAAAGTCTTAAAAGGTGTCAAATAACACTAGGTGGGTCAGTTTCTGAAAGCGTATCAGTTCTTTCGTCTTTAGCTACAAAAGACCTTGAACGAACGAATAAACTACTAGGTCGCTTACAACCGTTAAACTAGAGACCAAGGAGACGGAAAAGATTTTGGTTGAACTTGTAGACCTTCAAGTGTCAAGTGTATAACGACTTCGGACCGAACCTCTTAAAATTCTTGAAGAAATGATCGCACACTCTACTCACGTTAACACGTCATCAAACTTATAAGAAACCGTAACGGAAAGAAACCCTAACCTTACTTTGGACTGGAAAAGGTCAGGACATCGTTGTCTGACCAAGGTTTATCCTTTTCTTCATACAGTTCCGACATATAACAGTGGGACGAATAAATTGAATATACGTCTCATGTAGTACTCTTTGCGACCTGACCTTCTTTGTGTTCGACCTTAGTTCTAACGGCCCTCTTTATAGTTATTGGAGTCTATACGTCTACTGTGGTGGGAATACTGTCTTTCACTTCTCCTCGATTTTTCGAAGAACTACTTTCATTTTCTCCTCTCACTTTTTCAACCGAATTTCGAGTTGTAAGTCTTTTGCTTCTAGTACCATAGGTCAGGGTAGTGAGGTACCCTTTATCTACCCCTTTGTCACCTTTGTCACAGTCTGAAGTAAAAAACCCCGAGGTTTTAGTGACGTCTACCACTAACGTCGGTACTTTAATTTTCTACGAATGAGGAACCTTCTTTTCAATACTGGTTGGATTTATCGTATAAGTTTTCGTCTCTGTAATGAAACGACTGATTCCAGGCAGATCAGTTCCGATACCAAAAAGGTCATTAGTACATACCTACACTCTCCACCTGACACTTCTTCCGACTCGCGGTTTCTTAACTACGAAAAGTTGACACCACAACCTCTTCTGAGAACTCTCAGGGAACCTGACGTTCCTCTAGGTTGGTCAGGTAAGACTTCCTCTAGTCGGGACCCTAAAGAAACCTTCCTCACTACGATTTCGACTTTGAGGTCATGAAACCGGTGGAGTACGTTTCTCAACTGCGTAACCTTTTCTGAGACTACGACCCTCCCTAACCCCCGGCCTCTTCTTCCCCTGTTGGCTCCTACTTTACAGACCTAACGTAGTACCTGAGTTACCTGCACTCAGACTCACTTGAGACCCTCAACCACTACCTGTCCCTCCGGACCATACGACACTAAGTACCCCAGTGTTTCTCAGCCTGTACTGACTCTCTGACTCGGCTTGACTTGACTCGGTGACGACACAAAAGGTTTAAACGACTGTATAACTCACGTTGTGAAAGTGTCGTAGAAAATCGTACACTTTATCGAGTTGACCTTAAGGTAGTGGAGGTGATTGAAACAAATATCACTACGAATGATTCCGGGTGAACTGAAGTGTAAGATCTTACGGACCCAGATCCGTTTATTAGTGTGGTAGTACTAATAGACCCATCACTTCCTAGAAAAAACATATCAAGAAGACACATAAGAACGGAGGAGAAGAATTATAGAGACGAAGACAATCCAGGTATGGTAAAGACAGGACATAGTTCCGGTAGAAACGTACTTTACAAGGGAACGGTAGAGATTAAAAGAACTTGTCTAGAGATCAGAAAGGATAAGATAACAAAAGGAGATAAAGAAACGTAACTAACGACTCCTTCCGAAAGAATGGAACAGAACGACAAGAAACCTTGAGAAGTAAGTTTACCCATATAGAAAGGAAAAGAAGAAACGAAAAACGAATAGAAGAAAAGTATCGATACTTCTGGATGTTCTGGAAAATCTTGATTATGGGGTGTTACCACAGAAAAAGTAATATCCCTTGACCTTACGTTTTCATCTTTCATTTCTTTGTGGACCTCATTGTCCGTTTAAACTGGACCTCATGTCTTACTTCGTCTCGTTTCTAATTATCGCAAGACGGTTCTCTTACGTGAACAGTATCGTTTGTGGGAGAAGGTTGTTGTGTTCTCTTCTGAGATGTGTACCTGTAGTGGTCTACCAGTTGTGGCTTTAGTCTAACTCATATAGGAAACGTCGGTTTCTACTTCTTCGAGATATGTCAGTCGTTTTTGTTTTGGCCCTCGACTGACACCGAGTCTAGTACTTGAGGAATAACGGTTGAAGTCTGAATTTAACTTCTTTCACTCTTTTGGTGATCTGGTAAGTCCATATTGGATTTAGTTTAGGGAATACTAATATGTCACCTTCACTCTATCTAAATTCCCTGATCTAGACTATCTGTCTCATGGACGACTTGACACCTGTCTCCAAGTACTGTAACATGTCCTCTGTCCCTAGCTCTGGTAGGGGTTCTTTTTCTTTTACCTAATTTCTGGATTTACATGCTGGATTTTGGTACATTAAGGATTTTCTATTATATCTGTCAATGAACTGTAGTCAAAGATGTTATAATAAATCGTATAGAGAAATTCGTTCCCTTCCTTTTTGTTTTTACTTTGTGGATTTTCAGAACGTGTCGTTTCTTTTGATAGTTGTTTTATTTTTCGTCGGATAGTTTTCCCTCTTGTATCAACATTTGTAACACAGGTTATTTCTTAATTATATGTTTTATACGTTTCTTGAGTATTTTAAGTTGTAGTTTTCAGTTTTTCAGGTTAATTTTTTACCCGTGTTCTAGACGTATCTGGAAGAGGTTTCTTGTGTATGTCAGAAGGTTGTCAGTGTATTTTTCCATTAGTTGTTGTCATCAATAGTACCTTTACGTTTAGTTTTGGTGTCACTACTTAGTTAAGTGTGGACAGTCTTATCGATAATAGTTTTTATATGGTTTCACGACCGTTACTACCTCGCTTTTCCCTTGGGAGTACGTGGTAACCATCCTTACATTTACCCATGTCAGTGACACCTTTTGTCAAGTCTCCAAGAAGTTTTTTAAGTTTTATCTTGATGGTATACTAGGGCGTTAAGATAAAGACCCATAAAAAAGATTTCTTTTGTCTTCGTGATTAAGTTCTTCTATCCGTGTAAGTATACAAGTAACGTCGTAATGAGTGTTATCGGTTCTCTACCTTCGTTGGATTTATGGGTAGTTATCTACTTTCCTATTTCTTCTACACCATATTTATATATAGATGTGTTAGTATTCTTCTTATTTTAGAACGATAAACACTGTTGTACCTACTTATATCTCCCATTACTTACCGATTCACTTTATCCTGTTTATGGTTATACTAAAGTGAATATAGACTTTAGATTTTTTGTTCCGTTTACTTATTGTTATCGTTTTTTTTTTATTGTTTTCTCCCTCAGAATCTTGTTTGTCTACCAACGATTTTCCCTTCAGGTCAGTTCACCTACTCACTTTATATAATCCTTTTCATTCATGTTTAAAGAACAATGTTATTTTATTTACTCAATGCCCCTATTTTACGTGTAACACCTTTTATATCAGTTATTATGACATTAAAAATATCATTATTTCCAGTTTACATGTTCGAATGTCAATACTCTATTTGTTTACAATTACTATATTGTATGTTACACTAATTATAATTGTGGACACTCCCAATAGATACTTTCAATCCCCTTATTTAGGATTCTAAAGAGTAGTATCCCTTTTTATAAAAAAGAAAGTAAAACATAGACATACTCTACTACCTATAAGTGATTTAAACAACTCTATTATTAAAGTTTTGTATTCGGTTTAGTAATACGACATGTAGAACTTGAATATGTCATAACATACAGTTAATATAAAGTTATTATGACCTTCTTTTTTATAACTTTTTTAAATTTCTTACTAACAAAGTAAGATTATTAATAATATTCGTTTTCAAAGGTTCTTACTAAATAATAGTAATATAAACGGGAAATTCGTCACTGATACACTATCTATTCTTTGACTTTTAAATCGTCCTATCGGTCCGATAGAAAAGAAGGAGACAGGTACCCAAGAGGTCCGTTCTTATGAACTAACCCAACGGTGTGGGTTAGGTCCCTAGTTTGGGTGTAGAGAATACAGAGGATGTAACCGTCCGCTCAAGAAATGGTGATTGCGGTGGACCCCTCGGAGTCTTTCTATCGATCTTTCATCCTTATATCTTCGTATACTCCTGAGGGTGCTTCTCTTTGGGTGTTTAAAGTTATCAAATTGTGTTACCACTAAATCAGGGATTCAGCACAGGTCAAGAACCCTGGGGTACCTGACATCGAACGGTCCGAGGAGACACGTACCCTAAGAGGTCCGTTCTTATGACCTCACCCAACGGTAGAGGAAGAGGTCCCCTAGAAGGGTTTGGTCCCAGGATTAGACCCAGAGGACGTGACGTCCGTCTAAGAAATGGCTGACTCGATGTTCTCTTCGGGTCGAATTATGTAATCGTTAAATAAAGAATGAGTACGTTTGGGGTACACCTAACTACCTCAAAGAGGGTAAAGTCACCGAGTTCTTAGGTCCAGTGAAAACAAGACGTTACCGTTAGTAGAATTGTACTCTGAAATTACCGAAAATCTGGACCCTTTTTTATTGTCTCAAGGAATCGGTCAGGGATGTAAGGAATTTATCCATTCACTGTCTATTCTGACGGTAAGTCCCTTAACAATCGTTCTCTACCAGTGTCAGGAACGGAACGTCGTTACTATCTTTTTCAAGTGACCAGTGTTATACGAGTACTTATTTCATCCCAAAGGGACCCCCGAGTCCGTCATTTCTTAGGAGGACGTTACGTCCTTTGGGTCGAAGTTAGGAGAACTCTTTCCTTATCGTTGGGATAGGTCATAAGAACAGACCTCTTAAGGTACCTGTCTCCTCAGACGTCCCCATGTCAGGTACCCAAGCGTTTCTTAGTCTGTACTGACTCACTGATTGTGAAAGTGTAAGCACTCATCTTATTACACATTTAAAGTTTACCATATACAAGCCATTTATATTTCTTAAATGTATTTTAACGTTTGACATGGTCCTTTAGTCTTTTTTTAATTTAACTTTTCCGTATTAATGACTTCGTTTAGTTACTCTTCACCTTAAAATTTGACTTTGAAATTCGACTTTTACTGAGGAGGTTCACTTTTCTTTCAATTTTCAATAAGGTTTATCTTAATGAAATTTTAAAATGAAATAAAAGGAAGACACTATGGGTTCAATGTAAAATTATAAAGACTGTTCACCAATCTCTGTGATTCGTACTGGTTTTCACGTTATTAGAATAAACGTATAGGGGGACCTAATTGTATAATTGACAATTATCAAGTACTCGAAACCATAATTTGCATACCGACATCGAAATGTTAAGAATTTTGTGTAATAGGACCTGGTAATATCAAGTGGATTACACGTCTATCTAGGTTCAAAGAAATTAAAAGCATGAGGACAAGGATAAACCTTGCAGACAACAAGGTACAGGTCAAGATTGACAACAAAGAAATGGACGTATGTTCAAAGAGTCCTCCGTCCAGTTCACCAGACCATAAGGGTAGAGAAGGTCTCAAAAGGTGGTAAACAACACTAGGTGTGTCAGGCCTTGAGAGAACGAAAAAACTACTTG
Organism: Capra ibex; assembly: GCA_006410555.1. Taxonomy (NCBI): domain Eukaryota; kingdom Metazoa; phylum Chordata; class Mammalia; order Artiodactyla; family Bovidae; genus Capra; species Capra ibex. The sequence continues at coordinate 458,596 of SJYO01016375.1, forward strand.
GTTGCCTACAACCGTCAAACTAGAGACCAAGTCGAACTTGTAGACCTTAAAGTACAAGTGCATCACGACTTCGGACTAAACCTCTTAAAACTCGTAATATTTTAGTAATTTTAATAAGTTTAAACTAACTTAACCATTTAGACTTCGATTGAAGAAGTAACAAACAAGTTTCGATCTAATAATTAAAAAATAAGATATTACTTACTCCTAGATAGTCTAGTGTATGTCTCTTGGGTGACGGTCAGAGTGAAGATTGTACTAAGATACCGTTTGTTTTCATTAAAATCTAAATATGTTTGATAAGATATATCGACTTTTTCTGTCTCTTTTTGTATATTGGTAGAATAAAATAAAAATTGGAACAAAGAGTATCTGTAACTTCAAAAAAGGGTCATAAAAATTTCAAAAACGGAAGAACTAGTATATAATATTTGACTTTAAAGACTATATTTGTCATGTACTCCTCATAAATAAAAGATGAAATATGTAAGTGCGTCATCGCCATTTAAAACGAAATGGAGGTCCTTTTATTACAATAATACCCTTATTAAGGTCAAGAAGAAAGAACGAGTAGTTAAATAAGATAGTTATCAATCCCATCTCAACTTTAGTTGTAATTCCCGATCTATAGACAGTCCGAAGGTAAATATTTCAAAACATAACAACTAATTAGTGATTCAACACAGATTGAGAAAACGCTGGGGTACCGGTCATCAAGGAGACAGGTACCCTAAAGGGTCCCTTCTTATGACCTCACCCAACTGTAAAGGAAGGATCCCTGAGAAGGGTTGGTTCCTATCTTCGGTGAAGATGTAACGTCCGTCTAAGAAATGGTGACTCGGTGGTCACTTCGGGTATTTCTTTACTCTGTTAATATTTTTAAGTCTTCTTATTCAGTTTCCGGTGGTTTCTTCTCAAAAACTTATCAAAGATTTATAACTATTATTTGACCGAAATTTAGAATTAGTAAATGTTTATGAAATCCGATCGTCAAATATATATACAGTAGTTATATTTCGATATGATAATGGTCATAGTAACTAATGATTATACACTTATTTTGTTTCACAAAGTAAAACATCACCCCTATCTGTACTTTACACAAAATTGTGAAATTTAAAACAAAAGTAATCAAATGGATCAGGGTATTTGTCTAATATATAAAAATTAACTAAAAAAGAAGGTCTCTTGAAAGTATAAATAACTTTATAATAAAAGGACAGATACTTTGTAATCACATATGATGTATTTTGTATCTAATCTGGCACAAGATAGGATAAATTAATTGTTCAGTGTTATTGAGACTTATATTACAAATTTGTCGACCTAAGGTCTCTTTTACATTTATGATTGAATCTTGTGATTGAACGTTGAATGATTAAGTATGAAGTATAAAAGTTTAACTAACAATTGATAACCGGTTAAACTTTTAAATATATATATATATATACATATAAGTTGTATTATCTATGAGAAGGTCATTTGACATGAAATTTTACTTTTACTTTATTATAATAAACGAAACCATCGAGTTCTAATTTGGACGGAGACAAAAAAGGTTATTGTAGTATATTAGTAAGAGGTTTAATCTAAATTTTGGGATCTCATAATCTTAATTCCTAAGTACATTAAATAGAAGATGACGATAGAGAAGAGTTTATTTTAATCATTGTTTTAAGAGGACGAAGGGGAAATCATTACAGAGAAACTAAGTCGGGAAGAAAAATAAAAGACCAAATCTATGGTTAGAAAAGAATGAACGTTGTGAGAAATTGGTCGGTTTACCTAGAGTCCACGAGATCCACACTACTAGAACGATTTGCAGTCAATGCAAGACAATGACGAGACAAGTTTTCGGAAAATTGAAAGAGAAACGGAAGTAAAGACTTTCAGTCTTCAGGAGAGTCAAAAACTCTAAACGGAGAAAAACTTAGAGAGTACTCGGAGACTTCTCGATTCTTCTGTATACCTCTCAAAAATTTTCTTCTATAAACTGATAAATCTCGAGTCAGATTCGAGGTTTGAGATCTAAATTCTTCGTTTCTTTTTGAAAGTAAAAGACACAATGTGTTAAATAGAACAGATCCTGTTTTCATCTACCTGAAATCCCTTTTGAAAACACAGACTTCCGTTTTTAGGGTTATAAAATGAAACTATGGAGATCCGTATTATGAACCACCTGAAAATTCCTTTCTTTCGGGGGTTTAGAAAGTTTAGGACGTAAGATATCATGTCATTAAAACACTTACTATGAAAGAATATAAAATTTATCAATCTAGAGTTTTAAGACGTAAAGTTTACTATGCATCCACACCTTTTTCCTATTTAACTGGTAAGAATCCTTCGAAAGTAAGAAAAGACTATATTACGGTGTTACTTCTTTATTAAATCTTTATTAGAACAAGATCTTGAAACAGCTTCTGATGGAAATCTCGTTCCTCACTTACTAGAGTATATATTAGCATGTCTTCCGGAGTCCCTTCTTTATATTGGATTGAACTGGGAACTTCCCGTGGACCTGATGTCTTAAAACCTCCTTCTTCTAGACCCCAACACCGTCAACCTCTTCTATCTGTTGTTATTTCCATGTTACAGCTGCACCAGAAATCTTCTGGTCTGATTAGTCTCTGCTCATCGATACTAAGTCGTGTAATTCATCATTTAAACTCATCTCTTCATCTCGATTCGAACTATTCACGCAGACATAAGTCGACGAGTCATCACAGGAGGAGAAACACTGGGGTGTCTCATATCCGGCGGTCCGAGGAGACAAGTACTCTGATAGGGTGACTCTTATGACCTCAACCAACGGTAAAGGAGGACACCCACTGGAAGGACTGAGTCCTTAGTTTGGGCGTAGAGGACACCGAGGACGTAACCGACCGTCTAAGAAATAGTAACTCGGTGGACCCTTCGTGAGTTCTGATTATTATTTCTATTCTTAATATACTCCTACGTTACTATCTTACCCTTTCAAATGAGTCTCCTTTGAACGTTTCTTTTTAGTTTTTCTGAATCTTCGTACAACTACCACCGTCGTTAGAATAATTTTCACTTCACGATGTCGTCATCTTAATTAGTAGGTTTTTCTACACGAGTTATCTCCACCAACTTAGTAGACTACCCAGTGTAGAAAAGGTATAAATATCACAAAAGTTGTATGTGTCCTTTAATTAAGTACACAATATGTTAAATAAGACCAGTTACGAACAAAATCTAACACTTGGCTTTCTTATTCCGAATAGTATAAATTGTACGTGAATATTTTGGTTCATGGGTCGTTTAAAAGTACGTTACTACACGTTTAAGACTTTGTACTACTTTAAAATCTTAGTAAATCCTTTAAAAGTGTTAAAGCTTCTCGTATATACATAAAGATATGAAGTTCTTTTCAATAGTCTAGACTAAAGGAGTATTAGTTTTAAAGTGATACTCTCAACTTTATTTTCAACCCTTCATCAGTTTACCACTCCGAGATCTTCATGTCAGACTGACACTTAGTCCTAAGACCAAGACCCACTAACTTACCCCCAGTTTGTTATAATAGACATTTCAATAGTCTTCGGTTAACTTTATAATATTTACTAAACTAGATCAGAAGGTGTAGTAGTATTACAGTACTCTTTTTTGATTATTTACGGAACAGTTTCTTATCTCATTTACTTATGGTTAGTCTAAAATTCTCATGATGATCTCATAAACCTTCTATAAAGAGGATCTCAAAGAGATGGACACAAAGGTTATAGTGAATTTCGATGGGTTGTCCATATTCCCATTCCTTATCAGAAGTGTAGAGTTTCAGTGTTGTCGAGAACATAAATTAGAAGTCTACTTATGTGTAAATAAATATGGAGCCCGTAAGATCTCTCATATAATACGTCAGTGAGATATTGATTGAAGTATCATATATAGAATAGTTTACTATATTTGTACTGAAATATATATTAACGATACAAATAGTAAAAATTCACCTACGAATTCAATCCTTAATGTATCATATATCTTTCACATCACCGTTTTAAAAGTCATATTATCATAAAAAGTATATTTTCTCTTGTTCGATACTTAGACGAATACATTGTTTAGTACATAATTTTATAGAGAGAAGGTAAATTGGTTGTTTGTAAGATAACATTTATAAGTCGTTATTTGTTTGAGAAACTTCAGTCCAAGAAATATAGGTTTAAAAGATCAAAATAAATAATTTACACACATGTTACCGGTAAAGACCTCCTTTCGCACTGTTGGGTCACAAGAACGGACCTCTTAGGGAACCTCTCTCCTCTGACCGTCCGACGAGAGACACAGGTATCCCAGTGTTCCTCAGTCCGTACTGACTTCGTTGAATCGTTTGTCCCCGGTAATACTAGGTCCTGAATTGTTTTTACTTCATTCGGAAAAAAATAACACGGACAAGTTGTAGATTGAAAAGGAAAAAGACCATTGTCATCACCTTTACAGAAATCCTTAGTGGAGAGAGAATAAAAATTAATAAAAACTATTGAAACGAAAGAGTTTGAAAGAGAGAATTTTAAAATCGGTAATTAAACACATTGAAACTAGGGTATTCAAATGGAGATATAAAAGAAATATGATGGTACTACTTTTTAACAACAACAAGTAGATAGACGGAAACCTTTATTTCCTCGAGTTCATACAGTCACCGAAAATTATTAGTTTCTCTAAGTTTTGTAAGATAATTAGATTTAGAATTATTACCTTCTCTCGTGGAACTGGGCCAGTATATTTCTTACTTTGTTTGTTTCACATGAGTAATCTTTCTTTTTTTTCTTTCTTTGTTTTCTTTCCCCCTGGATCTACGACGGACAAACCAACTCGCTTTGGTTGTAATTAAGTGATAAAGACTAATTTGAGTACTCCCAAATTTACAAAAGTTATTACAAACCTTACTTTCCTTCACCTTCTAAACCTCTTCACCTCCTTTTTGACGGTTCATAGTAAGTTCGATGTTTATCAACAGAAGGATAGAAAGTGAGAGAAGTTCTTTGTAAAACTTTTCTAGTTTGACGAGTTTTTAGTAAGATAGGAGGAACCTTTACTAGTTCACTTCCAGTCAAACGGTTCTGGTAAATAGTTGGATGTCCTTCAAACCTTCGACAGAAACTCTCGTCAATTTTCCTAAGTCCCTCTCACGACCTTATCTTATCGTTGTTAAGTTCCGTGTGTATCACTTCTCTCTTTACAAAGGTTTTTTAAAATTTACAATAATGTCAAGGGAGTGTAAATCAGAAAAACACTAGTGATTGAAGACGAGATGGGTTGTATGGAAAGAACTTCGGGATGTCTACTCGTTAGACAGTTTACTATCTTCGTTTTTGTTGTCTATCTCCATTGGATAGGATTATCTCGGATGTTATCTTTTTTCATCACACAACCGCCACCCCCGTTCTACTACAGGTAAGACACATAAGTAAATAAGTAACTAATTTATGAATCAAAGAGCTATAAGTCTTTACTCACTTCTAGGTAACAATACAAGACAGACCACCCTTGTCATACTAGGTAATTCCACAGGTAAATCAATTCGTTTATACTTTCGTGTCTCTATCTGTGGTCGTTACTTCGAGACGGTCTGATGTCGTTAATTGATAGAATTTCGTAAAATAACATACCTAGTGTTAGTTGACACCTTTTAAGAATTTCTTTCCCCTTATGACTGTTGGAATGGACAGAGGACTCTTTAGACATACGTCCAGTTCTTCGTTGTCAGTTTTGGCTTGTACCTTGTTGTCTGACCAACTTTTAACCCTTTCCTTATGTAGTTCCGACATATAACAGTGGGACAAATAAATTAAATATACGTCTCGTGTAGTATACTTTACGACCCTCTTCTGAGAGCACTCAGGGAACCTGTCGTTCTTTGAGGTTGGTCAGTTTGCATTTCCTTTAGTTGGGACTTATAAGTAACCTTTCTGACTACGACCTCGGCTTCAAGGTTGTGAAACCGATGCACAACGTTTGTCGGTTGAGTTACCTTTTCTGAGTACGACCCTTTCTAACTTCCGTCCTTCTCTTCTCCCGTTACCTCCTACACCACCAACTTACATAGTAGCTGAGTGACCTGTACTCAAACTCGTTTGATGTCCTCTAACACTTTCTGTCCCTTCAGACAACACGACATCAGGTACCCAAGCGTTTCTCAACCTGTCCTGACTCGCTGACTTGTTGTCGTTGTTAGGATTTTGACCTTAGTCCCATTTTTATATCTATAATCAGTTATCGTGGATAAAACCCCTGATATACATATGTATACGTATGTGAATGTATATATATAAATGACCGAACGACACGTCGATTACCCCAAAATCAAGGTACTGGTCCTTAGTGTGGACCAAACTAAGGTTTGGTTTAGTTTAGTTTAGAGGTTAAGGTTAGTTTATAGTCATCACTCTCTTATTTCAGGATCGGTGACCTAGTGGTCTCTTAAGACTTTTTTTGTCAAAGTAATATTTAAAAGTTTAGATATTGACAGTGTTTTAAGAGTAAAATGACAATCCCTTGTAAAAATTTTTATTCAAAGATCTCATCTATTCGTACATAAATGAATGTGTAGGAGGTTTTTCGGGTTACTTTCTTTATTTACGTTTGCCTAGTATCTTTTATTTACCTCTGTTTAAGAGTTGTGTAATGGTTCTCGAATTTATTCTTTTGAATACTTTCTTGATAAATCTGAACACCGTCTTCACAATTCCTCTGTCATGCCCTGACCACTGGTACCTGTCAGTGAAGATCGGGCTCCGACTTCCCACTCTCCCTCGTTACCACAAAAGTTTCGAACCTTCTTTGAACCCTACACTTTCTCGGAGACCTCTCGTCAACACTGGTAATACCTTAAGTCAGGGTCGTCCTTAGTGTCGGTCTGTACCTTTCTCACACTTTATAGATGAGATGGGAAAGAGTAGTAGACGGGTAAGGAGTCCGGTTTGGGGGTCAGTCTTCGGTCTTACGTTCCCTCGGACACACTACGGCAACTATCTCTAATCGGAGGACAAGACATCTCTTTCCACTTTTAGTTATACTCCTACCCCTCCTACTACCTTTAATTGTTCGTGACTTCCCTATTCTGAAGTCGAAGTCAAAAGGAAATAGGTAAAACCAATCAGACATTGGACAGTTGAACCGGACCGACCTGATGAAAAGGGTCTCGAGGTGTAGGGGAAAAAACGACAAAGATTAAACCCACCCAACCAGTATTCTCTAACAACACCCTCTGCACGTCTCGTCTTCGCTTCACTGTTGGTGAAACATCGAGTGTGTAAAACAGTGAATAAAAAACTGACTGGAGTACCGAATTCATTACCGGTTCGGACGTCGACCAGATGTAAGGAGGCCTAAGAGGAATTAAAAGAGACTAAAGACTCGGTCAGGATACACAAACACAAGTCAGTAAGTAAACCCAGGTTAAGAAACACTGGGGTACCTGATATCGGGTGGTCCTTAAAGGGTCCGTTCTTATGACCTCATCCAACGGTAAAGGATAAGGTCCCTCAGAAGGACTGGGTTCCTAACTTCCTAGGACTTTAGATACCCTGTGTGTGATGGTTCTATTCCCTATTTTCCTGGACTGTTCCACAGCCAGACAGGTACACTCAGACTCGAGTGCAAACAGTGAAGGTGGAACAAGAACGAAAGGGGACGAAACGTCGGTAGAAAGGAGGGACTAACGGATTTGATACCTGGACTTTAAAGTTGTAGTTTCAGTGTCTGTTCTTGGTACTTCTGTGTTGAAATGTTCAAGTGTGTTGACACATTCTAGTTTAAGGACATTGTTGAAAATTGTATATATTATATATATTAGATAATAATATATTATAATTTCTAATATATTACGTATTATATTATATAATATATTGTATATATTATATACTATACACACACAAATTGTATATATTAGTAGGGTAACAAGATTGAGAGACTAACTTGAGACTCAAAGGTCGTCTCATTCTCTATTGTTTGACACTCGGTCAATACAGTGTCCTGTAGTTTTTCTTGAGTACGCAGTCTCCGTGGTCTGTGGAGACTTCTCTCTACATGTGTGACCAAAGCAACTTTTGTCCTTCTAATAAATTCGTTCAAGTTCAGAGACTTCGTTATGTTTTTGGGTAAGGAGTTCGTAGTTTTTATTTGTTCTTCATGATTGACCTTTTTAAGTCACTCTCCAAACCTGACCCCTCATACGAGTGGACTCCTCTCTCTCTCCTGTATTGATTTTAATCCTTCTACTACACTTTATTATATATGTCTTCTCACTTGTTGGGACAGGAGTCGGGGTAATAAACCTGTGTGAGGTTTTTATGACCGACAGTTCACAAATTAAATATGAGGTGATGATTCAATCCGTCTTCTAAGTCATGAGGAAAAACTGACTTCACTGGATTAACTAGTTTTCAAGACGAGAAATGCAAACTAGTGGGGTTTCCTCCTCCATTGTTAAAAAATCATAAAGTGGGATTTTATACTTACTTATAAGTTTCTAGTAGTCTCAGACTTCTTTGTCAAAACATATTGTCCATATAAAATTACTGTTGTTTTCAGATCGACTTCCACTGTCTCTGATTTTCAATTGGTACTAAATGTATCCTCTCTTCACGAATGGGAGAATTTATTTTCGGTCATGACTATGTTGAACAAGTCTTTTCCACTACTCCTGACTCCAATAAGAACATAGATCATGACAGAAAGGTGTCCTACAACAGTAGTAAGTGAAACATATACTATCGGAGACTAGAGTAGATGTTGTTTGGTCACTTTTCGTCCCTCCTCTTCTTCTTTGTTTCGACTATGTAGAAGGAAAATTCTCGTATACGGTCTTTCACGTACGTAGTTTCAACCACTGCACCGGTTTAATCGACGTTCCCTCCTACCACTTAAGTAACAAATAAGATCACCGAAACCCGGAACAATTAGTGAAGTACCCTTTATCTACCCCTTTGTCACCTTTGTCACAGTCTGAAATAAAACCCCCCGAGGTTTTAGTGACGTCTACCATTGACGTCGGTACTTTAATTTTCTGCGAATGAGGAACCTTCTTTTCAATACCGGTTGGATCTATCGTATAAGTTTTCGTCTCTGTAATGAAACGGCTGACTCCAGACAGATCAGTTCCGATACCAAAAAGGTCATCAGTACATACCTACACTCTCAACCTGACACTTCTTCCGACTCGCGACTTCTTAACTACGAAAACTTGACACCACAACCTCTTCTGAGAACTCTCAGGGAACCTGATGTTCCTCTAGGTTGACCAGGTAAGACTTCTTCTAGTCGGGGCCCTAAAGAAACCTTCCTTACTACGATTTCGACTTCGAGGTCATGAAACCGGTGGACTACTCTTCTTGACTGAGTAACCTTTTCTGAGACTACGACCCTCCCCAACCCCCGTCCTCCTCTTCCCCTACTGTCTCCTACTCTACCGACCTACCGTAGTGCCTGAGCTACCTGCACTCAGACTCACTTGAGACCCTCAACCACTACCTGTCTCTCCCGACCGCACGACGCTAAGTACCCCAGCGTTTCTTAGCCTGTGCTGACTCTCTCACTTGACTTGACTTGACTTGACTTGGAACTCTTAGTATTTTGATTCTTTCCTCTTTTCCGTATAAACTCTCTAGTGACCTTTGAACGGTCACAAGAGAAAACCCATGAGTGATATACACGTTTGAGGGAAGAGTTCCTTTCATCGAGGATTTAAGTTAGGACAGTTACGTGAGTCTTACTTCAAGTCCTAAGGACATAGTATACGTTGGGACAGAAAATCTAGATCTATACCGAGAAGTGCTTGGTTACCAGGGTTTTCTTTTCTGTTTAGTGGTTAGATACATTTCATCTTTATTTTAGAGGGTAAACTTTTTACCTTCTTATCCTATAACTATCGTAAAAGTTCTCAGCCTGTGCTGATTCGTTGATTGTTTGTGTGATTGTCCTCAGTGGTTTCGTGGTAAGGAACAGTCACCTCCTTTGAAGAGTTAGTTGACTGGTTGTTGAACTGATCCCAACCATAACGGGACACAGGGAATCTCCAATGTAATGTTAACATCTTGAAAAAGACTACACCTTAAACCTTCAGACCTCCAACAGAATCTCCACTAGACTACGGTCGAAGACATTTAGTTCGAACACCGTAAAGTCCGTCAGATTAACGGAGATCCTGAATTACCTTTAATTTAGTGAAAGTCAAGTCAAGTCAGTGAGTCAGTACAGACTGAGAAACGCTGGGGTACCTGACGTCATGCGGTCCGGAGGGACAGGTAGTGGTTGAGGGTTTCAAATAAGTTTGAGTATAGGTAACTCAGTCATTACGGTAGATTGGTAGAGTAGGAGACAGTAGGGGAAGAGGAGGGAGGAAGTTAGAAAGGGTAGTCGTCCCAGAAAAGTTTACACAGTCAAGAAACGTAGTACACCGGTTTCATAATTTAATTTAATTTAATTTAGTGAAACGCACACCAGTCAAGACAAAGCCTATTTGTGTTTGACATAAGAGAGAAGAGTAACAAGTCAGTGATTCGACACAGAAACACTAGGGTACTTGACGTCGTACGGTTCGAAGGGACAGGAAGTGATAGAGGGTCCCAAACGAGTTTAAGTATAACCACTATGATAGATTGGTAGAGTTTGAGACAGCGGGGGAAGAGAAGAACGGGAGTTAGAAAGGGTTGTAGTCCCAGAAAAGGTTACTCAGTCAAGAAGTGTAGTCCACCGGTTTCATAATCTCTTAGTCGAAGTCATAGTCAGGGAGGTTACTTATAAGTCAAATAAAGGAAATCTTAACTGACCAAACTAGAGGAACGACAAGTTCCCTGAGTTCTCAGAAGAGGTCGTGGTGTAATCTTTCGTAGTTAAGAAGTTGAGAGTCGGAAGAAATACTAGATTGAGAGTGTAGGTATGTGCTGATGACCTTTTTAGTATAATTTAATCCAGACTGATGTACTTGGAAACAGACGTTTCACTACGGAGACGAAAAATTATTCAACAGATCAAAACAGTATAAAAGATATTTATATCAAATATCTAAATTATTGAGACTAGAAAATAAATGACCGGGGACTTAAGATGGGTAGTGGGTGAGAACACTTTGTTATCCAAACTCACACTCCAGTCAGAATGAGTATGTCAGAAACTCGTGTATAATGACCGACTCGTTATGTCCGACTCGTTATGTGAACAAAGTCAATCTTTTTGTCTTAAGTAGACGACAAAAAAAAAATGTAAACTCTAGGGTCATATAGGTTGAGAACGAGTAGATTTAAACACTCGATGTACATATCTTTTGAATGTTTATCTGAATGAATATAAAGTGGAAGAGATATATTTTTACAAATTTTCTAGTGTACGTTGTAATAGTTATAAAAGATCTAGAATACATTAGGTAACAAATAGATAGAAAGTCATATAGTGTCCGGTGTTAAGATGATTTATAAAATGGACCATATTGTTCCCAAGGTCGAAAGGTTGGAGATTGTCTACACGAGAGTGACGAAGTAATAAAAGTTCTTTGTTTTCGACATAAAAAATCAAATTAACGTACGTCGTAGGGAGAAGACTAAAATTTTTATATTTCCCTTTATAGTTTTCTTTGTCGATGTCCTCAAGTTGAAAAACCTTAACCCTGAGTTCCTATCTTTGTATATAAATTATAAAAATTAAAGTTTATTTTATAATATATTTTCTTATGTGAAGACGTAGATTGGAATTGGTGTCGTTATCTTCGTTAGACCGGAGTTCTAGTTTAACTTCATATAGGGTTAATACTCAAAACGGGTTTGTACCTTCTAATTTAAATCTCTATCATCTTCCACCGTCACCCGAAGGGACCACCGAGTCACCACTTCTTAGACGGACCTATTCACCGGACGTGTAACCACGAAGTATTCGACCGCAAGAATATAAACCCTGAGTCGACGGAACACGACTTTTAGAATCGGTGAACCTCCTGTTTTCTCCGAGAGGTCAAGGTCGGTTATCGGACTTGACGGTCGTCACACTCCTTCAGTAGAGTCAGTGCCGTCGAGGTTGGTGGTAGATTGACACTGACGTGTTTTACGAGGTTAGTTCTGGTCGTCGTGACGGGTAGTCTTCATGTCGTCTTTCCTCACCACTCCAAACGTACTCCTTTCCGATCTGTGAATTATTGGTTTTCTTTAGTTCGGGACTCGAAAACCTTACCCTCGTGGCTGAGGTTCTGGGTCTCTTGATTGGGATCCCCAATAGTTTATCACTCTTGAGTTTGTTTCCTTTAGTGACCCTATTTTCTACGACGTACTGGGTTGGTGGTCATCGTGGGACACGTCCTGTGGAGTAGATTTGTTGTTTGTTTTGGTTTCATGTCTGGATAAGTAGTCGTCTGTCCTAATGGTGGAGTGAGTGAGAATGGATAGTCTCGTTTTTGTTCGTTTGTTTGTTTGTTTTTGAGTCATGTTTTGAGTGGGATATGTTTCGAATGTGTTTGGTGACCTGTTTGGAATCCTCCCGTCTTTGGTTTTCTTTCTTTCTTAAGTTGGAACTTCAGGACCTTTTCCTCTGGAGTTTGTGTTATTCAATTTTTCTTTTTATTACTTTTCCGTCTCTTTATGATACGTTTACTTCCTTGGTTCATCTTTGTGTCTTCAGGTTTATTTACTTCTCCTTTATCCGTTCCATGGACTTTTTCTTAAGTCTTATTACTATCATTTCTAATAGTTTTTAAAACTTTTGTTTTATCTCTTTTACGTTCTTAGTTAATTGTTTCTGGATCTTCTTAATTTCTTATTTGTCCGTCTCTGTTTGTTGTGTTAACGACTTTAATTCTTATGAGATCTTCCTTCGTTACAGTTTCATAGACTTCGTCTTCTTGAGTAGTCACTCGACCTTCTATTTTACTACCTTGATTGAAGACTTCTCATCTTATTTCGTTTTTCTTACTTTTCTTGACTCCTATCAGAGTCTCTGGAGACCCTGTTATAGTTTACGTGGTTGTAAGCTTAATATCTCCAGGGTCTTCTTCTTCTCTTTCTCTTTACCATACTCTTTTAAAAACTTCTCTAATATCAACTTTTAAAGGGGTCATGTCTTTTCCTTTATTAGTTCAGGTTCTCCGTGTTTCTCAGGGTATATCCTATTTGGGTTCCTCTTTGTGAGGTTCTGTGATGATTAGTTTGATTGTTTCTGATTTGTGTTTCTTTCTTATAATTTTCGTCGTTCCCTTTTCTTTGTCCATTACACGTTCCCTTTGGGGTATACGAATTGTCGACTAGAAAGTCGTCTTTGAGACGTCCGGTCATCACTTACCGTCCTATATAAATTTCATGACTTTCTCTTTTTGGATGTTGGTTCTAGACCGTTCCTAGAGTAAGTTTTGTCTACCCCTTTATTTTTCGTAAAGTCTGTTCGTTTTCAATTCTTTTATGTCATGGTGGTTTGATCTAAATGTTGTTTACAATTTTCCTAAATATATCAGTATGTTCTATGAAGGTATCAGTATCTTTCAATTTCACTTTCACTTCAGGACAGACCGAGGACCACTGGGGTACCTGACATCGGATGGTCCGAGGAGGGAGGTACCCTAAGAGGTCCGTTCTCATGACCTTACTCAACGGTAAAAGGAAGAGGTCCCCTAGAAGGACTGGGTCCCTAGCTTGGGTCCAGAGGGCGTAAGGTCCGTCTGCGAAATTGGAGACTCGGGGGTCCCTTCGGGATATATCAGTATTCTATGAATATATTCAGTATGAATATATCAGTATTTTTTGTGTTCTCTTCCTTTTCCTAGATGTTTTTTTTTTAATGATTTTACCGTCATCCTTGTATATATAGTTATTAATGAAATTTACATTTACCTAATTTATAAGGTTAGTTTTCTGTGTCTGACTGACTTACGTATGTTTTCGTTCTGGGTATATATACGACAGATGTTCTTTGGGTGAAGTCTGAATTTCTGTGTATATCTGACTTTCGCTCTCCTACCTTTTTTTATAAGGTACGTTTACTCTCCGTTTTCTTTTGACCTCATTGTTAGGAATATAGTCTGTTCTGTTTTTTTTTCTGGAATTTTATTTCTTGTAATGTTCTCTATCCTTCCTGTGATGTATTACAAGTTCCCTAGTAAGGTTCTCCTTCTATTGTTAACACTTATAGATACGTGGGTTGTATCCTCGTGGAGTTATGTATTCTGTTTGAGATTGTCTGTATTTTTCTCTTTTACTGTCATTGTGTTATTATCATCCTGTGAAATTGTGGGGTGAGTGTGGTTACCTGTCTAGTAGTTTTGTCTTTTAATTATTCCTTTGTGTTCAGAATTTACTATGTAATCTACTCTACCTAGAGTAGCTATAGAAGTCCGGTAAGGTAAGTTTAGGTTTTCTTATGTGGACGAGTTCACGTGTACCTTGTAAGAGGTCCTATCTGGTGTAGAACCTAGTGTTTAGTTTAGAGTCATTTAAATTCTTTTAATTTTAGTATAGTTCGAAGAAGAGACTTGTGTACGATACTCTGATCTATAATTAATGTCCTTTTTTTTGACATTCTTTGTGTTTGTGTATCTCTAATTTGTTGTGTAAAGATTTATTGGTTACCCAATGACTTCTTTAGTTTTCCCTTTAGTTTTTTTAAGATCTTTTTTGTTGTTACTTTTGTGTTGAGTTTTGGATACTCTACGTCGTTTTCGTCCGTCAAGATTCTCCCTTCAAATATCGTTATGTTAGGGTGGAGTTCTTTGTTCTTTTTGTAGTTTATCCGTTGAATTGAAATATGGATTTTGTTGACTTTTTTCTACTTGTTTTTATTTTTTATTTTTCTTTAGTATTTCTAGACTCGTCTTTTTTTTACTTTTTCCTTATTTTTTCTTTGTCCATTTCTACTTATTTTTATTTTCAACCAAGAAACTCTTCTATTTGTTTTAACTATTTGGAAATCGGTCTAAGTAATTCTTTTTCTCTCTCTTCTTAGTTTAGTTGTTTTAATCTTTACTTTTTCCTCTTCAATGTTGTCTGTTACGTCTTTATGTTTCCTAATATCCTCTGATAATAATTGTTGTTATACCGTTAATTTACCTATTGGACCTTCTTTACCTATCTAAGGATCTTTTCAAGTTAGAAGGTTCTGACTTAGTCCTTCTTCATCTTTAGTAATTGTTGGGCTAATATTCGTGACTTTAACTTCGACACTATTTTTTAGAGGGGTTTTTGTTTTCGGGTCCTGGTCTACCGAAGTGTCTTCTTCAGATAGTTTGTAAATCTCTTCTTAATTACGGACAAGAAGATTTTAAGAAAGTTTTTTAACGTCTTCTTCCTTGTGAATGTTTAAGTAAGATACTCCGGTGGTACTGGGACTATGGTCTGTTTCTGTTGTGTTTTTTTCTTTTGATACCCGGTTATAGTGACTACTTGTATCTATGTTTTTATAAGTTGTTTTAAATCGTTTGTCTTAAGTCGTTATGTAGTTTTTCGACTATACGGTACTAGTCCGCCCAAATAAGGTCCTTACGTTCCTAAGAAGTTATATACGTTTAGTTACACTATGTGGTATAATTGTTTAACTTTCTATTTTTGGTACACTAGTAAAGTTATCTACGTCTTTTGCGGAAACTGTTTTAAGTCGTGGATAAATACTAATTTTGAGAAACCTTTTACCCGTTTCTTCCTTGGATGAAGTTGTATCATTTCCAGTATATACTATTCGGATGTTTTTTGTAATAAGAGTCACCACTTTTTGACTTTCGTAAGGGGGATTCTAGTCCTTGTTCTGTTTCTAAAGGTGAAAGTGGTGATAATAAGTTGTATCGATACCTTCAGGATCGATGTCGTTAGTCTCTTCATTTTCTTTCTTTTCCTTAAGTCTAGTCGTTTATTCTTCATTTCGAGAGTGACAAACGTCTACTGTACTATGATATGTATCTTTTGGGATTTCTGTCATAGGACCCGAAGGAACCATCGAGTCTCCAATTTCGTAGACGGACGTTACGTCCTCTGGACCCAAACTAGGGACCCAGTCCTTCTAGGGGACCTCTTCCTTTACCGTTGGATGAGGTCATAAGAACGGACCTCTTAGGGTACTTGTCTCCTCGGACAACCCGATGTCAGGTGTCCCATCGTTTCTAAACCTGTGGTGACTCGTTGAAGTGAAAGTGAAAGTTTCTATCATAGTCTTTTAATGATCTTGATTAGTTACTTAAATCGTTTCAACGTCCTATGTTTTAGTTATGTCTCTTTAGTGAACGTAAAGATATATGATTTTTACTTTTTAGTCTTTCTCTTTAATTCCTTAGTTAGGGTAAGTGGTAACGTTTTTTTCTTGACTTATAGATCCTTGTTTGAACCGAGTCTCCAATTTCGCAGACGGACGTTACTCCCTCTAGACCCAAACTAGGGACCCAGTCCCTCTAGGGGACCTCTTCCTTTACCGTTGGGTGAGGTCATAAGAACGGACCTCTTAGGGTACCTGTCTCCTCGGACCACCCGATGTCAGGTGCCTCAGTGTTTCTCAACCTGTACTGACTTTCTGAAAGTGAAAGTGAAAATTCCTCTGTTTTCTTGACATGTGTTTTTTAATATTCTGTGACTACTTTCTTTTCAGTTCACCCGGAATCTTTCGTAGTGATACTTGTTTCGATCATCTCCACTACCTTAAGGACAACTCGATAAAGTTTGGGACTTTCTACTACGACACTTTCACGACGTGAGTTATACGGTCGTTTAAACCTTCTGAGTCGTCACCGGTGTCCTGACCTTTTCCAGTCAAAAATAACGTTAAGGTTTCTTTCCGTTACGGTTTCTTACGAGTTTGATGACGTGTTAACGTGAGTAGAGTGTTAGATCATTTAATTACGAGTTGTAAGAGGTTCGGTCCGAAGTTATTATACACTTGGTACTTGAAGGACTACAAGTTCGACCAAAATCTTTTTTCCGTCTCCTTTGTCTCTAGTTTAACGGTTGTA
This sequence comes from Capra ibex, assembly GCA_006410555.1. Classification (NCBI taxonomy): domain Eukaryota; kingdom Metazoa; phylum Chordata; class Mammalia; order Artiodactyla; family Bovidae; genus Capra; species Capra ibex. Next base: position 475,520 of record SJYO01016375.1, read on the forward strand.
GACGACCTAGTACCTTTTTCATTCTCTCAAGGTCTTTTTGTAGATAAAGACGTAATAACTGATACGGTTTCGGAAACTGACACACCTAGTGTTATTTGACACCTTTTAAGACTTTCTCTACCCTTATGGTCTGGTGGACTGGACGGAGAACTTTTAGACATACGTCCAGTCCTTCGTTGTCAATCTTGACCTGTACCTTGTTGTCTGACCAAGGTTTATCCTTTTCCTCATACAGTTCCGATATATAATAGTGAGACGAATAAATTGAATATACGTCTCATGTAGGACTCTTTGCAACCCGACCTTCTTCGTGTTCGACCTTAGTTCTAACGACCCTCTTTATAGTTATTGGAGTCTATACGTCTACTATGGTGGGAATACCGTCTTTCACTTCTCCTCGATTTTTCGGAGAACTACTTTCACTTTCTCCTCTCACTTTTTCAACCGAATTTCGAGTTGTAAGTCTTTTACTTCTAGTACCGTAGACCAGGGTAGTCAAGTACCCTTTATCTACCCCTTTGTCACCTTTGTCACAGTCTGAAATAAAAAACCCCGAGGTTTTAGTGACGTCTACCACTAACGTCGGTACTTTAATTTTCTACGAATGAGGAACCTTCTTTTCAATACTGGTTGAATCTATCGTATAGTTTTTCGTCTCTGTAATGAAACGGTTGTTTCCAGGCAGATCAGTTCCGATACCAAAAAGGTCATCAGTACACACCTACATTCTCAACCTGACACTTCTTTCGACTCGTGGCTTCTTAACTACGAAAACTTGACACCACAACCTCTTCTGAGGACTCTGAGGGAACCTGACGTTCTTTTAGGTTGGTCAGGTAAGCCTTCCTCTAGTCATGACCCACAAGAAACCTTTCTTACTACGATTTCGACTTTGAGGTTATGAAACTGGTGGAGTACGTTTCTCAACTGAGTAACCTTTTCTGGGACTACGACCCTCCCTAACCTCCGTCCTCCTCTTCCCCTGGTTTCTCCTACTCTATCGACCTACTATAGTGGTTGAGCTACCTGTACTCAAACTCACTTGAGGCCTTCAACCACTACCTGTCCCTCCGGACCACACGACATCAGGTACCCCAGTGTTTCTCTGTCTGTACTGACTCGTTGACTTGACTTGACTTGACTACTTTCTTTACTTTCTGTTGTATTTGTCTACCTCTCCACCAGGTACAAGGATCCATCCTTCCTAGTTATAACACTTTTACTGATATGGTGGTTTTCATTAGATGTCTAAGTTACGGTAGGGATAGTTTAATGGTTACTGTAAAAAGTGTCTTGATCTTGTTTTTTTAAAGTCTTAGGTATACCTTTATGTTTTCTGTGACTTATCGGTTTCATCAGAAATCTTTCTTCTTACCTCGACCTCCTTAGGTGGAAGGATTGAAGTATAAAATGATGTTTCGATGTCAGTAGTTCTGTCACACCATGACCGTGTTTTTGTCTTTATATTTCGTTACCTTGTTCCATCTTTCGGGTCTTTATTTGGATACGTATGGAATAAAAAGTGTTTCCTCTATTCTTATATGTTGTACCGTTTCTATCGGAGAAGTCATTTACCAAGACCCTTTTGACCTGTTGATGTCCATTTTCTTACTTTAATATTGCGAAGGATTACGGCATGTGTTTCTGTTCGAGTTTTACCTAATTTCTGGATTTATATTCTGGTCTTTGATATTTTGAGAATTTCCTTTTGTATCCGTCTCGTGAGTTACTGTATTTAGTTTCGTTCTAGGAGACATGGGTGGAGGATCTCATTGTCTTTATTTTTGTTTTCATTTTTTCATCCTGGACTAATTTGAATTTTCGGAAACGTGTCGTTTCTTTTGATATTCGTTCCACTTTTCTGTTGGAAGTCTTATCCTCTTTTATTATCGTTTACTTTGTCGACTGTTTCCAAATTAAAGGTTTTATACGTTCGTCGAGTATGTTGAGTTACGGTCTTTTTGTTTGTTGGGTTAGTTTTTCACCCCTTTCTGGATTTGTTTGTAAAGGGGTTTATTCTGTATGTCTACCGATTGTTTGTACTTATCTCCGAGTTGTAACGAGTAATAATCTCTTTACATTTAGTTTTGGTGTTACTCTATAGTGAAGTGTAGCCAGTTTTACCGGTAGTAGTTTTTCAGATGTTTGTTATTTACGACCTCTCCTACACCCCTTTTCCCTTGTGAGAACGTGACAACCACCCTTACATTTAACTATGTCGGTGATACCTTCTACTATACCTCGAAGGAATTTTTGAATTTTATTTTGGTGGGTACTGGGTGGGTAGACTGAAGATCCGTATATGGCACTCCTTTGTTTTTTAACTTTTTCTGTGTACATAGGGTAACAAGTAACGTCGTGATAAATGTTGTCGATCTTGTACTTTCTACAGGTAACTGTCCACTTACCTATTTCTTCAACACCATGTATGTGTGTTACCTTATAATGAGTCGGTATTTTTCCTTACGTAAACTCAGTCAGGACTACTCCTCCTACTTGGATCTTGGATGATATGTTTTACTTAACTCAGTCTTTCTCTTTCTATTTATAGTATAAGATGAAACCGGTGGAGTACGCTTCTCAACTGAGTAACCTTTTCTGAGACTACGACCCTCCCTAACCCCCGTCCTCCTCTTCCCCTGCTGGCTCCTACTCTACCGACCTACCGTAGTGACTGAGTCACCTACACTCAGACCCACTTGAGGTCCTCAACCACTACCTGTCCCTCCGGACCGTACGACGCTAAGTACCCCAGCGTTTCTCAGCCTGTACTGACTCGCTGACTTGGCTTATATTGTATATACCTTAGATCTTTTTACTATGACTTCTAAAATAAATGTCCCGTCGTTACCTCTTTGTCTGTATTTCTTATCTAAACACCTGTACCTCTCTCCCTTCCTACATACCTTTCTCACTCTACCTACCTTTCTCCCACTCTACATACCTTTCTCATTGTACCTTTGGTAAACATTTTATCTATCGGTTACCCTTAAACGACGTACAGAGTCCTTCGAGTTTGTCCCCGAGATATAGATGGATCTTCCCACCCTACCTCTCCCTCTACCCTCCCTCCAACTTTTCTCTCCCCTATATACATATGGATACCGACTAAGTACAACTCCAAACTGTCTTTTGATGTTTGAAGACATTTCGTAAATAGGAAGTCATTTTTTTTTTTTAATTTTTCTTTTTTTCTTATTATTTTTATTTATTTTTATTTATATTTGTAGAAAAATTTCACGTACTGTTGTTATTGTGTTTCTTGTCCTGTGTTTTTCACCTTTGTACGACACAGTTCCAAGAATACCTCACACCATGTAATAATAAACTTCCACCTGATTTAATTCTATTTTTTTATGTATGACATTTTAGAATTCACTCGTGAATTTTTTATTTCGTTTAAGTATTTGTTTGTTTGTTTTTATATTAGACGGATGGTTCGTCCTCTACGTCGAAGTCAGGGACCTAGCCTTTCTAGGGGACCTCTTCCTTTACCGTTGGGTGAGGTCATAAGAGGGTAACCTTTAGGGCACCTGTCACCTAGAACCACCCGATGTTAGGTATCCCAATATTTCTCAGTTTGTGTTGAATCGTTGACCTTTTGTTGTTGTTGTCTACTACCATCATGACAAATCCTGACACTAAGAGTTAACCTGGATTACAACGGAGGAGAGGGGAAGGTCTACAGTAACCTATTACGGGCTTCTGTAAAACGACCAGTACTAACCCTCACTCCACAACGATTGAAGATCACTCATTTTTAGTCTCTGAGACTATTTATAGGATGATTTGTGTCGCGTAAGGGAAAGGGGTTGGGGTTATGAACGTTGGTTCATAATAGGTCAGACTTTACCGTTCCCACGACTCCAACTCTTTGAGACCAGATTCAGTAACCTATCTTCTATGATTTAGATATCCATCCTCGACGTTTTGCTATTGGTACCATGGGGATTAGAGCTGTGACTGGTTTGTCTGATGACTGTCGAATCCTATCGTAGCATATGTTTATCTACTACGCCAAGACCGTTATCTCAAGAATAACACACTCACGACTCTTCATTTCTGGGACGACACCACGAACCTTCCTAAGTGAAACGATTGATGGGTTTGTGCGGTAGTCAACCTGTACGGTTGACTATGACCAAGACCTTAAAAGGTTTTAAAGAGAGGTGTAGTTATAGAATTAACCTGTCTAATCTACTTTCCGTGATTTAATAGTATTTTAACGTAGTAAAGTAACATCTTTTTTTATATTTTTTTATGAAGTGCATATGCGAAGTGACTATGTTATCCAGTGAATGATCTCTGACTAATGATTTCATTATTTCTCTTTCTTTTTGTTAATAAAACTACCTATCTACCTGAGGTCTCATATATATGATTAAATCAATAAATTAAAAGTAGCGTGAATACTTTTTCATCTTAAATTATGACACGTATAAAGAAACCCCTCAAAGTAAAAATTAATCTATACTGAACTCGACTGAGAAAAGGGTGTCGTCTTTATTACATGTTTGAGTCATTCACACAAATAGTGTATGTCCGTTAAGAGACGTTGACATATTTATTAAAGATAATGAAGTATGTATGTGGGTCTACCCAGAAGTCACTTTGTGTTACTTTATTCTGTTTTGTTTTCCGGTCCTCTTTAATAATTTCCCTTAAATTAGATAATTTAATTAGTAAAGGAGGAAATGAAGATCTCAACCCAAAGTTAAAACGATAGTTACTAGAATTTAGAAGAAAGTGTACTTTTTATGTGAAGTTCAATTTAAAATTCTTTGTTACATGTTCACTAGTAGGATCCATATAAGATAACACAGGATTTCATGAAGAAGTGTCTACTTTCCCTCAGTAAATTTACCCGTTTTTAATAAAATCATCTTAGAATATCACTACCATTTCATCAATTAAGCTTAAATAATATTACTATAATTCGTAAAAATCTGGATTTACACTCAAATTTTTCCAAATTTTTATTCATTTATTTTGGTTTCAGTTTCTCTTTATCCCATAATAGTCATTTAGAGTTTTTGTATTAACCTAAATTATTTCGTTAAGTTCCAAAATATATTAGTCTATATTAAATATATTAAAAATTTTTTGTTTCGTTATGACGTACACAGGAACCAATGTATGTTTGTGTACATGTGTGTGTGTAAATTTCCTGACTTTTCTACTTTTGGTTTAAGTAATAGTTCCTACATACGTTTACCCTTTCTTTATTCGTTCCTCCCCCCCCTAACCTGACTGTACACTGACCCTTTTTATCTTACGGTAGAAACACTCAAAATAAAGTAAATAATTTGTTATAAAATTGTCACAATAACTTAAAAGTGTTATCGACTAAGACGTATTTCTTTTGTTTGTGACATAATAAAAAATTAAACGACACGAAAATTTTTAAAAAGTTTTATTTTTAATATGAGTTCTTACTTGGTCTTTTTCACATAGACTATACATAAACATTTATAAGTCTCTACTTTCCTTTTTCTAGTATCGTGTACACTCGTAAGTATTCATTACCCGGAACACATCGATAGAACCCCTCTTATAACACTCTACTTGTATCTTTTCCTCTACCCCTCGAACACAATTTTTTTTTTTTTTTTACATCTATGTAGGGTTTCTCCTACCATTCGACAACCTTTGATTACCACATTTGTACATTGTACTAGGTCGTACATGAACCTTTCTGACTGGATTATATTCGTCTCCGTGTAAAAAATCATATTGGAAAAAGTATGTCGGAAATAACTTTTTATATTAATACTTTTTCTAATGTATTAATTTTTAGTCTTTTCCTTTTGAGTTTATATGTAAGAACCACAGAGATGGACCCTTCGGGGGTGTATTCTTTTGTGTCAAATTATACATGTAAATTAATATATTGTCTTATTTTTACAAAACTTCAAATTTTTTAAACTTAGACGTGACTCTTCACCTTTTTTAGGTCCTTTTTAACCATATCTTATGAGAGCAGTTCCGTAGTCAAGTCTAATCAAGTCAGCACAGGTTGAGAAACACTGGGGTACTTAGCGTCGTACGGTCCGACAGGTAGTGGTTGAGGGCCTCAAGTGAGTCTGAGTGCCAGTAACTCAGTCACTACGGTAGGTCGGTAGAGTAGGAGACAGTAGGGGAAGAGGAGGACGGGGGTTCGGGAGGGTCGTAGTCTCAGAAAAGGTTACTCAGTTGAGACGAACTCCACCCGTTTCATGACCTCAAAGTCGAAGTCGTAGTAAGGAAGGTTTCTTTAGGGTCCCGACTAGAGGAAGTCTTACCTGACCAACCTAGAGGAACGTCAGGTTCCCTGAGAGTTCTCAGAAGAGGTTGTGGTGTCAAGTTTTCGTAGTCAAGAAGCCACGAGTCGGAAGAAGTGTCAGGTTGAGAGTGTAGGTATGTACTGATGACCTTTTTAGTATCGGAACTGATCTGCCTGGAAACAACCGTTTCATTACAGAGACGAATAAGTTTTCGTATCATATAAGTTTTCTTATCATATAAGTTTATGATAGATCTAACCAGTATTGAAAAGAAGGTTCCTCATTCACAGAAAATTAAAGTACCGACGTTAGTGGTAGACGTCACTAGATATAAGAGTTTATCTTCTCTTGGATCTCCAATCACTTATCGTGTGTCTATTTATGTTTAAATTTTAAATTACAATTACCTAGTATTTATAAAAAAGTGGTTTCCCTTTACTTTTGAAAGTTTTGAGATTTTGACTAATTTAGTATCATTTTTTTCTGATATATTATTTGTACTTTAGGTTAATTTATCTATAGATTCAGATTTATTAACGTCCTAATACAAGTCTAGTGATTTACCTATCAAATATTTGGGACTGGAATTTTGTTAATGAGTTTCGAAAAAGTTTCTTACTTGAAAAATCGTCCATAACTTAAGGACGAAAGTTTTTTACCCTTTTTAGTCGTTTTTATTTGAAAGAAAAATGGTGAAGCACGAAATAAGATGGAGAATTAATAGAGTAGAATGTAAAACCCCTGGAAACTCACAGATGTACGTACGTGTGGTGTGTGCGTATGTGTGTTTGTGGATGTGTGTGTGGGAGGTTTTATGTGACGCTAAAAATCTCTATTATATCTGGTTTAGATGTAATTACTTTTCCCTATATCAAGATGTGTGTAACAGTAGACAACTTTAAGGGAAAGGGGTTCGTGTCCATCACGAAATACAACAAGACTTCTCACCAACGTCAATGGGGACGACCATCAGTGGATGACTGTACACTGATTATTCAAGGTTTTGTTAAAACGACTCATTGTCTTAGTAAACGGAGTTTCCGGAGGAAATGAATGTGTCTTCTTTTTGATTCACTTGGAACGTCCAATTTTAAGAAAGATGTGAAACATGATACAATGGAGGTGAGTGACGAGGGATATTAGACTTTTCTCCTTACACAAAAGAAGAAAAATGTTATTTTAGTTTCATCTCGAAACATAAAGGTTGATATATATAGTACCATAAATTATGAGAACAACATTTAATAAAATTTCATAATTAAAAACTGTACATGGTGAAGTGTCCGATACTTTACATTAAAGGGAACTGACATAAGACATTTATTAGGTATTTAAACTAGTTTGAGTAATTGGTAAACATAGGGAAGATGGAGTCTACGTTATTTAACGTTAACCTTTAAGTTTAATCGTACATTCTACACTCGAATTAATTGAAACAACGTAACACTCATTTTCCAGTATAGAAGTTTCTTTTAATCTTTCTTTAGAAAAAACTCGGTTTTAATTCTTAATTTTGTAAACGTTGGAGTTTTACTTAGAATCTCTAAAGGTTCATGTCTGATATAAAAAAAACTTTCTTCTGAATCTGGTGTACTAAATAAAAAAGATCAATGAGTCATGGGTATAAGATAGGTACACTGTATCATACTCGACGAATTATAGATAAAGAAACACACGTTTTGGTTTATTCAACAACGGTTTAAATATCACTAATTAATACAGTAATGGACATAGTAAATAAACATTTACTAAAATACTAATAATGTAGTCAAAGGAAACAGGTCAAACTGTGACAAATATACATATCGGAGTTTCTCTGTATAAGTCTTCCCTTAACAAACTTATTGTGGTTTTTATAAGGGGAATTGTAACTTTTTCATATATATGTATATACACTATCTGATTGGTTAATTCTTGCCTCTTCCGTTACCGTGGGGTGAGGTCAAGAGAACGGGCCTTTTAGGGTACCTGCCTCCTCGGACCATCCGACGTCAGGTACTCCAGTGATTCTCAACCCGTGCTGACTCACTGAAGTGAAAGTGAAAAGTGAAAGTACGCAACCTCTTCCTTTACCGTTGGGTGAGGTCACAAGAACGGACTTCCTAGGGTCTCTGTCTCCTCGGATCTCCCGACGGCAGATACCCTAGGGTGTCTCAACCTGTACTGACTTCGCTGAATCGTCGTCGTCGTGGTCGTCGTTGGTTAATTCTTTCGGTTTATACGTTCACTTCAAAAATTCTTCTTACCTGAACATGGATACAAAACACCGTGTTGGTCGTAAGAATGATTCGTACAAAGGGAAATTTTTTTGGTAGAACTAAAAAATTACATACGAGTTAAGTTATGTTAATGTCGCTATTTTATATATAAATATATAAATATAAAAGATACTTTTAAATTAAGGGTTATACAACTCTTATGTTCGAGTTAATAATAGTATAGTTGACAAAGATAAATACAATGTACTTCTCATTGTAAAGTGTTAGGTCTGTAAATTAACGGTTAAGGGAGAAGTCGGGATGGGATGAGATGGGAACTTTGAATGTATGTTCGTATGTACCTGTAGAGAACGGACGTAAAATACCTTCTTATTTGATAAGGGTCTTAACTCATACATATTTCCTCCCTTCCTATATTTTTTGTCCTTAGGATCAAGGAGAACTTGTCCCTTTAAAGTAATGTAGTAAGTTTGACTTAAAGGATTTGAGTCAGGGGATCAAGAACTAGACATAGTTAATAAGGTTGTGAGTTTAAAGTATCACGTTACAGTAATTTTATTACAGTCTTAGTACGTATAGATTATAAATTCAAACAGTTCATTCTTATTAAAATTTTCAGTAGTAAAATAAATTATACCCTATAAAATTGAGGTTTTTACATCTTCCTTACATTAGTGTCTAATTTTATTTGTTAAATATTAAAATGTGGTTTTACACCTATTGTCCTATTAGTCAAAATGAATAACATAAGATCTACGAACTTGCAAGAAATGTCCACTTTAGACCAGTACCCACCATAATTCTAAGTAACGAAGTAAGGTGTAGTAAATGAGGTATGACGGAATACACTCATAAAAAATTAGAGAAAATAAACCGTAGAAATAAGTAAATACATAAGTAGACTATGGAACAGTCTACTAAGTGAGTTTCACACGTCAGTTATATTCAAACATCATACTTACCTATTTCGTTACTGTAAAGTAAGTAAGTAAATAAATATTCGTGGTCTAAGTTTACTGACCACCTAATATAGTTAATCTAAATACGTATGAGACGAGAGAAAATTCTACCTATTGATTATATATAAGAATTTGTTCCACTATGGTTTATTAATTTTTAAAAATCATACAATAAATGTTTTATTTTCTAAAACTATATTTCTTTCATATGGTTACGGTTATTTCGGTCTTGTATTTAGCTATTTTACAAAAATGGTCAAGTTAACAATAACTTCAAGAGGTTGGTACAGAATATATCCTTACACGACTGTATTCAATGAAATTAATATGCGATACACTGACAACTTGAAGAGAAAGTCAATAACGTATTTTCTTCGTTGATTACTGATTGGGATTTGAATGACAAGTCGAGTAAAATAAAAGGTGGAAGACATAAAGTTTATAGTTGTGGACTTTCAACGGTCAAAGAATACTTTATCTGAGAATTTTTATTTACATAAGGTAAAAACTATAGAATAAAACGTAGATTAACAGAACACAAAGGGAATTAACTAACAACATCTATTTTGACCAAAAATAATGAAAACGGAAAATTGGAATGATCGAAACACACACTTATTAAAGGATAGAAGTGACATACAAACGGAAATGACCACTCTGAAAAGGAAAACGTTAAAGGAACAAAGATCAACACTGGAGAAGAAGAAACAGACTTCTTCAAGGAAATTGTAAACAACATTTCGACCAAAGTCAAGTCATGTCAAGTCAAGTCAACGAGTCAGCACAGGCTGAGAAACACTGGGTACTTAGCGTCGTACGGTCCGGAGGGACAGGTAGTGGTAGAGGGTCTCAAGTGAGTCTGAGTGCAGGTAGCTCAGGCACTACGGTAGATCAGTAGAGTAGGAGCCAGCAGGGGAAGAGGAGGACGGGGGTTAGGGAGGGTCGTAGTCTCAGAAAAGGTTACTCAGTTGAGAAGCGTACTCCACCGGTTTCATGACCTCAAAGTCGAAATCGTAGTAATGAAGGTTTCTTTAGGGTCCCGACTAGAGGAAGTCTTACCTGGTGAACCTAGAGGAACGTCAGGTTCCCTGAGAGTTCTCAGAAGAGGTTGTGGTGTCGAGTTTTCGTAGTTAAGAAACCGTGAGTCGGAAGAAGTGTCAGGTTGAGAGTGTAGGTATGTACTGGTGTCCTTTTTGGTATCGGAACTGATCTGCCTGGAATCAGTCGTTTCATTACAGAGACGAAAACTTATACAGTATTGAAAAGAAGGTTCCTCATTCACAGAAAATTAAAGTACGTCAGTGGTAGACGTCACTAAAACCTCGGGTTTTTTTATTTCAAACTGTGACAAAGGTGACAAAGGGGTAGATAAAGGGTACTTGACTACCCTGGCCTACGGTACTAGAAGCAAAAGATTTACAACTCGAAATTCGGTTGAAAAAAGTGAGAGGAGAAGAGAAGTAGTTCTCCGAAAAATCGAGGAGAAGTGAAAGACGGTACTCCCACCACAGTAGACGTATAGACTCCAATAACTAGAAAGAGGGTCGTTAGAACTAAGGTCGAACACAAAGAAGGTCAGGTCACAAAGAGTACTACATGAGACGTATATTCAATTTATTCGTCCCACTGTTATATGTCGGAACTGCATGAGGAAAAGGATAAACCTTGGTCAGACAACAAGGTACAGGTCAAGATTGACAACGAAGGACTGGACGTCTGTCTAAAGAGTTCTCCGTCCAATCCACCAGACCATAAGGGTAGAGAAAGTCTTAAAAGGTGTCAAAGAACACTAGGTGTGTCAGTTTCCGAAACTGTATCAATTATTTCGTCTTTATCTACAAAAAGACTTTGAGAGAACGAAAAAGGTACTAGGTCGCCTACAACCGTTAAACTAGAGACTAAGGAAACGGAAAAGATTTTGGTCGAACTTGTAGTCCCTCAAGTGCCAAGTGCATAACGACTTCGGACCGAACCTCTTAAAACTCCTAATGAAATGATCGTACACTCTACTCACGTTAACACGTCATCAAACTCGTAAGAAAACGTAACCGAAAGAAACCTTAACCTTACTTTTGTGGAAAAGGTCAGGACGCCGGTGACGACTCAAAAGGTTTAAACGACCGTATAACTCACGTCGTGAAAGTGTCGTAGTAGAAAGTCCTAAACTTTATCGAGTTGACCTTAAGGTAGTGGAGGTGATCGAAACAAGTATCACTACGAAAGATTTCGGGTGAACTGAAGTGTAAGGTTCTACAGACCGAGACCTAATCACTAGTGTAGTAGTACTAATAGACCCAGTACTTCTAGAAAAAACATGTCAAGAAGACACGTAAGAACGGTGGAGAAGAATTATAGAAGACGAAGATAATTCAATCTCTATGGTTCCCTTGTAAAGTACGTTTCGACCAAATCATCACAATTTCAGAATAGCAAACGAATAGACATTCGAAAAATATAGACATAGTTTAGACTTCCTTTTAGAACAACCCATCTCATAAACACCAACATCCTAAAAGGGAAATTAGTGAAATTTATATACCACGGTGAGGGAAGAATGGATATCTCAGACGACTTTTCTAGTCGACTATCTGAATACCCTCAAGGGAACATACAATATACAACGAAAGTTATACGAGATAGAAATTAAAAACAGTAAAATTAATGTTATATTGAAGTACACAACGAGAAACGCAAGTAGAACAGACCCTAAGACATAAAGGAAAAGGTTCAATCCCTACAAAAGTCGATAAGATAAAAGTTTTCACAAGAGTCGGGAAAAGAGAGAAAAGAAGACCCTGGTGACATTGTATTTATAATCACGTGAACTACAACAAGGTCTCCAGAGAATTTGACAGGAGTAAAGAAAAGTATGAAAAAAAAAAAGAAAAGAGACAAGTCGCCGTAACTAAAAGTGATGAGATAGAAGGTCAAATGACTAGACAAGGAGACATAGTAAATCAGATGATGTAAGATCACATAAAAGGTAAAGCCAATAACATAAGGAGTAGAGACAAACCAACAGGAAATATAAAGGATTGGGAAACAAATTTTTTTTTTTTTTAGAGTGAGACGTGTAAGTAAGACGAGAACTCAAGAAAGTAGTCGAAATGTTAGTAATTAGACTTGAGAAAAAACCCATATAAAGTGGATCAAGTAGAAGACCCAAAAAAGAACGAGAAAAGAGACCTTGAATAATCAGATGACGGAGTAAAACAGACAAACATAAACATAAAAATGAAGTGGAACCTTTTCACTGGGAAACATCTTCTTTAGGATACGTAGGATCTTCACATGAGGAGAGAGTAGGGGGTTCGCTATACGAGATTCCCAAGGGGGTTCCTCCCAACGTCCCCATGAAAAGAACACTACCCGACTGACAAACCAACCGAGAAGTGGGACGACATACGGTCCGGGACGGAATACACCTAGGAAAACTGACGACCAATCGTCCCGGACCAGTATTCCACCGACTGACATCTTGGAATTCCCCCGAGACCACGATCTCGATTGAGTGACCACCCGTCTCAGTCCCAGGTTTTCTGAGACTTTGACAACGGTGGGGTGACCCACCCATTTCGGTCCAGGATCTCAAGTACGGTCTGATGACCGACGACGACGACGACGATTATTCAGTAAAGTCAGCACAGGTTGAGACACGCTGGGGTATCTACCGTCGGGTGGTCCGAAGGGGCAGGGACCCTGAGAGGTCGGTTCTTGTGACCTCACCCAACGGTAAAGGAAGAGGTTACGTACTTTCACTTTTCACTTTCACTTCAACGAGTCAGCACAGGCTGAGAAGCGCTGGGGTACCTGACGTCGGGTGGTCCGAGGAGGTGGGTACCCTAAAAAGTCCGTTCTGATGACCGTCCGTCTCGGTTTAGGACCTCAGACCGACGTCCTGAGTCCCTAGGTTCTCGACCATAGTCCAACGTCCAACCTCCCCCTGGTCAAGGACTGTGGTAACGTATGCCCTAGGTCTAACAGGGTTTCGAACACTCCCGACGATCACCCGTCACGACCCCTGGTCGACCAGGGTCTCATCCCAGACCGGACGAGACACGTTCAACCTAGGTGTCTGACGTCATAAGAAAAAGAACGTAGACCACAGACAGGGGATCACCCACTCCGACTAGATGTCCGATGACGTCCGAAGGACCTCCCTTTCCGACTAGGAACGGGAGACCACACAGAACCGGGAGACCACCCTTCCGGTACATATCTCCATACAGATCTCATCGACACCCGATCTTTCACCCACCGCGATCACCATTTCTTGAGTGGACGGTCATTTCTCTGTGTCCAAGTTAGGGACTCAACCCTTATAGGGGACCTCCTCCTTTACCGTTGGGTGACGTCATAAAAACGGACCTCTTAGGGTTTCTGTCTCCTCAGGTCACCCGATGTCATGTATCACAGTGTTTCTTAACCTGTACTGACTTCACTGAATCGTGAGTGAGTCCTTTAGGAATATCTATCGACCAGTCAACTACCCACCCTACACAGGGTGGGTTAATGAACAAACCGGACTCCATAGGGTCGTTGTTAAGAACTTCGATTACTTGATTACTCCTTCCCAGGGTATACCATGAGTGGTCGTGACCGAAGGTGTGGTATCTTACTCGAGGGTCTATACTGACGACGGTCCCAGACACAGAGTCCCACTCGGTGTCGACGACGAACGGAGAGGTCCTGTGAGACGTTCCGGTCGTCAATCCAGTCCGGGTCTGAGGATAGTTTAATGAGAAAACGGTACCAGGGGTACGTATGCTTTAAAACACGAGTGGGAAATACTCACTACAGAGATAAAGAATGTCAGGAAACGCTATGGGGTTTAATTCAGGATGACCAGAAGTTTCGATTTAGATCCCAGAGTAAACCATAGTCTGGGAACACGACCCCTCCGACTGAATCTGAGTCTTAGAACGGTTTTAGTACCGAGAGACACGTGGTTACGGTTTGTCTTTATGCCTCTGTCTCAATACCTCCTCTTTCTTTCTCACCGAAATAACAAAACGGTTCCGTTTCCCCCTTGTGTCGTCCTATCACGGAGCTCGTGACACGGAGGGAGGGACGACTCATCCCTTTCTATACAGTCCGTCCTCATATATTATGCCTAGTTCCGTCAACAACAACAAGTCAGATAGTTAGTACAAAATGAGAACACTGTCGTACCTGACGTCGTGAGGTCCAAACGGACAGGAAGTGGTAGAGAGTCTCGAACAAGTTTAAGTGCAGGTAGTTCAACCACTACGGTAGGTTGGTAGAGTAGGAGACAGTAGGGGAAGAGGAGGACGGGAGATAGGAAGGATCGTAGACTCAGAAAAGATTTCTCAACCGAGAAGTGTAGTCCACCGGTCTCATAACCTCGAAGTCGAAGGCGCAGTCAGGAAGGTTACTTATAAGTCCTGACTAAAGGGAATCCTAAGTGACCAAACTAGAGGAACGTCAGGTTCCCTGAGAGTTCTCAGAAGAGGTTGTGATGTCAAGTTTTTTTAGTTAAGAAACTACGAGTCGAATGAATTACCAGGTTCAGAGTGTAGGTATGTGCTGATGACCTTTTTGGTTTCGAAACTGATATAACTTGAAATACAGAGACGAAAAATTATACATTACAGAGACGAAAAATTATACGACAGATCCAAACAGTATCGAAAAGAAGGTTCCTCGTTTGTAGAAAATTAAAGTACCGACGTCAGTGGTAGGAGTTACTAAAACCTCGGGTTCTTTTATTTCACACAGTGACAAATGTAACAAAGGGGTAGATAAACGGTACTTCACCACCCTGGCCTTCAGTACTAGAACCAAAAAAATTATAACTCAAAATTCGGTCAAAAAAAAAAAAAAAAAAAAAAAATGAAAGGAGAAAATGGAAGTAGTTCTCCGAGAAAATAAAGAGAAGTGAAAGACTGTATTCTCACTCCGGTGGACGTATAGACTCTAATAACTGTAAAGAGGGTTGTTGGAACTAAAGTCGAAACCAAAGTAGGTAGGAACGTAAAAATTCTACAGGAAACGTATATTCAATTTATTTGTCCTACTGTTATATATCGGAACTGTATGAGGAAAGGGTTAAACCTTGGTCAGACAACAGGGTACAGGGCAAGATTGGTAACGAAGAACTGGATGTATGTCCAAAGAGTTCTCTGTCCATTCACCGGACCATAAGGGTAGAGAAATTCTTAATAGATGTCAAACAACGCTAGGTGTGTTTTCGAAGTCGTGTCAGTTACTCCGTCTTCGTCTCCAAAAAGACCTTAAGAGAACGAAAAAGATACTAGGTTACCTACAATCTTTAAACTAGAGACCAAGGAGACGGAAAAGATTTAAGTCGAACACGTAGACCTTCAAGAACCAAGTAAATGACAACTTCGGATTAAACCTTCTAAAACTCGTACTGGAACGATAGTACACTTTACTCACTTAACACACCATCAAACTCATAAGAAACCGTAACAGGAAGAAACCCTAACCTTACTTTTGACCGAAAAAGGTCAACACACCGGTGAAGACTCAAAAGGTTTAAACGACCGTATAACTCACGTCGAGAAAGGGAGTAGAAAATCCTAAACTTTGTAGAGTCGACCTTAAGGTAATGGAGGTGATCGAACCAAGTATTACTACGAAGGATTTCGGGTGAACTGAAGTGTGAGGTCCTACAGACCAAGATCCACGCACTAGTGTGGTAACACCAATAGATCCAGTAATTCTAGAGAAGACACATAAGAACGGTGGAGAAGAATTTAGAAGACGAAGACAATCCAGGTATGACTAGTTCCGTTATTATCACCACATAAGAAGGAAGTCGTTTCAAAGTTTACCACCTCAACGACCATTTTAATTCCACACAGGTCCCAGGGGCCACCGAGTCGACCATTTCTTATACGGACGTTACGTCTTCTGGGCTCAAACTAGGGACCCAACCTTTCTAGGGGACCTCTTCCCTTACCGTTGGGTGAGGTCATAAGACCGGATCTCTTAGGGTACCTGTCTCCTATGACCGTCTGATGTCAGGTTCCACAAAGTTTCTCACCCTGTTTTGACTCGCTGGTCGTGAAAATTCTGAAGGGACCACCGAGTCTGCCATTTCGCAGACAGATGTTATACCTCCTGGGACCAAGAAAGGGACCCACCCCTTCTAGAGGACCTCTTCCTTTACCGTTGGGTAAGGTCATAAGAACGGGCCTTTTAGGGTACCTACCTCCTCGGACCATCCAATGTCAGGTACCCCAACGCTTCTCAGCGTGTACTGACTCGAAAGTGAAAGTGAAAAGTGTCCCAGAATCCACTAGGTAGATGATTAGAACTACTAGAGATCAGGAAGTTAGAACGGTGTTTTAAAGGAACGGTAAGGAGGAAATTAATAGTTGACAAGACGGTAAACCTTGACTGTCTTCCAGTATTCCGACCTCAGAACGGATATTCTTTACCCTTTGTTTTTCCGAAGGTTCGAGTCCTCAAGGTGTCCCGGGACGAGTCACAGTTCTTGAGAGTAAGGACACCCTTTGGGGACTTTATATTCATAAGAGATCAAACAACCAGAAGGGGGAGCCCCATACCTTAAACTTATATAACACTCAGGTAGGGAAGATGTAAATTAAAACCAAGGAAGAAATACAGAGACCCGAAGTGACTACCGAGTCGACCATTTCTTAGGTGGACGTTACACTCTCTGGACCCAATCTAGGAACCCAACCCTTCTAAGGGATCTCTTCCTTTGTCTATGGATGAGGTCATAAGGCCGGACCTTTTAAGGTACTTAAAATATCAGGTGCCCCAGCGTTTCTAAACCTGTACTGATTCGTTGAAGGGACCACCGAGTTTGCCATTTCGTAGACGGATGTTACACCCTCTGACCCTAAGTTAGGGACCCAGTCCTTCTAGGGGACCTCTTCCATTACCGTTGGGTGAGGTCATAAGAACGGACCTTTTAGGGAACCTGTCTCCTCGGACCAACCGATGACAAGTACCCCAGCGTTTCTCAGCCTGTGATGACTCGTTGAAGTAAATTCGCTGAAACTCTCCTCCACTCGAGTTCCGTGAAAGATGAGGCGGTAAAACCGACTAGAGAGTAAGGTAAAAGATTTCGTTTATATATATTTCGACATTGAAATTAGTATTACGATTACGTTAAAATAATAAAAACAAAGAGTACGAAAAGTAAACGGGACCATGTTGTATTTTATAATTTATACGATAAGAATTTATAAAATATATAAATGTAAAGTCAAAAAAAATATATTAAGTCTTCTTGTAAAGGTGTCTCAAGTGTCTTAGAAAAGAGATTTAGGTAACCTGTATTTATAGTTTTCAAGTCAACATAAAAGTATCATAGAAGAAGTCCCATCGACAGTAAACCTGAAGGTATTACTAATCAAAGGATTTGGTTTTAAGTCATTTAGGTCACTCAAAACTCAAATGATATCCGTAAATAAATTGAGTTCAAAATAGTTTATTAAAAAAATTTTCAAGAATTTTAACGTCTTTTAAGTCGTGAATCAACTTACAACAACTTTAGAACGATAAGAGGATTTATATAATGAGTAATTTCAAAAGGGTATAAGAGTATATACGTCGAGAAATAAGTTGTACTAATTATTAACATAAAAATTTATTGACGTGAATAGATAGTATGTATAAATACGTATTTAATAAAGAAATAGTAAAGTGGAAATACATAGGTTAAAAAAGTCATGAGACAATGTCTAACACCTTCTTATAAATTTAAATTGAAGAAATTAAAAATTAAAAAGGATATACAAAATATCCTTAATAGTAGAAACGTAGGTACTTGAGTTTCTTCAACGGGAAATTAATTAGGTTTTGTTTCTACAATAAAAGGAGGACACAAACCAAATCTCTATCCGTGTGTTATGTTAAGATCTGTTATTCTAAACTCCACTACATCCGTCAGAAGAGTCTCTTCCGTTACCGTTGGGTGAGGTCATGAGAACGGACCTTTTAGGGTACCTGACTCCTCGGACCATCCGACGTCAGGTACCTCAGTCATTCCCACCCTGTACTGACTCGCTGAAGTGAAAGTGAAAAGTGAAAGTGCGTGACCTCTTCCTTTACCGTTGGGTGAGGTCACAAGAACGGACCTCTTAGAGTCCCTGCCCCCTCGGACCACCCGACGGTAGATACCTCAGTGTGTCCCAACCTGTGCTGACTTCGCTGAATCGTCGTCCTCGTCGTCGTCCGTCTTAGAAGATCTTTTCTAAGAAACACGAATATTTTTCAGTGTTGTACATGTCTATACAGGGGAAACCTGTAACGACACGTTTCTTTAGTACGACGATATTGGTGGACCGTTGATCCTCGTCCCCTAGGACTCAGGTTTTGAGAGTCTCTAAGTTACTTTCTGGTTTTCTAAATTATAAAATTACCGTAAGAACCTAAAAAATTCGTTGACACTCTGAAAAGGTCTGAAGAAAAAGAGACTCCAATTCGTCGGGGATACAAACTTGACAGAACCGATACAAAGATAAGGAACACTGGACATCGTCAGATATACCGTAGAGGTATTGTACTTATTCTTTTGGTTTGAGTTCTCTTTAATACACCGGCTCATTCACCATTTCCGTATCGATCTTATATTTAAGGATCAACTCAAGAGAAAGATCATGTAGTATTTCAAAGAAGGAATTCTTGACCAATCAACGTGTTTGGTAGATAATCGTGTAAATAAGTACACATTTTCCATCTCACATAAGTCATTTCTTAAAATACACTATTACTCGCGAACAATAACAAATCAGTGATTCAGCACAGGTTAAGAAAACGTTGAGGTACCTGCCGTCGGACGGTCCGAGGAGACAGATACCCTAAAGGGTCCGTTCTTAAGACCTTACCCAACGGTAAAGGAAAAGGTCCCCTAGAAGGGTTGGGTCCCTAATTTGGTCTCAGAGGACGTAACCGTCCACCTAAGAAATGGTGGCTCGGTAATCACTTCGGGACTATTACTCGTGTCTAACGGACAATACAGCCTGGTATCCTTTGATGATAAGAAACTTGGTTTTTATAAAGTTTACAATCCTTAGGGTACATCAATTGGATTATCAAAATACCTTAAGGGTGACGATTACATCTTGGGTATAAAGATTAATCACGTATAATTTACGAGAAATGAATACTAAGAATTCGAACGATCGATTTCAAATACTTCTTAAAGGAAGTAAAAAGACATTTATTTGAAATAGTCTAAAGAAACTTCCCATTTAAGATCAAAAAAAATTGATCCAACTTTTCAAATATCGTATAGGAAGGCCTTCTTATGAGATTTCGAAATTCAAAGATTTTTGGAACGGATGAAAAATTTTACTTATGTATGTTCAGAGTTCGTCTTTAACATCGAACGAGGTCTACTATTTCAACGTACGTATATCATCATACTACATTTATTCGGTAATTTTATACTACTACATCGTTTTCACTGTTCTTTATATGGAAGGAAATTTCTTCCGATGTAGTAATTGTCGTCACTGGAAAAACACTATAATATTAAACAATAGTAAATTTCACTATAGAATACCGAATGAATACAGTCGGCAAACCGTCAAATAATTTAGGAAAGACGGGTCACACTGAGGGTGACTAAACCCCTTTCAATGTATGTCCTTAATTCTCAAAGTTACGATAAAATTTAACATATTCTTATGTCATGACTTTTCTCCTTGAGTTGACAACACGATTCAAACAAGTGTTCATGTAAGACAAATGAAGGTTTTCATATAAAAGTTGTTTAACATGTCATTGTCCAGAATGTTTTTGATTCTAATAAATGAAAGTTTTCAAATTTTTGACGAAATTTACGCACCTCAAGAGGTGTCTTTACTCTAATCATCGAAGTCATAACGTCATATCATTATAATATTTTAATAACGTCCTTAGTTATTAAGAAAGTAAAGGTGTGATGAGACTACCATTCTAGAACAAATATATCTATAATTTGTTTACGTAATAAGTGTAAAAAATTACTAAAAGATCTCTTTTTTTCTGTAAAAAATTAACAGTATCCCTTCACTACATTATTTACTCATATTAAAAATAATTGTCTTTCAATTAAATGTATTTTGTTTACGAGTAACTTAATAACTTATACTATTATAGATGTACGGATAAGAACAAACAGAATAAAACACGGAAAACCGCTGTATCTTAATATTGTGAGACTAAATACACAATTTAAATTACGTATTATACTGTTGTATGTCTATATATACGGAATATTACATATTAAATTTGTTCTAACGACATATAAAGTGGGTAAGAAAGTACCGAAATGGCTAAAAGAGTACACCAGTCTTTAGTGCTAATTTTACGTCCAACGGTCTATACTTACAGACAAACTTAATTACTTATAAAAGTATTTTTATGAGGTTTATACTTACAAAATTTTTGGAACAGTATTGTAAGTGGTTTGAACGTGTACTGTCGTTCGTACACAATGACGTAAAAGTAGAATTTATAAACTACTAACGGAGAAATATAGATTCTAAGTATTGGGTTTCCGAAAGTAAAAGAATGTGGTACACATTAAGTTCTCTGTAAATAATCATGTCAGAAGAAAAATACGTAGTTGTTTTGTATAGACTTTTTTTTTCGTTATATACTTGAAGGGTCTTAAACCCCGTATAAAATTTCACAATTAATATGTATTGTTATAAAACATTATACATATATGATAAATATGAGAAAGAACGAGAGGAAAGGTTACCTCATCTGTATCCCAAATGTTAGTTCTGCTCAGATCAATTTGTAATTTTTGATGTTATGTTGACCTCAGAGAAAGTTCAGTGTAAATTCTACACGTTTGTAAACATTGGATGAGTATAAAAGTCCTTTTCTAATGTCATGTGTTAATGTAAACTGTTTCGGGATTTTTTGCGGTTACCAGATTATTATTAGAATTGTTATAGTCAAACATCTGACGTTTAAGCCTAAATTGTATCCATTTATTACCATTGTCCAGGTCATGACAGTAGAAATAATAGATTCTTCCTTTGGTTGAGTGTCAACATTCTCGTTAACGTATGACCCAATGTTGACTTCCAACGGCTCACTACCCAGTGAGAGTGAACTGGAACCCACACGCCTTTCCATCGAGTGGTACCATTGGAACCAGAACTACGAAAGGTATGTCATTTAGTAAAGTCGGAGAAGTACATTAAGAAAATAACCGACACGTTAACTTTACAGTACGAAGTACTTGTCTCTTCGACCATTAAAGAATACCCACTAATTTGGTGGAAAGATTACATATTCGTGTCTATTTCAACATACTTTGATGACATTGTGTGTGAATCAAGTCATATAGGAAGAAGACGTAAAAATTTTATAAGATCCTTTGTATAAAATTGTATAAAAGTATTAGAAATTTACGAATATGAGATAATTATACGATAGTTTATAGACCATAGTGAACTATTCAATATACTACCACAAAGATGGATGTTAAAGATGTAAAGAAAGGTGTCTTTTTTTCCACACAGACACACACATATATACGTATACAAATACGTTTTTTGTTTCGAGAACTTTATTATGACTTTAAAGGTTTTCGTCCGTTCAAAACTTTCCTGTAATATCCGGGATTCGGTTTTGACTGTAAGGTGAAAATTAATACACTTTTAGTTTTCTTAAATAAAATTTCTGTTTAATACACTTTTGGTACTTTTTGTATGAAAGAAATTTTTCTCTTATGTTTTAACGAAAAGGAAGTACTTGACAAGTATAGTTATAGAGATCTGTTAGTAAGGGAAAACGACATATTATTTTGAGACAACAAAACTCCGAGTAAGATAAAATGATATAACATGAGTGTTAGTGTAGACAGTTCTGGGATAAGTGGTGAGGATAGAGAGGAGGTGTGTGGTGGTGGGTCGGTAGTGTAAACAACTTTAGAACCGTGAATTGAATCAAAGAAATAAGTATTGTTAAAGACGGTAGTGAAATCCTCTAGACTTTTCGGTGTACTTGTTGAGTAGGGGTTTACACCGTAGAGTTAAGGAAGTTTAGAAGTAGTAGTTATTGAAAGTTGAGGAGATTGAAACCGTTCAAGAGAAGGATCTTGTGACAAGGGTGAGGATTTGTCTACTTGAGAATATTGTCAATTCTAGTCTCTAGGAGTTGGAGACCCTAGATTCCGGACTACTGGACTCCATCTCGACTACGTTTTTATTATCTTTATTTCACTTGTTATTTACATTACACGAATTTAGTAGGGGTTTGGTAGGGGGTGGGGTCAGTTACCTTTTTGACAGAAAGTACTTTGGTCAGGGACTACGGATTTTTCAACCCTTGACGACGAAATCTAGAGTCAAGTTTACAAATAAAAAGTGACTTCTAAATCGTAACGGAGATTTATTTAGTTTAAAGGGATAAAAAGTCAGAATAAAAGTAATTGACATAAAGAATGAAAGGACGTAAAAATAAACTGTACAAATCGTGTTTAACTTTAAGATAAATGAACCAATAACTTAATGATAGTCGGGGGGTTATGACAATCGTAATGTTTCAGTGGTGATACCGTATATCATTCTCGAGTTATTTAGAAACTATTACTTACTTATGTTGTCTTCTTTTGTGAATGTATCACAATGATACATGGTTCGTGATATAAATATTTGAGTAAATTGTGTCGTTGGGTTAGAAGTAAAATATCTACTTTTTGGAACCGAGGTCTCAAATACTGTGTTGTTGATATGAGTTGACAAGAATTTACCTATTTCACTTTACTAATCCCATACGGTTGGGGTTTTCCGTTTTTATAATCGTATATTGACACTACTCTAAATCAGGTATAAAAATACTATATGTCATATCGATACTTCATCGTTTCGACTTCATGTAATTTTCAATTCCTGAAAAAGATAGAAACTGTAAATTTTGATTTCACACTTTTCCCGTTACGTAAAAATATAAGTAGAACCCATGAAATTAAAGTAAGACTTAAAAAATCATCGATCTGTTGTAAGATTCTGGTTCAATTATACGTCAAGTCAAGTTAGCGAGTCAGTACAGGCTGAGAAACTTTGAGGTACCTGACGTCGTACGGTCCGAAGCAGCAGGTAGTGATTGAGGGTCTCGAACGAGTTTGAATACAGGTAACTCAACCAATACCGTAGGTTGATAGAGTAGGAGACAGTAGGGGAAGAGGAGGACGGAAGTTAGAAAGGGTTATAGTCCCAAAAAAAGGTTACTCAGTCGAGAAGTGTTGCCCATCGGTTTCATAACCTCGAAGTCGAAGTCGTAGTCAGGAAGGTTACTTATAAGTCCTGACTAAAGGAAATCCTAAGTGACTAAACTAGAGAAACGACAGGTTCCCTGAAAGTTCTCAGAAGAGACTGTGGTGTCAAGAATACCACGTTGAGAGTGTAGGCATGTACTGAGAACCTTTTAGGTATCGAAACTGATCTACCTAGTACCAACCTTTTCATGACAGAGACAAAATTTATACGAGAGATCCAACCATTATCGAAAAGAAGGTTCCTCGTTCACAGAAAGGTAAAGTACCGACGTCAGTGGTAGGAGTCACTAAAACTTCGGGTTCTTTTATTTTAGACAGTGACAAAGGTAACAAAGGGGTGGACAGACGGTACTTCACTACTCTGACCTTCAGTAGTAGAACCAAAAGACTTACAACTCAAAATTCGGTTTCAAAGTGAGAAGAGAGAGTGAAAGTAGTTCTCCGAGAAATCAAGGAGAAGTGAAAGACGGTATTCCCACTACAGTAGACGAATAGACTTCAATGACTATAAAGAGGTACGTTAGAACTAAGGTTGAAGACGAAGTAGGTCAGGTCGTAAAGTGTACTACACTAGACGTATATTTAATTTATTCGTTCTACTATTATAAGTCGAAAGTACATGAGGAAAGGGTTAAACCTTGATCTCACGACAAGGTACAGGTTAAGATTGACAACAAAGAAATGGACGTATGTTCAAAGAGTCCTCCGTCTAGACCACCAGACCCTAAGGGTAGAGAAAGTCTTAAAAGGTGTCAAATAATAGCAGGTGTGTCAGTTTCCGGAATCGTATCAGTTACTTCGTCTCATCTACAAGAAGACCTTGCGAGAACGAAAAAGATACTAAGTCGCTTACAACCGTGAAACTAGAGACCAAGGAGACGGAAAAGATTAAGGTCAAACTTGAGGACCTTCAAGAGTCCAGTACATGATGAGAACTTCGGATCGAAACTCGTAATGAAGTGATTGTACACTCTACTCACTTTAACACACTATCAAACTCGTAAGAAACCGTAACAGAAAGAATCCCTGACCTTACTTTTGACTGGAAAAGATAAGGCACCGGTGACGATTCAAACGGTTTAAACGACCGTATAACTTACGTCGTGAAAGTGTCGTAGTAGAAAGTCTCAAACTTTATCGAGTTGACCTTAAGATAGTGGAGGTGATCAAAACAAGTATCACTACGAAGGATTCCGGGTGAACTGAAACGTGAGG
Organism: Capra ibex; assembly: GCA_006410555.1. Lineage (NCBI taxonomy): Eukaryota > Metazoa > Chordata > Mammalia > Artiodactyla > Bovidae > Capra > Capra ibex. The sequence continues at coordinate 500,421 of SJYO01016375.1, forward strand.
TCTTACAGACCGAGATACACTCACAAGTGTGGTAGTACCAATAGACCAGTAATTCTAGAAAAAACATATCAAGAAGATACATAAGAATGATGGAGAAGAATTATAGGAAACGGAAAATCCACGTATGTAAAAGACAGGAAGTAACACGGGTAGAAACATACTTTACAAGGGAACCATAGAGATCAAAAGAACTTCTCTAGAGATCGGAAAAGGTAAGATAACAAAAGGAGATAAAGAAACACGACTAGTAAATCCTTTCGAAAGAATAGAGAAGTACGACTCAATTATAATTACCACTTATTTCCTACTTTTAATTTTAGATCTTATATTCTGAAAAAAACTGTCTTAATATCGTTTAATGGAAGTCACATGTACTCAGGAAAACCAACCTCGTTTACCAATATAAGTTTTCTCTATACCCCCACGACTTCTGACTCAGACCGATAACTGTGTATTTCTTTTAAGACATTTCCTTCTCATAGTATTACCATCTCCTCCTCGTACCTCCCTCGTGACGTCTCTCTCCCCTTTAAGTCAATTTATTGTAGGGAGAAGGTTAGGACCGAAGTAGGGTGATTTAAGAAATCTCGACTTAGATACATCGGAAGTTTTATTTTATTTCTTAGGGTGAGTAATATAAAGTAAAAAAATGGTTGTAAGATATTTCGTAACTTCTGTACTTATATTATAGACTAAGTTATTAGTTCTCTTCTCCTTCATTAAAAGTTGTTTCGGTAGGAGGTACCCTTTTCTTTGTGTGAACTCTCTTATATTCTTCCGAAAGTTGAGTCACCCTTCCCTTACACTTTCGTGAGGTAACTTCGAGTAACATCGAACACGTGTCAAACGGACGGTTCTTTACGAGTAACCTATATCCCTTTATTTGAGGGTAAGTGATTATTTGTAGTAGTTTACGTTTCAAGGAAATGTTTGAGTTTCAGATATTTATCGAGTATTCACCAAATACGAATTACATCAAGGAGGTTTAATGTAAAATAGTGTTCCGAAAATATTAATAAGATAGGAAATGAAACTGAAGTTAACAAGTATCGTTTTAGTAATGTAAAAAAGTATAAAGGAACCCTCTTTGAGTATTAATAGGTAGGTGTCCCTAGTACGTCACACCCCTATATAAATTAAAACGTCTAAAACATGAATACCTATTTGTTCTTCGTTCTAGTTAATGATCATCACAATTAGTAGTCGTAGGTTAGGGGGACAGTCGGTTCCGAGTTCACAGTAGAGAACTGGATTTGTAACTGGGTCTTCAGTCCTTTTATCGGGACCCCAACATAAAAGGTTATTACATGACCTCTGGATACTGTTCGAGCGTCGGTTCATCATTTTGTGAAGAATTGAGTGTCCTGGTAGTTTATCCTAATTCACGAAACTTTAGGAACCTATTGTCCACGAGGTTCCTGACTTCTCGAGTGGTCCAGCGGAGAAAGGGAGACCCAGTGAGTAGAGGAACGAGGAGTGCAATCCTCTTATAACTACTCTCCTTTCTCTGTTCTGCGGGTACCGTCGTTTTTCACTACAACCCCTTCGGACAGTCAAAGAGTATATGTCTATAATATGACACTACGATTTTTAAGATATTAGTAGAAATTTTTGTAACTAAGTAAAATAGTAAACGATGTTAAAAGTTTCAGGAATCTTTTAAGAGTAATTTACTATTTCGACCCGAAATGTCTGTGAATAAACGAAAGTGTAATTTTAACGAGGAATATCGTTCAATGTTAATTATCGTTCAAAATCCTCCAAGAAAAACTTTTTTTTTACAAACTACTTCATATTAGTATGGTATTCTATTGTCATGAAGGTTTATTCCCAAATTATAATGTCTTCTACTAGATTTACATCGTTGAGTTACTCCTTTTTTTAGTTAGACCTTGAATCCTTTGCCACGTAATGAATTATCTTCAAGTGGCTAAATGTGTTGAGTTAATGAACTTTTAGGTATCTTTGAATAGAACTTTATTTAGATTGAAAAAATTAAAATTTTTTCTGATAGTTTTTGAAATTTTACTTTGTATCATCATTTTATAATAAACTAAACCTTTTCAATGAAGTTATTAAAATCTTTAGGTACGAATAAACAATAAAATTTTGTCTCATACGGATGTGATATCGTATAAGTAGAAGGGTTCACATCCACATGATAGATGATTTAGTGTCTGGAAGTTTCACATAAAGAATTAGGAATCTTAATAAAGAGTCACTTAATTCTACGGGAGGGGTAAAAGGGTACTGTTAGACTTCTACGGGATTCCGATATAAAGTTGTGGAAACTCAATATCCTACTGAAACGACCCGACAGGTGGAGAGGTTGGTTGAACTCAAAACCACTTTATTTTGAGTGAAACACACGTACAATCCAACGAGTCAACACAAACTGAGTAACTCAAGGGTACCTAACATCGGGTGGTCCGAGGAGACAGGTACTTTAAAAGGTCCGTTCTTATGACCTCGTACAACGGTAAAGGATGAGACCCCTAGAAGGGTTGGGTCCCTAGCTTGGGTGTAGAGAGCACAGAGGATATAACCGTTCACCTAAGAAATGGTGATACGATGTACCGAAAGTAATTTATGAGTAAAAGGAGTATTTGTAGTATTGTTTCTTTTGTTTTTTCTTTTCTGACACTATGTCATTTTGTTAAAAACGTGACGATCGAATAGAAAAGAATTTTATAGATTTATTATACCATGTTATTTTATTTGTAACGACATAAAAAAATTGTGAAGTTTTCCGTATCGTTTGGAAACGTTTTTTCTTTGTTATATAACTGGAAAGGTAGAACAATGTTTTAATTGAACATAATAAACACCTACCCTTTTATACTCCCGTCTTTAGTGGAAACTTTTTATGAATTTACACCTTCATTTACAGAAATTTACAATAAGGTTGATTAAATGTATAGAAAGAGATTTAAATCGACTTCCCTTTTCATGTATTAAAGTTGAACCGGAACTTCGTGTGTATAATACGTGTTACCCGTCGTTTTCATTGACTCTTTAAGACTGGGTTTTCCTTATCCTTCCACCATGTTGTGTCGGTCTCTCTACCTCTTACGACACCGTTTGAAGGGTCTCGACTATTGTGTTTAGACACAGGATGACTGTAACGAAGAGAGGTCGATTGTACGCCCAAGATCCCTCTGGGGTCGGACCCAGTAGTTCAGTAATTAGGTGAGGATTCCGACACTCTTTCTTTCTACTTTCTGGTCTAAATAAGACATAGGGGTGGTTTAGGTACTAATGTCATTATTGTTAACTTTTGAAAACCTTTATCTCAAATACTTTGTTAGAGAAAGAAGTCAACGTAGTTTACTGTCAATCTATTTTCCTCACTGTTTTAATCATTCTCTACTTTAAGTTTGAGTTTATAGGACCTACTCCTCTTATGTGATTTGACTGATGGTAAAGGACGACACGAAATATAATGTACCGGTGCAGGTTTGTGTAGTCCGTACTCTATTCACAAGTTAGAGAGGAAGTGATAGACTTAAATTCTTTACGTCAGTACAACTGAGAAACGTAATCAAAGTACACCGGAGACCTTGTTTAATGGTGTTTGAACCACAGAATCTTCTTTTTTTTACTTTTCAAGAGAGGATCTAGACCTCCTACCTTTAGGTTTTAGTAATGGTGACCATACTTTGGTTCTACTGTAGTTCCGGTATAAGTTCCTCTCATACGGGGAACGGAGAAGACCGAAGATCACCGAAGGTCGTAAAAAAACCGAGTATCGACATGGTGCGATTAGAAGTTTCATCTGAGAAGTTTAGAGGACGAGGTAGAAGTGTAGTGGAAGAGGAGACACAGTTCCGAGGGACACTGACATAGAACATTCACGAAAACACTAACGTAAGTCCTATGTCAGTTATTAGGTCTTGGCAGAGTTTAGAAGGATTATTCTATTGTCAATGTTCAAAGTCCCTGATTCTGAACCATAGAAACCCTGACTAGAGTCCACCGGAGTCGGACGTCACCGAACTTCGTCCCGAGGTCGAAGACCGGTCTCTACCTCCGGTCCAGTGTCCCTATTTTCTTGGCTTGAGATCGTCGATCTGGTCACCAGTCACTGTTCCGGGATCGAGAAACCGAAATGTCTTTTCTTAAAGGTGTTTCGATCTTTCATCACTTTTTTCATTTCACAAATAATCCTCCCTTTTCCCAGGTCATGTACAACTATCTGTGTACCCGTCTGAGTCTCTCTCAACTACTCAACTCGGGATTACCGTTAAACTTAATGAAAATACCCCGTAATGAAGACCCAAAGGGAACCGGTAAAAGTAAACGGACCAAGACTCAGGTATAAACCATATAGTCCTCGACGGGTAGACACGCATGAGTAGAGAATCGGTTCTACCTAAAATCACTTCTCCGAATACCCATCAACTGTAGTAAATGATACTCTGTTGTGGGACACGGAAAAACTGGAGGTTCCTCGGAAGGACACGTACACATCAGGTAGCCCTCCAGTGGAACTGAAGTTCTTACTCCTGATATAGTAGAAAATAGACGTGTCCCGGACGACGACGACGATTCAGTGAAGTCAACACAGGCTGAGACACACTGGGGTATCTACCGTCGGGTGGTCCGACGGGGTAGGAACCCTAAGAGATCCGTTCTTATGACTTCACCCAACGGTAACGGAAGAGGGATCGGGGACGTAAATACCTCAAAGACGATAATAGTTCAAAGACAGGTGTCCCTTGTTTGAGACCGAAGAATCGGACCTCGGGTAGGTAGAGGACGGAGTCCTGTTAATAGTCTGATCATATGATGGGTTAATATTTACGTTACAGTGGACATACTCGTCGTTGTGTATACCGACTTTCTATTTCATATTTCCTTAAAACAGTTCATTCTTTCGAATTCCTAGAGACTATTTCAGTCACGGGGAAGTCGTCAAACAGGATACCGAAAGTTTAAACACAAACATGGAGGATGTTGATCTGTACATCGTTTAATAGTATGGACTACGAGTAAATCACTGGTCTATTCGATTGTTATCTACAACAAAAGTATTAAGATACATTCATTTCTCACTCTGGAGGTCCATTTTAACACTGTATTTTTGGTCCAGTAAATGACGGTAAACACCGTTGTACCTACTTTGAACTCCCGAAATACGATTCACTTTATTCAGTCTGTCTCTCCGTCTCTTGCTGTTTATGATATACTAAGTGAATATACACTTTATATTCCCTTTTTTCGAGAATCTATGTGTCTTGTCTTCTCTAACTACTAACGATCTCCGTCCCTCAGGTTCCATTCGATTTGACCACTTCCATGTTTGAAGGACAATATTTTTATTTATTCAGGACCCGGAAAGGTCCACCGAGTCACCACTTCTTAGAAGGACGGTTGTATCCTCCATGTTCTCTACGGTCAAACTAGGTACCCAACCTTTCTAGGGGATCTCCTCCTTTACCGTTGGATAAGAACGGACCTCTTAGGGTACCTGTCTCCTCGGACCATCCGATGTCAGGTCTCCCAGTGTCAGTTGTTATGACATAATGTATCAATTTTCAACGATTCTCTCATCTAGAATTTTTAAGAGTAATGATCTTTTTCTTAATACATTGATGTATACTATTACCTACAATTAATCTGAATGTCACCACTACTAAAGTGTTATATATGTTTGTAACTTAGTAACCCGACTTCGTAAAAACATACAGTTAATATAAAGTTAAAAAAATTTAACATTATTTTTCTAGTTGTTATTTGTGTAGTTGTATAGACCGATTTTTTCAAAAATTTTCGAGTACATCATATACTGAAGAATGAGACAGGTGTCCAATATCCCTGTCACCGGAACAATCATATTATTACAACCGTAAATTTATATCATCGGTGTACCATTTTCCTTTTTTTTTCTTTGAATTCTAGAACCGTCTATCCCTTAACCATATATAATTCAAATCTGAGACTCATATTGAGTAGGAACCACTTCGTCATTAGATCTTTTCTTAACCGGTTATCGTGTCGTCATATTACTGTTTTGATCTAGAATTATTAAGATTGGTCTCCGTATATGGAATTTACTGGAACCCTAAATTTAAATATATTTATCACATCTTACCCTTAAGGGTATGTACAATGAGTCGGGAGACCCTATATACTCTTTTTGTTTTGTTCGAATACGGTATCTTTATGTAGGAGACCTACTGGTGTGTATATGTGTTTTGGGTCGACTTCTATTCGTTCCATTTTATCTTTTCGTTATCCTTTGAGAGTTGTTACTTATTATCAATAGTCTACGTTACCTGTCATCTTAATCTGAGATCCTTTAATATCTTTTATCTTGTCATACTACATATAACATGTCTCATTTTTTAGAAATTTCACCAATTTCGTATTTATAGAGTTCGAGATATATTTTCTTGTTTGTATAAACTTTCCTTGACAAGACAAATAGTTTTCAATTTTATACTTCAATACAATTATTTTTTAAAACCAATTAACTAATTTGTCAGATAATCTTCCTTGATTTCATTTTCAATCAATTGACCTTTTATTTAGACTTTTTTAATAGACCTTACTTGTTTCTGTCGTTTTCTTTAAAATTCTTTCTCTTGTTACTTCAATTAGTAGTATTGTTTATCTCCTTCGAGTTAATAATAAATCTACCTTTACATGTTGAAATTTATTTTTATAACTTTTTCTTTATGTATTTCCTTTTTTCCGACTTGTAATTACTGCACAAGTGTCGAACCTTAAAAAAATTTTTTATATTTAGTTTCTTTTAATTCCTTTATTTTTTAATATTTTATATTTGTTTGTAATTTCTTTATAAAAATTTTTTATCTCTTAGATTGTTTGGGTTACTGATCAAGAGACTCCCTTTTAGACATAACAGTTGATGTTTAACCGTTAACGATTCTACCAACGACTACTGATTTGTTGTTCCCGTAAACGGTAGACGGGGACACCTGTGATTTGGAACGTGACTGGAACGATAACTGGAAGTTGTGGGGGACTCCCTCAAGTCGTACCTCATTCCGTGAGACACGAGGTCCGTTAGACCACCCTGTCCAGAAATCTATCTACGAAATCCTTGTCTAAAATACTAGGGTTAGGAAGTCAAGTCAAGTCAACGAGTCAACACAGACTGAGAAACGGTGGGGTACTTAGCGTCGTGCGGTCCGGAGGGACAGGTAGTGGTCGAAGGCCTCAAGTGAGTTTGAGTAGAGGAGTATAGATCTTTGCGTGATTTAGGGAAGTACCACTGTAGTCCAGGACCACTGATCGTTGTTTGAAAAACATTTTACTTACAAATTACCATAACTTGAGGTGGAAGTGGTTTTGGAATATATAACTGAAAGGGGTGACGGCGAAACCTCGTCAGAGAGTCTCGATAGACTCCACGAAGGAGGACCCGACGTCAGGAGTAAAACGGGGGTTTATTTTGAATTAAGTGTCGAGAGTTCAACATGTAGAAAAAAAATCAACTGTCATAGATGTACCTGGTTCCTTAAACGTTAGGTATGGTTATTTTTATTTAATCTTAAACTTTATTTACTCTTTTAGTTTAGTTACTCTTTTACTTCTTTCGTATAAATATCTGTTAGTTATTAATTTTTTTTTTTTTTTCTCAAGATGTCGTCGGTTTATTTCATATGTGAACTGAAATTCTTTACCTTTTTCTTTTGAACAAACTCGAAGAAAATATTAAATTTTTCTCTCTGACTTTACGACTCTAGTCAGTCTCTATGTCTTTATTTTCCGATCTCCTCAGTGTTGACCTAGGTTCTTGGATCTTTAGTTCCCGCTGGAAACAGTCTTATAGTAACTTTCATTTTAGTCAAACGTTTGGTACCTCTTTGTTTACGCTTCTCTTCTTTGCCACTGACCACTACCTCATTACTGAAAAAAATTTATATTTGAATGAATAGAATTAACTTCCGATTAATGAAATGTTATAACATAACCAATTATAGTGTCTACTAGGTCACTCTTCTCTCTACTTCAACCTACGGACAAGTCTCATCCAAAGAAATAATTAAAGAAGTGAACTAACAAAGTAACACCGACTTGACACTCGAACAATAATACGACTCTTCATCGGTGTACTCTCTCTTTCAAGAAGTTCTCTCTCTCTCTTTTATTTTTTATCTCGCTATGAGGCTTCTTTTTTTAGTCAACGGGGTTACATTTCAAATCGAAACTCGTTTTCTCCTTACGGAATTAAAAATTGAATTACACATATCCTCCTGTCAACCGTACGTACTTCAACTCCAATAAGGTATTATATTTTCTCGTTTCGTTCTCCATCCCTGAGATTATAATCCAACTTCTTGGATTCGGTGGGGTAAAACAATTTCTTCTGAGGTAAAATCTCAAGACTCCTTTCTCAGAAACCTTTAGGGGACTGGAGTGGGGTGGTGGACGTTCGGTTAATCTAGGGTCTAGTCCTAGAGGACTGAAATGCAAGTCCTGAATACTGGACGGGTCCTTTAAGCTTAATTCGGGCCCTTTGCCCTTGATTAGTCTTGGGTACCGGTCGGGCCCTTCACTTTTGGTTAGTCTTGGGTTGTGGATTGGGAAGGTGTCTTCCATTGGTTAATCTGCAGAGGGTTGGGCCTTTGAGGGTAAAAAGCTTAAAAAGCGCGCTCTTATGGGAAATATTCGTTACATTGGGTCTCAAGCCCCGGGGAGAGGAATCGCCGATGCAGTCATTACCACCCTCGGGGTCGAGTTCGAACCATTATTTTTGAGAGAACGAAAACGTAGCCTATAGCCGAGGGACCACCAGTAACCCTCTAAAGCGCTGAACCCGTATTGTTCCACTTTCTCTTTACTAAATCTACACCTACAGATTCACTTACAGTCGGGTGTTGATATAAAATAAGTACGTTTTTGATATAATATGTTTCGATTTAATTTGTATCCGGTAGTACGGGAATTCCTCGAGTGGGAGATGGTCCTTTACACTCTGGACAGATACATATTACTTCTATTGATTATACGATAGGTAGGGAGAAAAGAGTTATATATGTATAATCAAACAAGAAAGAGGAAATTAAAATATTCTAATACATCGTAAAAACCAGGAGAAAGAGGGGTCAAGAGATTTCCTTATCGTACTTTGTTGAACTTTTTAGACTTCCTTTTTTTTCCCTATAAATGGTTTCATGGTTTTAATTTGAGTCCGAGGGAAGGTGTCGAGTCGTTACACCAAAGATATCGTCGAATAGTTTACGACACTTTATTAAACCGGATTTACTTACTTTCTCTGATCCTTTTCCTATTTAGTAATTTTCGTAAAATAAAGAAGGGGAGGGTATGGTTTGTGTAAAGCAGAAGTCGTTTTCATAACGGGGGTCAGGGATTACACTTTGACTGAAAACAGTGTGTCGGTTTTATAAAATTTCTACCTGTATTAGTTAGATACCTGGTCAAGAGTTTTAGGACAGAAAGTTTTATATTAGGATCTTCAACACAAGATACTTCCACTTTCAAAGTTCACACATAAGAAGTTAAAGTAACTTTCGGTAAAATTACGACTAAAGTGGAAAATCTAAATAAACTTTTATAAGATGGTTTGTTTACTTCTAACAGTTGTAAATAAAATTTATATTAAATCTAGTCGGAAACCAAAAGTCGTTATTTACACCTCTGATTACATGAATAATTATCAGTACTACGTTTATTATACGTAAAAAGGTTCTGTCGTTACAGAAAGATCCGTACGACGATTTCCTTCGTTTAAATAGTGTATAATATACAGAAAATAGAATTAAAGATTTCTAATTTTAGTTAAACGGGTTTAAGGTTTATTTAAGATTGTATAACTTTCGATTAATGTTGAAAGAAAAGATATAATACAAAAGAGGATTTCTTATTCGTAGTAAGTAGTTAATTGAAGTAAAATACCAACCGTGTAATGTATCTTAGTGACTTCGTCTCACTTTACAAATTTCCCCACAACCCCCTTTGGGGTCTCGTGTGTCAAGAGTCGGTACGGTTCAGTAAACGAGACAAGATGAAAATTGTTAGAGAAATTGTAAAGTAATTATAAGAATAAAAATTCGTGGTATTCTTTATGTCTCACGTACAGACTTTGTGACAAAGAACTGATACGTCATTGTTTTACATATTTAAGTAAACCGACGAGTCTCACTGTTGAACTTAAAGGAATTATATATCAATGAAAGAGACTTTAATTTGTTAATTATTCGGTCGTCGATACACTTAGTATTTAATAAGTATGAACGAGATGGTTACTTGTAATTAGTTAATATTTCTCTATGCCTTTAATTCTGGTTCTCTTTTTCAGTTGGTACGGGAAAATTTTAACTCTAAGACGATTGGATCAGAGAAATTTGTATAAACTAAACATATTATTGTAGTCATACGTGTCGATCCGAACGATGAGTTCAAAGGTTGTTTTATTGGTTAAATACTCATATGTATACGACAGTTGGTCATTGTTCTTTATGAGTAGTGTTAAGACATCAGAAACTGATTTTCCCGAATAATCTCAAGAAAGTTTATTAACATGGAGTAGTTTATAAATCATAATTGAGAGGACCGAAGTGTTTCTTGAACTTCGTGTGACTTTTTATAGAAATCTAAAGAAAGTCAAACGTATGGTTATCGAAAAATGGTTATTTATGTTTTAATATTACTAGTGTTTTCGTTTCGTAGGCGAACCTGTCACCAGGGTTGGTCAGTCTATGTCACGAGACGTAGTGATTACTTGGGTCGAAGTCGTTGTTTGAGTGTTGAACGTTAGTAGATTACTCTTCAAAGTTGTACGAATAGGGGTCGTGTATTTTAAATATCCAAAACGTTAATGGGTAAAACTAATTAAATAAATTTTAGTCAGTTCCTTTCTCGATATCAAGGATCAGACGTAAAAATAGGTCTCATTCCGTTATTTTATTATTCTCATATACCTACCATTTATCCTTAAATTTACCCCTCTACCTTAATTAGTCTCATTCTTTTAATCTTATCGGTGAACGAATATCGATAGTTAGTTTACAATCACAATTCGTGATGGCACTTTATCTGAACTTTGACAAGGAGGTGACTACGAGAAGTCTTTATTACACGAACACAGAGTTTTTCTTGTCCCTTCACGATGACTGTCCATAGTTACCTACGTAATAGAGTGACAAGAAATTTTCGAACTTCTTTACCCCTTCGACGCAAATATTATCCCCTTCAATTATTATAGACTCAAAATCCATGTTCAAAACAAAAAAAAAATTTAAAAGACACGGGAACTCGTAATCATCTCTACCGTAGAAAACGACTGGATTACACTGTTCTGTAGGTGTCTTCATAACGTTTTAAGGAGTCATCACTACATCTTGAAAAACGATAAAACACGGTCCCTCCTCGTCTTGGTCCTGTCGTAATGACGGTGAGTCTTTTGTGGTGCACAGTCTAAGCACTAGAGGCTTCTACATCGAAACCCTGGTCCCTGGGTTTCGAGAACTAGTAAGTTCTCGAAAACACATCGTCTCCAAATAATTTCACTTTTTCCTGCCTCTTGCGAAGACTGTATCTGTAGTCTTCCCCTACTTCTCACGGGGGGAGTGATCAGATTCGTTCCCTCAATATATGAAAAATTTTAATCAATAATGTTATTTAGTTTTCTTATAGAGTTCCAACATTTCTAAAATGATCTGAGTGAGGGTATTAAATGTAAAATTCTATTGTCCTAATCGGTCTTCCAAAAGTCCTTCCTCTTTGACAGGAGTCCGTCCTATGTGACAACTATATGTTAGGAAGTCAAGTCAAGTCAAGTCAAGTCAAGTCAGCGAGTCAGCACAGGCTGAGAAATGTTGGGGTACTTAGCGTCGTGCGGTCCGGAGGGACAGGTAGTGGTAGAGGGTCTCAAGTGAGTCTGAGTGCAGGTAGCTCAGTCACTACGGTAGGTCGGTAGAGTAGGAGTCAGCAGGGGAAGAGGAGGACGGGGGTTAGAGTGGGTCGTAGTCAGAAAAGGTTACTCAGTTGAGAAGCGTACTCCACCGGTTTCATGACCTCGAAGTCGAAATCGTAGTAAGGAAGGTTTCTTTAGGGTGCCGACTAGAGGAAGTCTTACCTGGCCAACCTAGAAGAACGTCAGGTTCCCTGAGAGTTCTCAGAAGAGGTTGTGGTGTCAAGTTTTCGTAGTTAAGAAGTCGTGAGTCGGAAGAAGTGTCAGGTTGAGAGTGTAGGTATGTACTGGTGTCCTTTTTGGTATCGGAACTGATCTGCCTGGAATCAGCCGTTTCATTACAGAGACGAAAGCTTATATGATAGATCCAACCAGTATTGAAAAGAAGGTTCCTCATTCGTAGAAAATTAAAGTACCGACGTCAGTGGTAGACGTCACTAAAACCTCGGGGGTTTTTATTTCAGACTGTGACAAAGGTGACAAAGGGGTAGATAAAGGGTACTTCACTACACTGGTCTACGGTACTAGCAAAAGACTTACAACTCGAAATTCGGTTGAAAAGTGAGAGGAGAAAGTAAAAGTAGTTCTTCGAAAAATCGAGGAGAAGTGAAAGACGGTATTCCCACCACAGTAGACGTATAGACTCCAATAACTATAAAGAGGGTCGTTAGAACTAAGGTCGAACACAAAGAAGGTCAGGTCGTAAAGAGTACTACATGAGACGTATATCATGTCTCAAATTTGACTCAACAAACAACACATTAGTAGTCAAGGACCGAATTTCTTTTTTTTACAAAATACACTGATTTCGATTCCTTGTATCCTCCTTTTTTTTCAAACAGGAAAGGAGGAGGAACTCTTGGGGTCTAGGGAAAGAGGAGGAGCCCCTGGGGTCTGAAGAATAGTTGGTCGGATCTTTAACTGAGAGAATGGTCGCCAAGAGTAAGTCCCAGTCCTACGACGTTTTGAGACTTTTGGGTCTACGATTCGAACTTTTTACACAATCTTGGTAGACTGTTTAGTTGGATGTCTATATATATCCCAAGTATTATATGTGGTCGTGATACAATTCATGACACTCTTTATATCATTATACAGTCCACGTTAATGATATTACATTTCCTCGTGTACGAGATTACTTAATTAAAGATAATTATGGTTTATTATCGTACGATGTTTTCACTCCCCGAAGGGTGAACAGGGATGACCAATTTTTAACCGGACGGTTACGTTCTCTATATTCTCTGTACCCAAGTTAGGAACCCAGTACTTCTAGGGGACCTCTTTCTTTATGTTGGGTGAGGTCATAAGAACGGACCTTTTAAGATACCTGTCACCTCGGATCGTCCGATGTCAGGTATCCAATGTTTCTTAACCTGTACTGACTCCACTGAATCGTGATATTTTCATCTTCAATATGTTTTTATTCTCTAAGACATCTATTTCCCTGACGATTTCGTGTCTATTCTACTTTGAGAAGTCACTGGTGGTTGTACCAACGAAACAATCTTTAAGTCTCTGGGTCTGAGATGAGGTTTGGATAACGTGGTCTTAGACGTAAAATCGTCTACGGGTCTAGAACGCTGAATATACGTGTAAGTTTAAACTCTTCGGGTAGAATCTATAAAGCATTCTTACTATCATGAAGTCAAGCAACATTTGATCACTCAACTGGTTCGTGGTTCTTCTTTTTTGTCCGTTCCTCCGAAGTCCGTTTACCAGTTTCCTCTTTTTTCGAATCGTACTCTCTAGACTCCGTACAAGGGTCTTCTTAAATGGATCGGTTGAACCGAGATGGACTGACTACGGATGACTCAGAGAGTCAACACAGACTGAGAAACGCTGGAGTCCTTAACATCGGGTGGTCGGAAGAGACAGGTACTCCAAAAGGTTCGTTCTTATGACCTCACCCAACGGTACGGAAGGAGATCCCCTAAAACGTCGGATCCGAAACTTGAGTTCAGAGGAAACAGAGGACAAAATCGTCCGTTTAAGAAATGGTGACTCAGTAGACCCGGGGTAATAAATTCCATGATACAATTTATATAAAGTCAGTGACAGGATTCACTATATTCTTTTTATTTTTATGCCTGTGTCAGGAATGGGAGATCATGGAGATGTCATATCAACCTCTCTAACTGTTTTGACGGTAATTATTTTGTAAGTGTGTTTATGTATATTTTATTATTGAAGTCATTAATGTTTATTTTCCTTTAATATACTCCGTATATTGTCTTCCTAAGATAAATCAATTTCTTCAGTCCTTCAGAAGAGATTCCTTCACACTTTGACTTTACATTCCTCCTCAAGTCAAGTCAAGTCAAGTCAAGTCAGTGAGTCAGCACAGGCTGAGAAACGGTGGGGTACTTGACGTCGTACGGTCCGGAGGGACAGGTAGTGGTTGAGGACCTCAAGTGAGTCTGAATGAAGGTAGCTCAGGTACTACGGTAGGTCGGTAGAGTAGGAGACAGCAGGGGAAGAGGAGGACGGGGTTAGGGAGGGTCGTAGTCTCAGAAAAGGTTACTCAGTTGAGAAACGTACTCCACCATCAGGTAGGATTTCCTTTAGTTGGGACTTATAAGTAAGACCTTCTTGACTACGACTTCGATTTCAAGGTTACGAAACCGGTGGACTACCCTTCTCGACTAAGTGACCTTTTCTGGGACTACGACCCTTTCTGAGTCCCTTCCTCATCTTCCCCTACTGTCTCTTACTTTGCCAACCTATAGTAGTGTCCGAGTTTCCTGTACTCAAACTCGTTTGACAAACGAGTTTCTCAGTCTGTGTTGACTCACTGACTTGTTTTTGTTGTCGTTTTGAAGTTGATGACTTTTCCCTTCCCTATTTGGTCAAATCGAGTCCCTCCTCTGAAATCAGTCTCACAGTCCCCTACTCAGAACTGTATCTTACTCAAATACAGTCTTCACCGGGCTTTCAATCCAACTCCCTTGCTGACTCTCACAAATACTTCTGGCCACGAAAATGTTATTTGCACTAAGAGACAAGTTTGAGGTGGGACGTCTTGACTTCTGGAGTAAGGGAGTTGACGGAACTCGTAGTCAACGACCACGGAGTTTCAACTCCTGAAGGAACTCTCGACAGGAGTTCGTTTCTCTCGACGAAATGAGTACAGATGTAGGAGAAGAACCACCGTCAAGTGTAGGTCATAGCCGACTATGTCCCTTGTTTCTTGATCGGAGTACTGGAATTAGTCCTTGTAGAGACTTCCCGACCGGGTCACAGTCTCAAGGGGTACCTCCCCCTACTCAATAGACCGTGTTTACATGGAGTGTAAGTAGAGAGGGGGATGAAAAAAGGACGAAAAGAAAGGAGTAAGGAAGTATTCACAACAAGGGTTCTCTCGACGGGGTATTTAAAGGATGTGTATTAAGAGATATAGTTACAAACAAAAATTTTTTTGCACTAGATTATGGTGAAAGGAGTTTTTACCAGTAGTAAGGAGTTTTTTTTTTCCTATTGATCAAGTAGATACATTAAACTAAGACAATAACAGGAAACCAATAAAAAAGTAATACGAAATTCAAAGGTTTTCATAAATTTTAGATGTGATAAATTACTGTCCTTTGTATAAAATAAGAAATGTTTTGTACGTGATTCTGAACCCACGTATTTATAAATTGAGAGTAAAAATACTTAAATTTTTAGAGAAAAATTTCTAAAAAATTACACCTGGTAAAAATTCAGAAATTACGTAAACAATATTATAGACGAAGAGAAAACACAAAATAAAACCAAAAAACCGGGATTCTGTACACCCTAACCGTTGGGTGTAAGAACGAACCTCTTAGGGTACCTGTCTCCTCGGACCGTCCGATGTCAGGTACCCCAACGTTTCTCAACCTGTACTGACTTCGTTGTATCGTGTGTGTGTGTAGAGGTACTAATTCCTACCTTGGGTGTTAGAGACGAAACCTTCCGTTTCAGAATTGGTGACCTGTTTTAGTAAACACACTTCAATAAAATACGAGTTTAAAGACAGTATACATATGCTGTTCGTTTACTTAATAAAATAAAAAAGAAACAAATAATTTAAATAAAAATTAACCTCCTATTGACGAAATATTATAACACGACCAAAGACAGTATGTAGTTATACTTAGTCGGTACCTGTATGTATACAGGGAGGAAAACTTGGAGGGAGGGTGCAGGATGGGGTAGGGTGGGGAGATCCAACTCTGTCTCGTGGTCCAAACTCGAACGACACAGTATGTCGTTTAAGGGTGACTGATAGATAAAATGCATACCACTACATGTACAAGGTTACGATGGGAGAGTTAAACAAGGTGGGTGAGGAAGGGGGCAACACAGGTACTTAGACAAGAGACACAGACACAGAGGTGACGACGGGACTTTTATCCAAGTAGTAGTCATGGTAGAAAGATCTAAGGTGTATATGTGTAATTATTCACTATAAACAAAAAAACTGAATGAAGTGAGACATCTTATCCGAGATCCAAGTAGGTGGAGTAATCTTGACTGAGTCTACATAAGGAAAGGTACCGACTCATTGTCAGGTAACATATATACATGGTGTCGAAGAAATAGGTCAGTAGACAGTTACCTGTAGATCCAACGAAGGTACAGTATCGACAACATTTGTCACGACAGTAATGTAACCCTAAGTACATAGAAAGAGTTAATACCAAAGGAGTCACAGATACGGGTCATTACCCTAACACCCTAGAATACCGTCAAAATCAGGAACAAAAAGTTCCTTAGAGGTATACCAAGAGGTATCACCGATATAGTTAAATGTCAAGGTGGTTTTTACATTCTCCCGAGGGAAAAGAGGTATGGAAGAGGTCATAAATAAAGGTTCGACTAAAATTGGGACACATAATGAGTGTAGTTGATCGAGTACGTAGAGACAATGTCCTGTACTCAATTGAAGTACTTTTTTCCTCGTTGTCAATTTATTCACAAAAATAAATTAGGAGGTCCATTGAAGGTCCATTCTCGGAGATAATGTTGTCCTTCAATTCGTGGTGTCTTCGTAGACAAAACTTTTTATGTCTAAGGTTCCAAGTAGGATCTAAAAGACTTAATATTAGAGATACCCAAAAGTAACGAAGAGGTTAACTTTACACACAATTAAACATTGTTCGAGGACTCACTACGACTACCAGTCACCGGGTATGATGATCCTTCTTTAAAGTTCAGTATGGTCCTTGACAAAAATAATGTTTCGAGTCCTCTGAGACTCCAGACCAAGGAGTCTAAGGAAAAAGTCAAATACGAACCCGACATAAGGGTTTCTAAGACGAAGTTAATCAGGTTCTACCTCAAACCATGACTGACTGGAAAAGAAGATTTTACGTCGGTTCTACTCCTGGTGTCGATATCCAAAAGGAGTTTTGAGGTACTTCACTGTCTTCGTTCTGATGTAAACCCAGAGTTAAGTTGTAGGTACGTAAAAGGTTTTGGGATGGGATACAGGGACCTCTGATTTATCTTAAAGACTTAAAGCAGGTAAATGTGACTCTAACCCAATTTGAGACCATTCATAGACTAAATATATTGTTGGTGGTAATGTATCCAAAGATTTTTAACGTATCATTTCTTATCTATGTAATAGTCTTTTACTTTCACCCGTTTATTCTAAATTAAGGAGAGTCTTAAGTAATTATTAGAGGAACTTAGAAATTATATAAGTAGGGGATCTCTAAGACCTTCCATCAAGATACATAAGAGACTCGTTGGTAAAGTAATAGACCTTTGCTTTGGAAAGGTTGAAGGGAGATACAAACCTTTTTTATGTACGGAGATATGAGGGGTTAAGGGAACGTTTTAAGATTTTTCTCATAATCGTTTGATTGAAAGAAAAACGAATGTAAAAGTGGAAAAAAAAAACGACCGTTACGTGTTTATAAAAAGGTATTTTAATATCAGTGGATAGTACTACTCACTTTTTATGTCCGTATCAATCCGTGTACACGTCTGGTAGTCAAAAGTTGTATTGTGTCGTCCGCCATTTCGCGTTTATAAAGTCGTCTCCAGAGTGGTGATCTACGGCGACTACACAGACCTCCGGATCCTTCACCTAAGATGTCTTGATATTTCCGAACGTAGAACCTTTTATTTTACGACAATGATACCACTGGTCGACTCTAATACCTATTACTCTCATGGTACAAAAGGTGAGAGATTCCTCGATAACAAGAGGTGTATAACGAGATACGACTTGTAATGACTGGAAGTTTTACATAGTTTTAGTAGTCATGAAAGGGAAACATCTTTTTTCTTATAAAGTAAGTCATGAAAACACACTCACTCTTTGACTCGTGGAGTCGATAAGTGTACGTGTGTGTCTATGTGTGTGTGTGTTATACCTTCCCTTAGTTATACGGAAGAGAGTGTCTCCTCAATAGTTACCAGAAGTGTCCTGTACTGTGGTATCAAAGATGTGAAATACACAAAGGTTTAAGAAATCTTTAAAGGAGATGGAAACATCTACCTTTAATTTCGTCATCGAGAAATAGTAAACGTTATCGTAATTCATAGATCTTATCTTTATAGATCGGTCTTTATTAACATCTGTCCTTGTGTAACAACCGCGCGTATTCTTTAAAGATCAAATCAATATCTTTTAGAACTTTATCTGTCAAAAGAGCAAGAAGGTTTCGATCGTCACTTATCCCTTTGTCAGTGTCCCTTTGTCTTTAGAACAGGTATTTTGTCCTACTTTGTCCATAATTTTTTACAATTTTCCTATTTACTATAAATAACGAATAATTGTCCGACAACTAATAACTACAACAACAAATCAGTGGTTTAGTACAGGTTAAGAAAACGTTGTGGTCCCTACTCCTAGAAGGTCCGTTCTGATGAACCTCACGTAACGGTAGAGGAAAGAGGTCCCCTAGAAGGACTGGTCCCTAACTTGGACGTAGAGGACATAATGTCCGTCTAAGACATGGTCACTCGGTGATCCCTTTGGGTTTAGATATGATAAAGATTGAGGTTATCTTTAAGACATTTTCATTCCAAATATAAATATATAGTCTTTTAATTTGCATTCCCTTTATAAGTTATCTATAAGACTACCAGTTATCTTTATAGAATGATTTTTTTTTAAGGATTTTTTGTTAATGAACTTTAACATATGGAGTTTCTTTATTTTTAATTATTTATATAGAGTTTTATGTTCGTTCTTTTCTTAATTACTAATTCAAAAAGTACAGTTTTCCGAAATAAATTATTGATTTCTCATACTTCTCATTGTTTATACAGTGAAAAAGTATTATGTACTACCCAAGGGTAATAAAGTCTTTTTAGGTGTGTCAATAAAGAAAGTTTTTGATAGTAGTTCGACGAATTTGGTTTTCATTTAAATTATATGTTAGAAGAACCCGGATCAGAGGTTACGTAATTTACTAAGTATCTTTAATATTGAACCATACATCAAGAATTGTCATCAAAGTGGAAAATTTTTGTTTATCTTTACCTTGACTATTTTGTATGGACCTTTATTTACAGTTCTCTGTAACAATCTTAGAATCATTCCATGAACTAAGTGTAAAAGGGGTTTATATCCTTTAAGACTTACATGTTCGTATACAGGTGAGTATACGTCGACAGTGGAGAAACTTTTATATTATCTTTGTCAATTTCCTGATTTTTGTTCCCACACTATATAGGATGTTACATAAATCGAGAAACATATTTAAGGGGTTTCGAATGGATTTTTTCGTGGTGCTTCGTAAACTGAATTTATATTCAGTCTTATCTTTACATAATAGAGTGTCAAAATTCCTGATCCCCGGAGGGTCTACTGAGTCACCCAGGGTGAGGTTACATAGGACTAAAATTGTCTAATACAGACGTTGTTTGGATGAGGGTGTATGCTCGTGTAAGACGCCATGACCACCACACCTGAAGTTGTATAGAAAAACCCTCCTCCTCTGTGTTAAGTTGGGTGTTATGAGAGTGTTATCTTTCATGACCATATTGTATCGTAAGTCAAGTCAAGTCAAGTCAGCGAGTCAACACAGGTTGAGAAACCTAGAATATTTAATGACGGTAAAGGAAGAGAACTAACCGTTAGCGAAAAATGAAAAGGAAATTTCGTATACAATAAAAAAATTTCTATAAAAATACACCCAGTAAAAAAAATTCAGAAATGACTTAAACAATACTACAACAAAGAGACAATACAGAACCAAAAAACCGGTGTTCCATACATCTTGGAATCGGGGGACTAGTCCCTAGTTTGAGTATGAGAGACGTAACCTTTCCCTTCAGAATTGATGACCTGTTGGTCCCTTTAGCGTGTCACGAAAAATCTAGTATTCTGAATGATAATCTAAATACTAGGATGTCAGTTCGTAATTTTTACCTAAGGTTACTGGTTTTTCGTCCTACCTGATCTCTAGGTTTCTTATGTTTCCTACCTGATGTCAGAGAAGACTGTTAGAGGACATTAGTCTGTCTTTACGTAATTTAGTATGTGAGAAATTTTTGTACAACCGTCACAAAGGTCAACAGTACCCGTTTATCGTTAATGGGATATGTCTACCTGTACTTACTGTAGTTGTTAATAGAACTCCTTTAAGAATTAAGATTATCGTCATTAATATTGAAGTATAAAATGATTCTTTATAGTAAAAGAGGGTTACAAAGTTTATCAAAAATGTGATAACGAAGTACTCACACGTCTATCGGTATTTGTAGAACGTATTAAGTTAGACAGGTTGGTTTCCGTAAGATCAATATAAATTCGTTACATTGAAAAAGGAGTTTTGAAAGTAGTACTCAGGGGTAATCTAAAAGATATTGTGACATGGTTTTCCCCTTTGTGTTTATTGAAGGTCGGATAGTATTTTATTTTTTACACGAGTAACTAGGTAACCAGGAAAGTAAGAGTAGGTACTCCTAGAAGGTTTAAGGTCCGTAACACTATCCGGGACTTACATTTGTCAGAGGTTCGGACCGTTATTTCGATCCGATACCACCATGTATACGATTCAGGATTGATCTGGTAGTTCGGAGGGTATATAAATAACTTATATGTCACTCAGGAAACATAATCTTAAATCTCTTCTTACGTTTCCTGTAACGTTTTATGTATAAAACGTTTAATGTAAAACTAATCCAAAGGGTTGTCACTACCATTACATTAAAAGAAAACCTAAAGTTCCCTTCGAAACCTAACGAAAACGTTCATAAGTAAACTTCTTTGTTTATACGTCAGTATAAAGGTTGTCGAATTACCGTTAGTGGACATACAGGACGGTTATGGTGTTTAATTTGTTGACTTACGTAGTAGAAGTAAGACACTGATATGAATATAAACGACGACTAAAAAGAACAATTGTAGTAGTTAAAAGGTAGTGGGTCCGAGTTTTTAGTTAAAAAAAGAAAAAAATATTTTTTTCAAGGGAAATACTCCGGAGAGTAAGTGAAAGAGTAAAATTACGGTGTTATAAAAAGATAGATGAGGGAGAAATAAAAGTGTCTGTGGTGTGAGCAATGGAGAAAACTTTGTTATCGAAAGGTTTAATAGAAAGCTGAACGAAAAGATCGTATAAATAGAGTGACTTCGTGTTTAAACTAGTACTACAAGTGAATTTATATTTTAGACAATAAAGAAGGTAACCAGGTATCTTATTTCCGGTTTTCGGAGACACTTTGTAAACTATAAAAGGTGTTAACCAGAGGATAAAGAAAGGATAAAGGATGGAGGGATAACAAGAGCATGGGTCTTGTGATCAAAGTTCGGTTTTATTAACGACAATTAGACTTGTAAGAGTTAAGTCCTGTAATAATCAACGAGTCCCTCTTACGGAAATATAGTATACATGAAAAATTTTAAGTTAGTATTGTTTATGAGATAAATTGATATATTTACTCTCTGACTCGAATAAATGACATCAGTTTACCATCTGTAAGTTTAGGAAGTTTTGGATAAGTCAAGTCAAGTCAAGTCAGCGAGTCAGTACAGGCTGAGACGTTGGGGTACTTGGCGTCGTGAGGTCTGGAGGGACAGGTAGTAGTTGAGGGTCTCTAATGGGTTTGAGTACAGGTAACTCAGTTACTACGGTAGATTGATAGAGTAGGAGACAGTAGGGGAAGAGGAGGACGGAAGTTAGAAAGGGTCGTAGTCCCAGAAAAGTTTACTCAGTCGAGAAGAGTAGTCCACCGGTTTCATAACCTCAAAGTCGAAGTCATAGAAAGAAAGGTTTCTTGTGGGTCCTGACTAGAGGAAATCCTACCTGATCAACTTGAACCAATTTATGGAGGTTCTGTAGGGTATTTATATTATAAAAAATTTTAGACGTTTAACTACTAATATACGTTTAAAACAAAGGTAATAATTATCCCTTTTTCGTATTTACACCTTAAGTAATAAATTTTTGATTATACAAGAAGAAATATATTACATTTAATAAGTTTAGACATTAGTGAAATAAGACTTCATAAGGTATTGTTTTAAGAAGTTTTTTCATTTGGTGTTAAACAATTGTTAAAACAAAGGTTAATAATAAAACGAGTATATTGAGACAAATGATCAACTATATATAAGTATAAATCGTACAAATTATACTAGTGTTCTCTATACTTATGAATCACACTTCATTCTTCTTTTTAATTTATAAGACAATATACGACCATTTTTTTCAATGTCTAATCGAAACGACGTTGACCTTAATAATGATAAGGTTTTTTTTCAACATGCTTATACCTTTACTTTTATCAGTTTAAGTTTAAATCAAGGTACAATCATATTAAGAAAGTTTAGTTATTAAAACAAAGGTAACAAAGTAAAAATTACTATAATCTTTGAAAGAACTGTAGAAACAATTAATTTCTATTCCTAAATCATTATCAAAACAAACTGATTCAATATAATTATATCTTTTTTCCATACAAGATATACACTGTAATATCTTACTCTTTTTATTCCTAAAAAGTGACTTTTTTTTGAAACTCTGTAGATGAGTTTCACCGTCTATTAACATGAAATTGTATACAGGGTACAGGGTTTATGTATCATTATTAACTATTTTAAAATTTTTTGTAAACAAACCGGAGTTTTGGTTCTATTGTAAAGATATTTGGTCTTAGAGTTCTCCTTAGTCCTGTCTTCGGGTTCCACCGATTTGAGGACCTACCTTGTCTGTGTCACTGTTAAAGACAAGTCCGATAACCAAGTCCGTTATCAGGTCTTCGTTTACCCTTCGGGTCTTTGTCTCGGTCCGTATATCTCTTTGTCCTATGTACTATACCACTGGTGTGAACAGTAAACCAAGTCTTTCTTTACAGGGTCGAATGTCAACAACAGGACCACAAAGTAGACCGAATCCTTTTTAGAACAAATAAACGAAAAAAGTACAGAATTATTAAGGGTTATAAACGTTATTTAATTCATTCCTACACTATAGACAAAAGGAAAGTCTTAGAAGGTGTCAGTCAGATCACAACACACTCTACGTACACTTTACTTAACTCAATTCATCGAAACAGATTAAGAAGGGTCTATGGTACATTGACTATTGTGTATAATCCTTTTATATACACTTTTGTGTGTCCCCTAAATGATTATTCACACGAGACTCTTGTCATCGATTTCCGAGAAGTGTTGGAGATCTGTATTATTCTCTTAATAAACGACGACCCACGAAAACGTTCGGTACATATATGGTCGGACGAAACAGTATAGAATACTAAACGGGATCTTCTATCTAGTGTGATAGTCTGTCGGTCAACCACTTAACACGAAACCGGACTTTCTTCACGTCACAACGGTCGACTACACCAGGGACACACAAAACCCTTTGATATCGTACATAAACGTTCTATGTCTCTATATGTCCGTACGTAGGGTATGAACCTCACGCAACAGTAACTAACATACTACCGTCATATATTGAAAATAAAAAACATTTATTAGGGAAAACTACTGTTACTCAAGTTTTGATACTTACAAATACGTATTCCCTTATAATTTAATCTTAAATACATAGGGTTTTCCAACTACTATTTATATGTTGAAGGTGTTTTATAAATACCGATATACAATAAGTGGTATGTCGGGATTCTTATAATATTGATGTACTTTTGGTTTTGTGTATTTAAACGGCACCTTGGTCGTCGTAAAAAAGGTTCAATCTTCAATAAAATTCTTCTGGTACGACTTCTGATGTCAAATTACTTCTTCGGTGTTCTTCATACAAAAATTTGGAGGGACACTTTGTACTGAAAAGTAAATCTAGTTTACCAACAAGAATGTAATTCAAGTGAGTAGAAGTTCAAAAGGAGGTACGTTAACTTTTCAATTAGTTAAAGATAATCGTAATCCAGATTATAATTTTATTGAAATGTCAAATTACAAGAATAAACATATACACGATAATTTATGAAGTTTATTTTCTATACAATGAAGGTTTTAACCTAAAAAAATTTGTTTAAGTACATTATTTTGATCTTTACAGTCTTCGAGTAATCCGATATGGAATTCGTACATTTTAATTAATACTTAAGACACTATTAAACTCTAACAACTTACTGTAGTGACTAAGTTACCTGTACTTAAACCCACTTGAGGTCCTCTACCACTCCCTGTCTCTCCGGACCGTACGACGTCAGGTACTTCAGTTCTTTAGTCTTTGTTGAACCGTTGACTTGTTGTCGTATTTAAATCAAATCTTCAAGTTTTCCTTACTAGTAGCAAAAAATCACCATTATGTTTAAAACCACCTCTTATAAATACACCTTTACACATCTTAAATACATCTTTAAAATATGTGTTAAACTTTTGTGAACATCTGGTTATACTTCCTGTGTAGGCTGGTGTAAAATGAGTAGAAATATTGTATTAATCTTTTATTGTTTATAATTTTTAAAGTTGTTTATCATTCCCTTGTGTCCTTTCCTTAGTGTCTCAGTATCACAAAAGTAGTGAAACACTTTTACTTAGAGATCTTCGTACTTGGTTTCTTTCTTTAGTACTGGGTTATGAAGAAAGACTTTCATGTTAGTACACGATGAAAATAAAAATTTCACTTGTTCTATTTTCGTAACGTAACTAAGGTTTAAAAGTGAACATTCAATATTTTATTAATATTACGAGGGGTAATTTTTTTACTTTCAGTTGACCATTTAGTACGGATGTTTCCTTCATTTTTGATATTAAATTATAAAGTTTTAGTGGAATCTCTTGTATTTTTTACATCTTTGATATTTTATTTTATTATAATATCCAATCTTTTAGACTATCTTCAATTACCTCATTGTGTAAAATTTACGACTTCTTTTATTTTATCCCAGTCGTGTAAAATATTGGTTCGGTTCGACCAGAAATTCATATTGGAGTCTGTCGAACAATACTTTACGTTCTCAAATACCTGATAACAAGGGTACTCAGGAAGGGTCCCTTATGTTTCTCTTACTCGAAGTTTGTTGGTCTTTTAGATCCCCAGTAGCTGTATTTCCGATTACCTTTTTTGTTTTTGTTTTTTCTAGTTATCTTGGAATTCCGACCAGGATGGTAATTATACCAGTAAACTTACGGTAGTAGTTAAGGTTGTGACTTGAGTAGTAGTGGACCTAAAATCTTACAGTAGTTTATCAGTTTTAGAAAACTTTCTGTATTTTTCGATTCGATATTTTTATATGTATTAATAAAAATTTACTTTTATAGACTTATTTTGTCCATGAGTGTATTCGGAGTGGACAGATAGATAACGGTTGACTTTCATAGTATTATTTGTATACAGATCTTGACTATTATTTAAGAGTTATCACAAAAGTGAAAGGACCTTGATTTTATGAAGGTTATCCTTTGTATGTCAATCATAATCTATGATAGACAATTTAATCGAACCTTATTTTTTTTTTAACGACTGTAAATCTTTTATAAACTCTTGATCTGCTATATATGATTTTATCTATTAAAATTTATTTTTATACAAAGGAATATCTTACTATATGAGAAGTTAAAGGTTTATATCCTTATTTTTCGGAATAGGATCTCTTCCCTAGTTTCTGACACACCAGTGTGTCTGAATCTGGTGAAGGGAGTGAATGATCTAGTTCGTGTCCCGTACGTTCGATAATAAATTAGTAAGAATAGAAGTAATGAATAGAAGTAGTAAACATTTTATCCATTTAGTGAATAAAATGGTTCATCTCAATAATACTTCTAATTTTATCGATTATACACTTTTCCCAAATTGGTTAGGACTTGAATATTGTCCGTGAGTCATTTTAAATTAGTAAAACGAAAGAAAAACAAAATTGGGATTTTACAAATGGTTTCATATTAAGGTTTTTTAATATTTAGTATTGAGAGTGCATTTATTATTTACTTGTCCACGGTTTTAAAAATCAGACGGATAATTCATTACTTCGGAAGTCATTCTATAATTTTTCTGATCGAGTTTTTACATAAACTTTTTGTCTACATATATATCCGTCGGTTCTTATAACTTTACTTAAATTAAACACTTAATTACGTTTTGAACAATTTTATTTTAAAGAATTTACACTATAACAATTACAATCTATTGTTTTGTATTATAAACCTCAAAAATCTCCGACTATTAGTAAAGAGATGGTCTGATTTAAACAAACGTAATGATACCTGTTTTTAAGAAAGGTAGCGATAATCAAAAGATGAGATAGGGATGACTCAATATCTTATCGAATCAGTTATCTGTTAAATAGTTTACACATATGAAGAAATGTCTTATTTATTATTATTTTATCAAGGGTATTACACGGTAATCTTTACGGATCAAAAGGCGACTTTCCTGTGAGTTATTAGCGAAATCGTTTAAAGGTTTAGACCCGTACGACATTTGATATTTCGAAACCAAATATTAGGAGATTGAGTGAAAAACTTGTTCACTAAGGAGTCGATGGTAAGAGAGATGTTATTTGTTTTGTCCGAAAATTATCAAATCCAATTGATAAATATAAATAAAGAATTTCACAAAAGAGTATGTAAATATAAAAGGAGAAAGATACAGAAGGAGCAGACAAACCTACCACGTAGAGGACGTCTCTAATTCTTGTGAACGAGGTCGACATTAAGACCGAGGAGAGGTTGATCGACATACTAGTATCCGTTCAGGAGTGACGAGAGATTTCTTTCAGTACAGGGATGAGTTATTTCTCAAGAACGTTTCCAAGTTTATTCCATTCTGTACGTTTCAAAATCTTAGTAAGAACCATGTGTCATTAGTAAGTCATTTACAACAAAAATGAAGTAGATATAAAGGATCTCTCTACCCCTGTCGTAAGTAACTCAGAAACCAACATCTCGACGGTGGTTTTCTTTTACCCTTCTATTTGTTCATGGTTATCGAGGACTTGTAACTATTATTACTATGTACACTACTGTTTCATTTGAAACCCCTTACTTAGTTCTAAACCCAAGTTTTTAGTTTTTCTCCGTGTAAATAATAAAAATCCAATCACTAAAAGAAAGGAGTTAATTCACCGAGGTATGTAAAGGTGAACCTTCTAAGTCAATATTTTGTCTCCACCTCAATGTGTTTCGTTTCCAAAACGGAGTGTTTATTATGGAGTGTTTTAAATCGGTATAGCCACTATAAATGTCAATAACTAAATACCTTATTTTTTATTGAGAATGAGTTCACTGGGTTCATGAAATAAGACCAAAATTTCTTTTAGTAAAATTTATAGAGTGACGGGATGTTCAATTCCTACAAGTTCGTACCTTGTCTGACGAAATCTTCTATTACTCCGAGATTAGGAAATTCACTGTTAACCATGTCTTACTTAAATGATTTTGTGATATTTCAATAAAGATAAAGACGCTAGACTTTGTGAGACGATATCGTATCTTGGGGACCTATTATATCTAGTTTGAGTCTGGTGGCCCAAAAGTAAAGAAAACCAT
Organism: Capra ibex; assembly: GCA_006410555.1. Lineage (NCBI taxonomy): Eukaryota > Metazoa > Chordata > Mammalia > Artiodactyla > Bovidae > Capra > Capra ibex. Next base: position 528,212 of record SJYO01016375.1, read on the forward strand.
AAAAACAAACCATAATAAGATGAAGGGAAAAGGAAAACTTTCAATCCTAATCCTTTTTTTTTATTATTATTGTCAGACTACGTTGAACTACAGAAACTCTTGTCAATCTAAATATAGGATACTTTAGAATAATCCGAATAAAGTTGATTTTACAAAATACTAATAATTTCAACTTACAAAGATTTTATTACGAAAAATAGGAAATTTTTTTTTTCTATGTTTTGAAACTGTTTTTGTGTGAGTCCGACTTTCTACTGAGTATATGAATTGCTTTCAGAGATAAATAAGAGATTGATCCTTTACATGTTTGTATCTTGTGTAGAATACACCCCCTGATTTAAAGATACAAACTTCGGTACTTTAATGGTTGGTTATCGGTTTTAAATCCCAGAGTATTTAATTGACTCGGTATAGTATATGACAAACTTAATATCAAGAGATTATAAAATGATGTATTAATTCGACTTTTATACATCATATATATATTAAGGTACCGAACCTTAAATTGATGTTCGATTCCTTCTAAAATGTGATATATAATAAATTCATTGGTGTAAATAAAACCTTTTATCAACACAAAATCTATTTTTTCCTTTTCTTTGTGTCTCGTTCGAATTGTATCCCGTTTCAAACTGAATAAAACTTGTGATGTATAATATCTTCTAATTTTATATAATACTTGTTTTAAACAATCTGTAACCTTTTCATCTTTAATGTTTTTTTATATAATGTTTTTTATGCAAAGTAACACGATAGTAAATTGGTCCTTTCGATGACTTTGAGAATTAAGTAACTGTATTAGATGTTGAAAAACGTGAGTCTCGTCGTTATATCACACTTTCGACCGAGTATTAAACTTAACTTACCTATAAGTTCATAGTCTAACCCCGTTGAACTACTATGTTCATACCGGAATGTTTAGATTTTCTTCTTTTTAATCTTACTTCTATTTAGAATGGCCAGAAATTTACATCTAAAGATTTCGATGTAAAAGGTTAAGAAACAGAAGAGACTCTAAGGTATTTTTCTAAAGTTTTCGGTAACACCTGATTGTATTTTTTACATGGTGACACGAACTCTAAAGAATTCTTATAATAGACGAATCTTCTATCTGAGTCTATGATCAAGCCACTTAGACGTGGATCGGTGAAAAGATTTTGTCGTCTGAAAACCGAAACATGATGGACTGTTAAAGAAACAGGTTCGGTGTGATTTTTATCCAGAAATATATTACCTTTACAACTCTGTAATTGATATCGTTACACTTATTCGTACCGATATTATTCCTTAAGAGTAGTTGAGAACGAAATACAACATAATTGTATACTTTTTCGCTAAATTTGCAATTTTAATTATGTAGTACTTTGTTACCATTACGAAGTATGTTTTATATCAAAATAAACTTAGTGTTGATGAGTGTTATCGATACTTATAGGGGTAAGTTTAACGATAGTACTTATAACGTATTTTACTCTTCTTATTTGATTTTCATCTTAATCTTATGACGAAATATTTAATATGATACAGTTTGATTGTTTACCATCCGTACAGTATAACTCGTTGATTTACAGATTTACTAGTAAGTCGTGAGTATCACATCCCTCTTTTTTTGTAACCGAAACAACGAAGATTCCGTCAACGAGCTAAAAAGTATGACAGTAAGACGAGATAATCGTTTCGGATTGTGTTAATCCATACTTATACGTCATTATTGTACGTTTAACAAGGGAGTGTTAACGGGATTCCGTCGTCAGAGTCGGAAAGATTCGAACTAAGGAAGATGTAGTAATGTCCGAACCGTATTAAGTAGTCTTATTTTTTATGGAGGCGGAATAACGTACACCGGTCGATCATTTTAGTAGTCATCAACAATTGGTGAGACGGAGCTACCCAAACAATCACTACGACAGGGGTCGAGGGACGGTGAGGACGTGAACATGTACGAAGGGAACCCATTACAATCTGTGATGTAAACTCGGACGGTCTTGTTAATTGGGATGACAATTAATCTTACTTTACAGTCCGCGTGTCTACCATGTTCGACCGTGGGACGGTAGGGCGGTTGACGACGACTTTTGTCGATGGGGTGACGACTGTCGACGAGTCGGTATAGGGTTTGGTCGTCTACAGTTTTGAAAGGTCGACTCCCTCCAATTTTTTTCGTTTCTCCTCCCCAAAGAGTAGGGTCGTCACTACTACTGACAAAATGACGATAACATAGATAATGGACAACAGTATGACATGGTTAGTTCTCCTTCGGACGTTCGTCGTTCTGTGTTTAAATTTTATTACTATGATTATTAGTATTGTATTTATTTGTATTATACCGATATTAAGTTACGTTCGTATTTTGTCCGTGTCTGTTGTTTGTTTCAGAGTCTTTAAAAATGCTTCGACGGGTATTCGACTCGCCGTACAAAAGTACATACAGAAGTTCTCTTTTTTTTTAGAAACTCGTAAGGGTTTAGGCTAGTAATTTTTCCGGTGTTTTACAACGGATACATTGGAAGTCGGTTTAAAGTGAAACAAAAGTCTTAAGTACGAATCTCTACTATAATAATGAAAAAGGACCACGGAAAACAACGAGTATCAGATATTGGTATTGATGTTCTCCTATTAAATACAAAGGGAAAGAGGAGTATGTGTGCGTCCAGTAGTGGTTTATCTCTGTTGTTTTACCATAGGTACTTCTTGTAGTTTTCGATTTTATTTCAGATTAACCTGTTACTTTATGTTGACCTATAGTAAAACGAACCTTTTTCAGAAGTCTTAAGACTGAATTTATGACACAATTAAAACACCGAGTTTTTTTACCACGAGAATAATACTTAATCAACCTTTAACTTTATTAAAGATTTGGGTTCTCCTGACTTAGTATTTAGGGGATGATGAATCCATACTGAAATCTTTTGTTGCTAAAACAGGGACTAATAATAATTTATACCTTTCACATCTTCACACTTACATCAGAGGGAAGTTAACGCGATAAAACTCAGTAAGAGAAATTGTCGTACTTACGTTCACCTATAATACTGAATTTACGGTCTCCTTTATACAGTATTTTAAATTTCAAGTACAAAGACGATAAAGGTGAAGTCTGTAGTAAATAAGTATTTAATAAGTAAGTCATAATGGATTCATGTGTGTATATTTTTTCTTTTACGTTACATTTTCAGAAAACTCATAAGTTTTCCTCAATTTTTAGTGTGTGTACGGTTGGTAAGGAAAATTAATCCGTTTTTGTTAGTACTATGATTATCGATATGCCTGGTTAGTAATCCCAAAAAGAGAGTGTGTATTAAATTTAACTGAATATAACACCCCTCTAAACAGTTTTTCGTACATGACCAAGTCCATGTAATTTTTCTGAAGAATTTTTCGACTTCTTGACTGAACCTTTGATGTCTCTGTTGAATCCCTTGATCCACCGTCTTTTTTAACTGTTAGATTCTATAATTCGACTTAGAAGAGTTCGGTCCAAAAATTAAAAGGAAATAAGATTATTAAATTTCAAATTAACCGGATAAACGAAGTGTACAGATTCGGTCCATACACGTCACGTTAAATTAATTACTAAGGTTGTTGTGACTTTGTTTAAAAATCCACTAACGAAGGGTCTGCCGAGTCACCATTTCTTGGACGGACGGTTACGTCCTCTACATCCTCTACGTACAAGTTAGGGACCCAGTCCTTATAGGGGATCTCCCCCTTTACCGTCGGGCGAGATCATAAGAACGGACCTCTTAGGGTACCTGTCTCCTCGGACCGCCCGATGTCAGCTACCCCGACGTTTCTTAGTCTGTGCTGACTTGTTGACTCGTGTGTGTGTATGCGTGTGGTTTTTGTTCGTTCATCTACGTTACAGAGTTTGTGTTTTTACTGTTTCTTACTAGTATTATAACACACTTCAGTGACGATTTCCTAAGGTGTTTTCCTAGACTTCGTTCGAACAACAAATCATCGATTAAACATCGGCTGAGAACTCTAAAGTACCTGACATCCGACGGTCCGAGGAAGACAGGTACCCTAAAGGGTCCGCTTTGTGACCTCACCCAACGATAAAGGAAGAGGTTCCCTAGCAGGGGATGGGTCCCTGATTTGGGAGTGGAGGACGTACAGTCCATCTAAGAAATGTTGACTCGGTAGCGTCTGCGGGGGTTGATTTCTGTACTCATATTCGTTCCTTTACTTATTCATAAGGTTCATATTTCGACTCTTATTTATTCTTCGGACCTACTAAACTCGTGACTTGCAGAGCGATCTTGTTTAGTAAGTATTACTGTCACTGTTGATAGAGACAAGAATGAAGATTAAAGAAGATACTTCGTCATGTAAAATATTTTATAAAATATTTTATGAAAGAGTCGATCTAAGAACACAATCTCAGGACACCGTACCATATATCTGCATAATTACAGTCATATACTTTTCTGAAACAACGATCGGGTATACTTCTTAAACTATAAGTAGTCTGTGTCCAAAGCCCTTTCAATCTTAGGAAATAAGTCGACTGTTACAAAAAATTTGTCGTAATATTTACTTCAGAAAATTTATATTAAAGGACGAAATAGTAAAATAAGGTTTTTGTAATAAACTCGTTGATGTTAACTCTATATGGGGTGGAAGTTTGTTGAGTCTTAGATAATTATTTTACCTCTTTTTTAGTACACACGTCCACATTTTTAACAACTATTAAAAATCTTGTTTCCACCCCACTTCATATTATACCTGTCTTCTTACATCACCACTCTAGGAATCACCATTCGGTAATTCTTTTCGAGAACTCTACTACATACGTAACTCTGTAACATAAACTTTTACAGACAAACTCTTTAAGTGTTTTATAATGAATCGTACGTTTTTTCTTTTGTTATTTTCATAAATACTTAATTTTCTTGTATTTTGGAGTAATCTTTGTTTATACGAGGATTTTACGTGTTTATATATAATTTATATGTAATTTGTTTTGGTATTTCACAAATACCGAGGAAAAACATTTTACAGAGAGACTTTCATCGTATAATTTTAATTGTACGATGATTTAAGTAACATCCACAAGTCGACCTTTTTACAGAGTTAAAGTCAATGTAAAACTCAAAACCTTACTGAATAATTTCTATATGTAATACATCCTAGGACGGTTAACGTTGTTGTGTCTACCAGGAATTCCCATAATTACGATTTACTTTATTCAATCTACCTCTTTCTATTTATGGCGTACTAAAGTCAGGATACATCTTATATTATTTTGTTTCTTTGTTTTTTTACTTATTATATGTTATGTAGTATAATTTTACTAGAAATTGAACACCGTCAGAAGACACCTCTTCAAAGTCATGACCTTTTACTCTATCTATAATTTGACTTTGAGAACGACAACAACAAGTCAGCGATTCATCTCAGACTGGGAAACGTTGGGGTACCTGACGTCGTACGGTTCCAAAGGATAGGAAGTGATAGAGGACCTCAAACGGGTTTGAATACAGGTGACTCTGTCACTACGATAGGTTGGTAGAGTAGGAGGCAACGGGAGAAGAGCAGAACACAGGTTTTAACAAAATTTATAAAAAGATCAAGTTTTTCACTGTTATTGTAAACAGGGTAAGTTTTAATTTCATATACATCAATGTGTGTTTTAGCGTATTAAAACGAAACGAATAATCTGACAATTTATTTCAATTATTATAAGACAGATATATATAAACCGACAGATCTTTTAGTATTAATGTTACACCGTTAAGAAACAAAACACGGTGACTAAATTTTATTAAGTGTTTGTAAATGAAACTTGTATTTATAATAATCTGTTCTACAACTTGTAAACATATTAAGTGTTCGTCTCTCATTTAAGTTCAGTATAGTAAGTTAGAGTTAGTATTTATTCTATTTTACATAAAAAAATCTCGAGAATAAAACCAGGAAAAAGATAATAAATTGAGAGAAAATGTCTATTCCCAAAGAAGAATAATAGATGTGTATCTGACGTTAAATTTTAAAATTAGAAGGTATGGGATGGTTATACTTTAAACATAAAAAGGTTCTAAATTTATACGTTTATTTTAAATAATAAATATTCTTAATTATTATTTTGGAATTTAAACATGTCACAAAACCTCAAACAGGTAACGAAAGTGTATACCGTACAATACATGAGAAGTTTACGATGTTATGTTATCTACGATAGTAGAAGTGAAAAACTACTCAAAGAGACCTAATCCTTGATTAGTTATCGTCTCGATTTTGGTTGGGTTCCAGTGTTGGGTACAGATTTCGACAAAGGTTGAACTGCAGTAGATGTGCCGTAGGTGGATGTATCGGAAGGTGTCGGGTCAGTGTACTGAACCTATTAGGTGGTCCCATCACGTTGTCATAATGACGGGAGGGACTCGAGTCAACCATCTCTTAGGTGGACGTTTAGTCCTCTGGGGCCAAACTGAGGACCCAGCGCTTCTAGGGGACCTCTTCTCTATTCGACGGGTGACGTCATAAGAACCTGAAGAGAACACCGAATGGACCATTTCTTAGACGGACGTTACAGTCTCTGGACCCAAGTTAGGGACCCAACCCTTCTAAGGGACCTCTTCCCTTCCCAATGAGAGAGGTCATAGGACCGGATCTCTTAAGGTACTTGACATATCAGGTGCGTCAGCGTTTCTCACCCTGTCCTGTCCCGCTGAAAGTGAAAGTATGAAAGTGAATTCCAGTCCATCGATGACTCAATAATTACCCCTAAGACTCGGGGTAGGAAACCGAGGTCTAGAGGAACCTAGTTTGGTGGTTGGTCTCAGCCTGTGTTGATTCGTTGAAGGTGAAAAGTGAAAAAAAAAAACAGTCAACTCGGGACAAAGTAAATAATCTTAGTTTACTCTCTCTGATCATCAGTCTCTTCGTTTTGTGGGTCAGTAGACAAAATAAGTCGTTGACACTAACTTTCAGTTTCTGGAGTTCTGCCGGACCTTTTTACTTGGTCCCTACAAATCTCTTGTCAACACTTTTCTAGTATCCCGTCCGGAATTTATAAATTTGTCTTTATTCGAAGACGGGGAACTTCTGAATTATCACGTTTTACTGTTTAAGAGGTAGTCTTATTTGTGTAAATCTATCTGTCTCTACAGATAAATTTTTTTATTCTTAACTGTCTATTTTATTTTGTAGAACAAATGAGTTTAGAAAGGAGAGGTCTGATCCTTATTAACCAACTCTCTGTCCTCCTCTCGTTCTCTCTCCGACTTTATTTTTTTCTTTTTGTCTACATCTGTATACTCCTATCCCTCTCCTTTAAATCCCTTGACCACCCCCAGTAGTTCATCGTGTTTTTTTTTTTTTTTTTTCTTACGTCATTCATGTAATCAAGACTAAGATTCTTGTCAGGGTCCGTCGAGGGTATCTGCACTAATAGAGAGATGGGTTTTGTAAGAAGGGGGTTATGTGGATTTAAAGTAAAAATAAATAAAGTATTCATGTCATAAAAAAACCCGTAACAAAATTAAGGTAATCCCCTAATAAGAGAAATTTTTTACAAAAAAGTTGTTGAACTTATAGGGGTAAAATTGTCCCAATTTCATGATAGTTATCACTTTAGTATCTTGTATTGCTTTATTTAAAATTTTGAAATAACAAATCGAGGTTTGGAGGTAAAATTTGTACTAAATGGCTGAAACCTTCAACTTTGATATGAATTTTTAGTGTTACGAGTTGTTTTAGTGTTGATTTATGAGGTTTAAAAGAGGACTCAAAGGTACATTTCTACGTACACACGTACGATTCAGGAAGTCTGCACAAGTATAGAAACACGGGGATACCTGATATCGGACGGACCGAGGAGACAGGTACCCTAAGAGGTCCGCTCTTATGACCTCACCGAACGGTACGGGAGGAAGGGGTGGGTCCCTAGTTTGGCCTCAGAGGACGTTGAGGACACAAAGTCCGACTAAGAAATGATGACTCGGTTGTCCCTTCGGGAGTACATTCCTATTGTTGGTATTAGTGTTATTGTAAGAACTCACAGTGGACCTCGACGGTTACGAGACTCGAATAAGGTGTATAATATTGTAATTTATTCATTTTGGACCCGTTCAAAAGAGTAGGACGTAACCCGTATCCGTACTCCTCGAAATTTGAGACAAAGTCCTTTATTTGTCTACTTAGTCTCTTACCTAACTAAGATCAAAGTTACTCTCCTCCAGGTGTGAATAAAAACAATCTATAACCCTAAAACGGATTCTAAATTCTCGTAAAGAATGTTCAAAAGAAAATTACATAGACAGTCACGGTAAGTAGGGATGGGAGATGGTGGTTCCTTTAGATCAGTTGACGTGAAAAAGATGCACTATTTTATAATAATCTAAGACGCCAAACTTTAGTCACAAGGTATTTCTAAGAATAATATACAATCTTCAAGAGTTGTTGGACATTATAATATATATATAGAGTGGAAATTTTTTAATGAAGTTTGGAGACAATCTATAATGAAATATTTTAAGTGTTACTAAGGTTCATAAACTTTCGTCAGTTTTCCTCAGTAGATATTACGTATAAACACGATTAAATCTGGTGACGGAGGTAGGTAGATCAATCACACTTAAATCGTCAAGTGGGAGAAGATCTTGTCCGTCTAACTACTACGAAAAGTAGGAGAGGTCACACCAGTGAAAGATACGGGTGGACTGTTTTAAGAAAGATCGGTGACTTCAAGTCAAACTTACGGTGGAGGGAATATTTTGGAAGGATTCAATGGGACGATCTTCATTAGCGGGGAGAAATTTCAAGTATACACTAAATTAACTCTACGAGTTTCTAAATAAACTCTAATCCCTAATCTTGTATAGTAAACTTTAATCTTAATAAATGTACGTGTAGAAGGGAAAGAAGGATCTACTCTATATCTAAACCTGGTCTTTATGTTATGAGAAATGGTTTCTACGTTCTTATCACGGACCGTATTTGAGAGTTATTCATACACGAATAAAAACTTATTTACTTACGTGTTTACTACTCGTCTTCGGATACCCCTTACACTCCTTTCTTTTTTATTCTTTCTATCTAGGACTTACCCTACCTCTTTTACGGAACTCAAAGACAAAGTATAAGTTACGGATTTCAGTTAGTATTAGTCAGTGATTTCTAAAATAAGGGTTTGAGTTTAAAAGTACAAGTTACTGATGGATACGAACCTATTAGTATCATATGTCCATTTGTTTTTCGACTGTCGTTTCAGAAATCTCTTCATAGGTTTCTATTATATACGACCAGGGTGATCAACCGTGGTAGATCTTCGAGAACCGTGAAGGGACCACCGAATCTGTCATTTCTTTAGTGGACAGTCACTTCCTCTGTGTTGTCTACAGCCAAGCTAGGGACCGACCCCTTCTAGGGGTCTCATCCTTTACTTTTGAGTGAGGTCATAAGAACGGACCTCTTAAGGTACCTGTCTCTCGGACCGCCCGATGTCAGGTACTCAAGAGTTTCTCAGCCTGTGTTGACCCGTAGATTCTTGTGTGTGTGTGTGTGTGTGTTCGGGAAAATAACTCACTCTCCTCTTTTTGTTTGTTGGTAGTTAGACCGTAAATTACGTACGTAACCGTCGTCTAAGAAATGGTGACTCGGTGGACCTTTCGGGGACCGTAGGTTACTTATTCGGGTTTCAAGATACAAGGTTAAGTCGAAGGAAATGACGGAGTTGAAGGTGACCGAGAATTCCCTTTATTCGACCTTCTGTATCTGGTCTAAGACACTTCTTTTATACCGATAGCTTAGAAAAATAGACTAGGTTTTCCCTTCGTAAACATAAACAAATAAACAACAAAATAACTTTATGTCAACTAAATATTACAACATAATCAAAGAACACATCTCTTTTCACTAAGTTAATATATATATATATATTAAAAAGTCTAGTAAAAGGTAATATCAAATAATGTCCTATAACTTATGTCAAGGGATACAATATCCGATAGACTAAAATTGGTAAAAAATTTNATATATATATATATATTAAAAAGTCTAGTAAAAGGTAATATCAAATAATGTCCTATAACTTATGTCAAGGGATACAATATCCGATAGACTAAAATTAGTAAAAAATTTAAACAAAAGTTCGATGGATAACTGATAACACTATATAGATCGAGGGTACACCCATTAGATTTTAAATGAATTTGAACTCTTTATCGTTTATTTGAATATATATAAATTTTCTTTTAATTTGTCTAAAACGAAAGACACTCGTTCCGTGACAGATCCATTCTTAGTCTATACACTAGGGTAGGAAGGCCTCCAATGTCAGGTCTTTAAGTTAGAAGTGATTAGTTAGTTAGGATGTTAGTTTTTAAACCATTTATTATTATTGTTGTTGTTTTTCTTTGTAAACCCACTCGTAAATTCACTCCTTATTCAATATCAAAAATCTCAGTCCCTCTATACGGAGTTTTTTAATGTATCCTCGAATCAAAACTTCTTAAATAGATATCCAAGAGATTTTAAAGTAAATTTGAGAGATACCTAAGGACTTACTTATTACTTTTTACATATTTGTGACTAAAAATAAAATTGGAACCGAAGTCTTATGAAAACGAAGTGAGATTGTATTTATTTAACAACTTTTTGTAAATAGTTTGACTTATACGTATAAAAGTAATATAACTTCTGACTAATGGTTAACTTTACGAACATAAAAAAATTATAATAAAGACTTGTTCCCTTCTTCTAAGTGTGACCATAAATTTGGTTTATTAAAAAGACCCTACAAGACTATATAATTCTTCTCCAAATTCCACGGTATATTGATGTACACATTTATGTGGGAATAACAACTGGAATGTTACGTGAATCATAGAATATCAGGTGATTACGACAGAGATGATGGTGTTCGTTAAATAAGACGGAGTACAAGGAGTTCACGAGTATTTAGTCGTAATCTAGGAAAAATGACTCAACGACTAAAATTCGGTCGTCTCATTCTTCCTTGTAAACCTGAGTTTCATATTATAACCGTGTGTATAACTAAAATTAATCATATTAATCAAGTAATGTGATTTTTAGTGTGTCTAGTAAATAATGTAGTCTGGATTACCGTATACTAGTCCCTAAATTATACTATTACTTCATCTAGTTAATAGTGAGTATTTCCTTCAGTAATTGTTCACATTTGTAACGGTTCGACTTATGGTAATGTTTAATACTTCAGCATCGACTGTTAAATGTATATGTGTGATTTTTATTAAAATGTCAGTTAGAAGAGAAAACTTTCACTCATATACAAATAACAATTAAAGTGAAAGTAACCAGACGAAAATGGTAAAGTTCGATGTATGCTCGACCAATTGTATGTAACACTGAGATAAACCTCGCAAGGTCACCATTATTTTCTCGTTTTTTTATTATAGTAACCGACTTTGACTTCAGGTGAATCTAAAAAGGAAAAAGAGGTGGAACTTTTGAGTCACACAAGTGAAACCATCAACACACCAAAACCAAACATATTGTTATTTGTTTGTTAGTCTGTCAAGAACTCTATAAACACTAAGAATTCTATAGTACGTTCGATTAACAACACTAAAACAACAGAAAGTAATTTATTGTTATCGTTGTTTATTAATGTGACTCTTCCTAGTTCTAGTGGCATTTTCTAAAGTCTAATGTTGTGATGTGTGAGTAAATAATTACGAAAAACGTCGGAATTGTAATGTTCTGTAGAATTTATTTTCGTCGGTTGACACGTGGGACAAGGATTGGGTTACGTAACGGTAAATAGTAATAATAACGATAGTAATGGGAAACGAATCCCAGGGAAGTGAGACAAAATTTAGGTAAACTGTCATCACGTGTAAATTCGGTAAGTCTTAAATAAAAAGACCTCTCTTGAACATTCCATCACATATTTTATGAAGGGTTATAGGTCTAGATTATCCTAGATTAACAGTAAGAAGTTTACAATTTTAAGAGGTTCTTTCATGTCAGGGGAGTTAAGAGGATGTAGAGAAGTCTCAAGGGCGTTGTTTTGTCCTGTGGAACAATAACTGTTACTATCTATACTTTAGACTTAAACGTAACATTTATAAGGACCCACCATTTCATGTCAACGATTATGTCTTCTACTTTATTTTTTATAGATAGATATTATAGTAGAGTAAGACAACACTTCTATCGTTTAGATGTTTGATGGAAGGTACCTAAGTAGTGGACCAAGGAGGTAAAGGAAAACACATAAGTATCCAAATAATAACACTCCTAATTACTCTATTATGGACATTTCTTGAATCTTGTCACGGGCCGTACACGATCAGTGAGTCTACAATCGATAATAATAATCCTCCGTTCACGAACACACAAGTCAAGAGTCTGTAAAAGGTTCAGCTCGTCGAAGGATCTCGTCTAACATTATTTTACTCATATGTGAATAGGTAGAAACACGAAAAGAAAGACGTGGGTTCCGTTTAAACAGTTACCATGTTGAGGAATTAATATAAGGGAATGACCTGTGAGAGTGGAGTTACGTAGGAGAAATAACGGTAATAGAGAAATTTTTTTTTTTGGAAATAAAGTATAATATCAATAATTATTATAACACATTCAAAGTCCACTTGTCGTTTCACTAAGTCAATGAGCGCATGGGAAAAAGTTTAAGAAAGGCGTAAATCCAATAAGGTCCTATAACTTGTCTTAAGGGACATATAATATAGGAACAATCAATAGATAAAATAAATATTGAATAAACAATGGAGGGATTATGATTAGACAAACATAGAAAAGTGAACAAGGAGAAACACTCTTCTTATTACAGTTCAAGTCTGAAAAATAGTACCATAAAAGTTAAGTGGGAGAACGACGGAGAGACGAGTTATATACACACAAGGTCACCATGGTCCAAGACACACACACACACACACACACACACACGTGTGCGTGCATACAATCAACGAGTCAACGCAGACTGAGACGTTGGGGTATCTGACATCGGGCGGTCCTAGGAGACAGGTACCTTAAGAGGTCCGTTCTCATTACCTCATCCAACGATAAGGGAAGAGGTCCCCTAGAAGGATTGGGTCCCTAGCTTGGGCCCAGAGGACGGAACGTCCGTCTAAAAAATGGTAGACTAGGTGGTATCAAAGGATTATTCGTAACACGGATAATTCAGCACGGACACATTCCGTAACACGGAGACTCAACGGGTGTAGGATCCGAACGAAGGAAGACCAAAGGGGGAAAGGAGGGATTATTTAGGGATAACTTAGAAATATACGTAGAAGTGGTTTACATAAGGTGAGAAGGAATACTCGATATGTTGAGACTCGTTCAATTGATGAGAGAAATTTGAAATTGAAGACATTTTACCTGATTATTTCTATTATATTTTAATACAAAACATTATTTACGAGTTAACATCAATGATAATACCTAAAGGGACCACCGAGTCTACCATTTCGCTGACAGATGTTACGCCCACTGGGTCCAAGCTAGGGACCTCTTCCTTTACCGTTGGGTGAGGTTATGAGAACGGACCTTTTAGGGTACCTGCCTCCCCGGACCATCCGACGTCAGGTACCCTAGTGAAATTGTGACGATGTTATAATAAGATAGATTTTCTCTACCTTTGGACATTAAAAATAAGTTCTATGTTACTTCAAATTAGACTCCAGTTTCGTGACCTCAGGAACCCGTTGTCTAGGGATTTAGGATTCGTTCCATAATTGTCTATCTTGTGATGGGTACTCATTGTACCTCCATTATCGAATTTTGAGATTGTCTCTCTGTGTGACTAATCTTTTGGTCGGATTGACTACGATTTCTCCGTTGATAATACTTTCACTTTGTCAAAGTTTCCCGTCGTTACAACAACTGTTCCAGTAAGAGCTTTTTTTTTAATATCCTTTGTAAATTTATAACAATCTCGGTGATACCTCTTCTCATGCCTCTAAGGAATTTTTTGATTTTTATCATGATGGTATACTAGGACGTCAGGGTGAGGACTCGTGCATAGACCTCTTTGTGTATTAAACTTTTCTATATAGGTGAGGTTACAAGTGACGTCGTGATAAATGTTATCGGTCCTGTACCTTCGTTTGATTTATAGGTAACTGTCTCCTTACCTATTTCTTCTCACCATACATATGCATATGTCACCTTATAATCGGTGTTTTTTCTTACTTTATTACGGTAAACGTCGTTGTGTCTACCGGTATCTCTAATAGTGTGATTCACTCCATTCGATCTGTTTCTGTCTATAGTACTCTAGTGAAAATACACCTTAGATTTTTTTTTTTTACTATGTCTACTTGAATATATGTTTTGTCTTTATCTGGGTGTCTGTATCTTTTGTTTGAATACTAATGGTTTCCTTCATCCTATTTAATCCTCCAACCCTAATTGTGCATGTGTGATAATGTACATGTCAACTATTGGTTGTTCCTGGATGAAATATTGTGTTCCTAGATATGAGTTATAAAACATCATTGTATATTTCGTTTTCTTAGACTTTTTCTTTTGTATGTATGTGTGTGTGTGTATTTATATATAAATATTGACTTAGTGAAATGACATGTGGACTTTCGTTATCCGCTAAATGTCCACTGACATTTAGTTGATCAGAAGTGAAAGAAATCTTTTTAAATTTCACTCTTATTTATAACGTTTTAAGATATAAGAATCTTCGATTCTTCGTATTGGTTACACAGTGACCAACTACTGTGCATTCGTTGTTTAATCCGGTGAGGTGTTCTCACTTCTCTTTTCCCTGTGGAGGAGGTGGAGGAAAGTACTGGACAGTTCATTCGTGACACCAAAGAGACAGATCTAGTACTCGAAACCACTTAGTTAGTACCCCAACAAACCAAAATTAAGTCTGTTCGACTAACGAAAACTTCTCCTCACATGTCTGGACAACCGTTCATCTCTCCTTCGGGGGTTCCTCATGTGTCTTCGGACGGAGTCTTCGGGGAGGTCTTCGTCACGTGTCTGTCGAGAGGTCTAAGGTCACGGACGTATGTGTCGTCAAATTAATTAAGTAGTAATTGTAGTCTCACATCGTGAGGTGAGTGGTGTCGACCGAACTGTCGACCTAACTTTCTTGGTAACTGTCGAGAGCGAACTTCATGTGCCCAACTGTTACCCGAACGGATACCTCGCTGTCGTGACGACTCTCCAATGAACAACCTACTTCCATTATCAATTGATCTTATAAAACACGGTCTCTAACCCCTAACCACACAGTTGACGGAAGGTTATTCGTAATGTTATTTTACGTGCAGAGACCGTTAAGTTATGGGTTGAGGTGATTTGTGACAGTCGAGTCAAGTCAAGTGAGTCAGCACAGGTTGAGAAACGCTGGGGTACCTGACGTCGTACGGTCTGGAGGGACAGGTAGTGGTTGAGGGTCTCAAATGATTTTGAGTACAGGTAATTCAGCCACTACGGTAGGTTGGTAGAGTAGGAGACAGTAGGGGAAGAGGAGGGCGGAAGTTAGTAAGGGTCGTAATCCTAGAAAAGTTTACTTAACCAAGAAGTGTAGTCCACCGGTTTCATAACCTTAAAGTCGAAGTCGTAGTCAGGAAGGTTACTTATAAGTCCTGACTGAAGGAAATCCTATTTGACCAACCTAGAGGAACGACAGGTTCCCTGAGAGTTCTCAGAAGAGGTTGTTGTGTCAAGTTTATGATTTGTGACATTTCAACCCATTTATAAACTTTTTTTGACAGAGCGCACAATTCTTTATTCTTCGTAACGAGGGTGTCTCGTCATAAAAATTGAAATTTATCACTTTATCTTAAGGACGTCCGGACCTCCACCCCACCTCCGACTAACTTAATAGAGTACTTATAGTTCCGAAGACCGGTACGGGGTGGACGGGTAGTGACTCGATGAGTTCATCTCAAAAATCAAATTAGGGTTTCGGAACAGAAAAGGGATTGAGTCACCAGTCGTAAAGATAAAATCCCTGAATTAGTCCATAAACATCGGAGGTTGTTGATTCCTACTCCCTTTGTGAAACACACCTCCCTACTAAGGAAGACAACGAAAATTCAAGTTTCGTGAAGAGAAATGAACAATTATATTGTGTCTTTCTACCCCAATCAAAACAGAGGTCCTACCTGTCCGAATTCAGACTAACAAGAGATTCACAGGACGAGAACGGGTCGAAACGGGTCACTGTTTATCTGTCGGTTACATGACATATTTTGTCCCTTGACATAATTTATAAAATATTATTAGATATTCCCTTTTAATATTATATATATGTATAGAAATATACACACACACACACACACACACACACACATACCCTGAAGGGACCACCGAGTCTACCTTTCTCAGACAGACGTTGCGTTCTCTGGGTCTAAGCTAGAGACGTAGCCCTTCTAGGAGACCTCTTCCTTTACCGTTGGTAAGGTCATAAGAACGGTTCTCTTAAGGTACCTTTCTCCTCGGACCGTCCGGTATCAGGTAGTCCAACGTTTCTCAGTATGTACTGACTTCCAGATTGTGTGTGTGTTTGTGTGTGTGTGTGCATACATATTGACTTAGTGGAACGATAAATGGACTTTGATTGTGTAATATTTAGTTGATATGAGGTTATTAAAAATAAAATTTTTCAGGAATTATCGAAGCGTCCTGTATACCTTAATTCTAATTCGGAAATTACGTAAATCTACGATGGGACGTACGAAGGGGTCAGTTGGGTTGGATAAGGAGTCTGAGATACAAAAGAGTTTTGTGTGGTTCAACAAAAGACTAGAGACATAAAAACAAGTACCACAGGACCGGGTAGAAAGTACTAAGTCCAGTCTACCCTGGTGGACTAGTGAGATCGAAGGAGACCCGACGTGTCCTCTTACGTTCACTGAACTCTGTGACGACTCTCAAACAATTTCCGTTCCCTAGGACGGTATAAATTTAGAAAACGGTTCGTGACCAGTCAGTTACATGAAACATATAACATATTTATTATGTATACATAAACATATTATTTAACCAATTACTGTTTTAGTTCTTATCTTGGTCCAGGACTAGAGACCATACAAAAGGAAAGAGAGGTACGGGGTGGGTTGGGGACAATGTAATCAGATAGTCGACACTTAGTCTCTTTCTTTATATTTTCCATTTTTCTTCTTTCGGTTTAAATAGGAAACTTAATATACATCATATATAGGAAAATAATTATTATCGTCGACGTTCAAAATTCAGAAATAATTCGTATAAGTAATACGAAAATTAACTACTGAGTGTAGTTAATTACTCTATTATAATGAGGGTGAAATATTCATTCCTTTTACACTAAGTCTTTCCTTCAATTCAAAAAAAATTCCAGTGTTACTATTTTTCACTATTTTCAAGGTAAAATACCTCGATTGTAAAAATGTTGTCTATCGTACAAAATCTTTGATAAGAGTCGAGAAAGGGTATCATTTAGTAAGTTAGGAGGGTTCATGGAAAACATATGCACGAGTTAACGAAGTAAGAAAAGCTGGAGTCCCTGACATCGGACGAACCGAGGAGACAGGTACCCTAAGAGGTCGTTCTTATGACCTCACCCTACGTAAGGAGGAGGTCCCCGAGAAGGTCTGGGTGCCCAGTTTGGGGACCGAGGAGGGAGGTAACGTCCGTCTAAGAAATGGTCACTCGGTGGTCCCTTCGGGTTGATGGGACACTCCATCCCTCATTATCTTTGAAGTGGTCATTCCCGACTTCTGTCCCTTCCATTTATGACGAACACTCTACGACTAACCACCCTGAACCTAAATTTGAACCTATCAAGTCGGAGTCGACAATAGATGACACGATATCCCTAAGGTCGTACAGACAAGTTCCCGATTGTAACAATTCAAAAGACACTTAACAGAGTCTGTGTTGTGAATGTTGTGACACGAAATTTAATACGCACATGTGTGTAGGAAATTGAGGAATTCCTATACTTTACGCCGAAGAGATGATGACACATAGCAAGTCACGGTTTATAATTCAAAATGTGTCATCTAAGAGTTATTTGTGACCTCCGAAACATGAATACATGAAACGGATTAAGTTCTCTTTCGATACCTCTCTGTCAAAAAGTCCTCACAGAGTACCAAGATGTCTATAACCTTTCCATGACTGATGGTGAATAAGGTCCCTTTCGGACTACCCGACATCAGGTACCCCAGTGTGTCTCAGATTGTACTAACTCGTTGACTTGTTGAGAAGTGTCGTCACAAGCATATCGGTTGTGGGAACTTTCTGTTTCTATCATAGAAGGAGACTTCACACAAAGGACGGGATCTCCTCTCTCTGTCACAGAGGAGGTCTCGTTTTTTATCTCTACACACGACTAGTAGTCTTTTGTAGGTCAGAGGGGGAGGACATTGTGTCAAGTAACGTTTGTGGGTAGTCCTGTTATATACCCCGAACCCCGATTTCTCTTGGCTATATTTATCCAGTGCGACGACGACGACAACGACGACGACGACGACGACGAGGACGATTCAGTGAAGTCAGCACATGTTGAGACACTTTGGGGTATCTACCGTCGGGTGGTCCGATGAGGTAGGGACCCTAAGAGGTCCGTTCTTGGGACCTCTCCCAACGGTAAAGGAAGAGGTTACGTACTTTCACTTTTCACTTTCACTTCAGTGAGTCAGTATTTCAGGAAATAGAGATTGATTTCTAAGAACCCAGAAGAACGGTCGTAGGATTCTTAACACAGTCCGATTGGACAAACGATCGGTCTTCCTATTCTAAAGTCTGGGAAGTTGGCATTATAGTCAAGTCAAGTCAAGACAACGAATCAACGCAGGTCGACAAACGCTGGGGTACCTGACGTCGTGTAGTCCGGAGGGATAGATAGTGAGTGAGGGGCTGGAACGAGTTTGAGTGCAGATAACTCAGCTACTACGGTAGGTCGGTAGAGTAGGAGACAGCAGGAGAAGAGGAGGACGGAAGTTAGAAAGGGTCGTAGTCCCAGAAAAGGTTACTCAGTCAAGAAGTGTAGTCCATCGTTTTCATGACCTCGTGAGTCGAATGAAATACCAGGTTTAGAGGGTAGGTATGTACTGATGACCTTTTTGGTATCGAAACTGATCTACCTTTAAATAACCGTTTCATTATAGAGACGAAAAGATTATACGAAAGATCCAACGAGTATCGAAAAGAAGGTTCCCTGTTCACAGAAAATTAAAGTACCGACGTTAGTGGTAGACGTCACTAAACCCTCGGGTTCTTTTATTACAGACAGAGACACAGGTAACAAAGGGGTAGATAAACGGTACTTCACTACCCTGGCCTACGGTACTGGAATCAAATAACTTACGACTCAAAATTCGGTCGGAAAAGTGAGAGAAGAAAGTGAAAGTAGTTCTCCGAGAATTCAAAGGGAACTGAAAGACGGTACTCCCACCACAGTAGATGTACCGAGTCCTATAACTCTAAAGAGGGTCGTTAGAATTAAAGTCGAACACGTAGTAGGTCAGGTCTTAAAACGTACTATATGAGACTTATATTCAATTTATTCGTCCCACTGTTATATATCGGTACTACATGTGGAAAGGGTTAAACCTTGGTCAGATAAGAAGATACAGACTAAAATTGACAACGAAGAACTGGACGTATGTCAAAAGCGTCCTCCGTCCATTCCACCAGACCATAAGGGTAGAGAAATTCTTAAAAGGTGTCAAACAACACTACGTGTGTCAGTTTCTGAAATCGTATCAGTTACTTCGTCTTCATCTAAAAAAAGGTCTTGAGAGAACGAAAAAGTCACTAGGTTGCCTATAACCCTTAAACTAGAGACCAAGGAAACGGAAAAGATTTAGGTCGAACATATAGATCTTCAAGAGTGAAGCACATGATAACTTCGGATCGAACCTCTTAAAACTCTTAATGAAACGATCGCACAGTCTACTCACTTTAATACGCCATCAGACTTGTAAGAAACTGTAACGGAAAGAGACCCTAACCGTACTTTAGTGACAAAGGTCAGGACACCGGTGACGACTAAAAGGTTTAAACGACCGTATAACTCATATCGTGAAATTGTCGTAGTAGAAAATCCTAAACTTTGTCGAGTCGACCTGAAAGTAGTGGAGGTGATCGAAACGAACATCACTACAAAGGATTCCGGGTGAACTGAAGCGACAGGTCTTACAGACCGAGATCCACTCACTAGTGTGGTAGTACCAATAGACCCATTAATTCTAGAACAGACATATCAAGACACATAAGAACGGTGGAGAATTATAGAAGACGAAGACAATTCAGGTATGACAAAGACAGGAAATAACACGGGTAGAAACGTACTTTACAAGGGAACCATGGAGATTAAAAGAACTTCTCTAGAGATCAGAAAGAGTAAAATAACGAAAGGAGACAAAAAAACGTAACTAGTGAATCCTTCAGAAAGAATAGAGAGGAGGGATAAGAAACCTTGAGACCTAAGTCTACCTATATAGAAAAAAAAAAGAAACGAAAAGCCAAGAGAAAAGAGTCGATAAACATTCCGGAGAAATCCGTTGGCAAAACGTAAAAACACAAAGAAAAGAACCCTTTTCTTAGGTAAACAGTGAAGGTGACATATTAACATTCCCTAAACTAAATCCAGTATGGACTTACAGATCAAAGAAGTTAAATTCAGATTTAAAACATTACTCCTCAAGTACTAGACTCGGTATCAGTCAAGGGTCAGAACAAAAACGACTGATTTATCTCGAAGAGGTAGAAACCGACGTTTCTTATATAAGTTAGACTAAAACCATAACTGATAGGCAACTACAGGTACACATCTCAGTAGAGACACAACAACTTTCTCTCACAAACGATACTGGTTACACAAGAGAACCGTTTTGTGACAATCGGAAACGGGACGAAGTAAAACATGAGGTTCCGTTTTGAACGGACAATGAGGTTCATAGAGAACTGAAGGATGGAAACGTAAGGTACCTTTCCTATAGAAAACACATACAATCAAGATCTTTCAGAACATCCAGAAGTATCTCGATCAGTTGAAGTCGAAGAAACCGTAATCACCAAACCCGTATCTGATCCTAATGACACTATAACTTACCAAACGGAACCTTTGTTTGTCTTTAGTAAGACAGTAAAAACTCTGACGTGGGTTCATGACGTAAAGTCTGAGAAAACAACTGATACTCCCGATGAGGTAAAGAAGATTCCCTAAGAACTGGTGTCATCATCTACATTACCAGTAGACTTAATTTAAACGGGTAAGACAATAGTTTGTTTATACGTTTTTTTTCAAAGGTAACCAAAGATAACTGGGATTTTTCGACAAAGATTTCACCTTTAGTCTTTACATTTTTTAAATTTTAATAAGTAAGTTCACATCAAAAGATAATCACTTATTTAAAGGACAGGTTTTTTTAGACGTATCATAAATGAAATTTTCTTGAAACCCTTGAAAATTCGATAATTAAATATTTTTTAAGTTACTTTCAACCTTTTATTTTAAAGTTAAAAGTAGTTAATTATTGATGTCGACCAATTTCATTACAAAAATTAGTATAGTAATAGATAGAACGTCCGAGACTGACTCAATTGTCTATAGACAGATTTAAGAGACAAGACAAGTTTACATCTCACTTTTGGGACCAAAAGAAGAAAGACCGGGTGTCCTTGACACTGTATTATATTTTTATAAACACAATCATTGTTTAGTTACAACTCTGACACAGAAGAGAAAAAAAATAAGGAAGGAAGAACGGAACAATTAAAGTAAAAAGAAAGTAAGTAAGTTGTTCATCTCAACTCACGGTTCGGGAACGTTCCGTAATCGTGAGTTTTAATTACTGAGGGAAAAAATCTTGTCAGTTCTACGTACAGAAGTCGGTTCGGGGAGTTTAAGATACTTGGAATTTAAAGAATAGATATTTCCATAAATCAATGTAAAATATTAGAAGGGTGGAAATTTTAATATAGTGAAAAGATATTTAAAACTTTCTAAAAGAATCTTGATATCTCAGGTTCGGTAGTAATATCTGGTACCTCGTGTTAAGATCTTAGGTTTTATAATGAACAAGTATATATGTGTCCACAAACCTTGTTCTTAGGGAATCCGTAATGGAGTTCCTAGACTCCTGATACTTGTCTGTATGACACTCCATTGTATTCCCCCTATGTAATGGGAGAGGAAAAGTCCTAAAAATCTTCTATATCTATAAAATGAAGGACAGATTACTCTTCCCCACTGAAATGATTAATCACTTAACTTAAACCTTCATATGACTAAGACAGGGAAGATACAAATAGGGGAAGACCCTTGGACAAGAGTTCAACGAGAGTATAGACGAAGAGATGCAACCGACTAGATGTCACCGTCCTAAATTAGGATCCCATGAACGTCATTTTCTCTCTGGAAACTAAAACTTTTCCATACACGCTTTCCCCTCCATAATCCTTTGGATTAACCTACGTCTAAATTCGGTATAAGAGAACTGTTGAACTTATTATTTTGACTATATGACTAGAAGTAAATATTCTAAGAATACAGGATAAAAATCTAACAAGCTGTTGAGGGTATTTCCATTTCTCACCCTTTTCGGGTTGTCTTTACACAAAAAGACTTTACATGTACACCCTTTTTTTATACTCAAATCTTTGTCAGTAATGGTTGAGAGATTCACGGAGTTTCTTGTAGAGATGTCGTAGAAATGGTCTTTCAATAGAAAACGTGAAATAGAATTGTGAATGTAAAGATATTGTTAACAAATTATTAACAAATTGATATTAATTTTCATCTAAAATATATATAATTTTCATGACTAGTAAGCTGAGTAAAACTCGGAGTTAGTTCACGTACCTTCTATTTATGACCTACTTTTTTTCCACTGAAAACTTAATTTTTAAGTCAGTTACCTACTACTCAGTGAATTCGTTAATATGTAAAGGTCTCTTATTCTTGGGTATACAGGTTCTTATAGAACATAAGATGTGCACTGAGTCATGTCTTATCAAAGATGTGTTTCTCTTCACAAGTTATTTACAAACAACTTATACCTAACTTCATCCACTTTATGACGTATTTGAGTCAGAGAGGAATGACAGAAGGAACACACACACAACCAGTGAGTCCTCACAAACTGAGAAACACTGGGGCACCTGACATCGGGTGGTCCAAGAAGACAGGTACCTTAAGAGGTCCGTTCTTATGACCTCACCTAACGGTAAAGGAAGTCTCCTGGAAGGTCTGGGTCCCTGACTTGGGATTAGAGAGTGAAACGTCCGTCTAATAAATGGTAGACTCGGTGGTTCCTTCGGAATAAAAGAGATTATCCAGTAAAAATTCACCGTGAATGATATTCAAAACCTGATGGACGGAAGTTCAGAAATATAAGGTGTTCAGAGAGAAATTTTATATATAATTTTCTTGTTATTTGTACATGTGCACTGTACGTATTACCTACTGTCAACTGTTAAAATATTAAAACATTACTTGTGTTGTGTTTATTCTGATCTAATACAACGATAAGTTATCGTGATGAGTTATCACGAAGTGATAACGTGATATTCCACTTTTGTTAGAGTATAATAAATTATTTGACACACTTTATAGATAAACTGTCTACTTCTTTGACTCCAAGTCTCTCTAATTTAAGTACGAGTGAATATAAGGTGACCAACTAAGAATTCAGTAAATAAAGTACGACGACGACGACGACGACGTTTCAACGAAGTCAGTACAGGTTGAGACACGTTGAGGTATCTGCCGTCGGGTGGTCCGAGGGGGCAGGGACCCTAAGAGGTCCGTTCTTGTGACCTCACCCAACGGTAAAGGAAGAGGTTACGTACTTTCACTTTTCACTTTCACTTCAGTGAGTCACCACAGGTTGAGACACGTTAGGGTACCTGACGTCGGGTGGTCCAAGGAGGTAGGTACCCTAAAAGGTTCGTTCTCATGACCTCACCCCACGGTAACGGAAGAGACCAGTAAAGTACGACGACGATGACGATTCTGTGAAGTCAGCACAGACGGAGACACTCTGGGGTATCTGCCGTCGGGTGGTCCGAGGGGGCAGGGACCCTAAGAGGTCCGTTCTTGTGACCTCACCCAACGGTAAAGGAAGAGGTTACGTAGTAAAGTACGATCTAAGATTAATAAGTCGTGATTAATAAGTTGTGTTACTGATGGATCTTTACCTAAAGGTTAATTCTTTGAAGATATTGACGTTTATTAATAGATAGTCGACGAACGGTGTAGGATTTAAAACGTAAACGACTTGAAAGTACGATCTCGTTCTCTCCTTCCCAGTGACTGTCACTCCAGAGACACGTCACGTTGAATTTTGTTGTTTTGTTTTGTCCTTCTTAGGACGACTGTTCTTCAGTTATTTTATTTTACCCTGACTAAGTCTTTTTATTTTCTAAATAAATGTTGTTATGAAATTTTTTATTAATTGGTGGGAACTTCTACAGTAAACTAAAAATCTTGATTTAAGAGTTGTCAAACACTTTTAATAAAAATCTTACGTTAATCGTACAGTAGTCCTACAAATCTAATATTAGGGTATTCAAGTGACAGTTGATATGTCTCTTGTCTACCTCTTTAAACCTAGAACGAAAAAAGTTGTTTTAGTACCCAGATAAACTAATTTTCAAAATTTGTTGTTGTTGTTTTAGAAATCTTTCATTTATCTTATGTAGGGTTTAGTTAATTTGGTTACTGAGTAGATCAAATGACATATATACCAAAGACAGTCATGTGGTTGTAGAGTAAGTGACCCATAAATTCATATTTTACTTAATTAACACGAGGGATCACCGAGTCTTCCATTCCTTAGAAGGACGTTACGTCCTCTGCTTTCAAGTTAGGGACCCATTTCTTCTAGGGAGTCTCTTCCCTTACCGATGAGTGAAGTCATAAGAATGGACCTCTTAAAGGACCTGGATCTCCGGACTGTCCCATGTCACATACACCAGTGTTTCTCTTATTACTTCACTCATGGTCCTAACTCTTTCATGAACAAATCCTTTTAGTGGTTCTTTTACCGTGAACTCAATCTAGAATTACTGGTCCACACTCAACTGGTCCGTCCTTTGTCCCTACCTCTTTAGTGTCCGTCTCCTCCTGGGATGTATCTCCGTGTTCAGACCAACTCCCTTCCTCACCATTTAGTCACAACAATATATGTGACATGAACCTCACTCCCTCTTACCTTCATCCATTTACATCTTTCTCTGTAGATGTACTTCTCGGAGTATATATAGACGGATGAGATAGGTCAACTTTTAGTTACCTACAAAAACCTCATTTCTTTGTCATTTAGGTATGACACAAGATCCTTTTAGTGAGATTACCACCACATCTACCTCTAACATCGTCTCTGTTTTAGGGGTTTAGAGTTTGTGGTCCATTTTCAATAATCAAAGATAGACTACTCTTTCCTACCCTGGGTTTGATTGTACCACTGGATCTTGACCTCTATCAGAAACTCTACACAAACTTTCCTCTGATCTCAACCTCACACTATCCGATACCTACACTCCGAATCTCTTCCTAGATCTCTTACGGGTGGAAAACTTAAATCTACCGATGTACCATGGTAACTCGAAGGGGTCACTGAATCGCCATTTCTTAGGTGGACGTTCAGTCCTCAACGTCTTCTGTACCTAAGATAGGTACCCAACCCTTCTAGGAGACCTCCTCTCGTACTGTTGGGCGAAGTCATAGAAACGGACCTCTTAGGGTACCTGTCTCCTCGGAACACCCGGTGTCATGTACCCAGTGTTTCTCAGTCTGTACTGACTTCGTTGAATCGTGTGTCGATTTCTTTATAGTTGTAATCCTTTATACCTCTCGATTTCTTCTCACGAGTTGACCGTTACTTAAGGTAGACTCCGTACAATTTGAACTCTACGGGAACCTTATACGTCTTCCTGAATACTTCTTCCTTCTGTCCTTATACCTTGAGTTCCTTATACCCTCTTGACTAGATCCCGATGCATAAAAGTCCTGTAGGACACTGACCTTAACTACCGACAGATTCTAGTTAATCTCGTTCATAGGTCTTCCTACACATACATTGGTTCCCTGTAGAGTCCAAAAATTCCGTATACACCTTCTTTGTAGTCACTCCTTTTGTCTTTCTTAGAGTTTCCTTCGTCTTAGGTTCCATCTTCAAATTTGTCTATTACCAGTTCTCACAGGTTACAACGTTCTGTCACTTCTCCTATTTCTGACTTCTTGTAGGTTCATTGGGTGTAGGGGGGTAGGGGGGTTTTTTACGTTAACTACTTTTAAACCCTTAGCCTCCCCTTTTTCAACAAATATTAATTTTATAGGATGTCTATTAATTTATCTTCTCTATTAATCGTGTATAAAAATTAGATAATTTTATAAGTTTTCACGGTTTTCTTCATAGAAGAGAATTAAATAAGAATTCGTCTCGTTTAAACACTGAGTGTTTTCTAAAGTGAGATTTACTTTAGAAAACAGTAGTAAATACGTATACCTGGGGTTTCACCGGAACGCTTATATCTGTTCGGTGTCTTTTAGAGGTCTATACGTCTTTCTTCAAGAAGGTTGTAGAAAGTAAAGAAAATATAAGTAACTGAAAAGTAGTACCAAAGATTGTTCGGTTCATTTATTCTTGGTATAAAAATGTTACAACTGGTATAAAACATAACTGGGAGACTTGAGAAAGGAGGATTCAGAATTGTATTAAAATAAAGGGTTATCTTCTCTATAACAAATAGGATTTTAGTTAAAATTTTTGAAAAAAGGGTTTAGTTATTCTTATATATTAAAGGAGAGATGTCGTGTTTTATATAATTATTATTACTTTCGAAATGAAAATATTCTGTATTATTTAACGTTTTCGAAAAGTACTTGATCGAGTGGATTATAGGAGTTATTGAATTCTTTCGTTTATTCCATCTATATAAATAGAACGTCCATCATTTATACTGAAATTACAAATTCAATGGACAGTTTTTTTAGTGTACCTGAGAACGAGATAATGTGACGAAGTCTCAATAGGAATCGGTCTTTTTACTTCAAGGAGTCGTCTACTAGTGAAAACTTAAAAATCGCGTTTTATAAGAATTAAAATACAAGAGTTTCTCTTTTTATGTAACTAACTAAAAGAGAAATTATCAACTATATAATTCGATACAAATTATTCTATAATTATAATTACAATTACAATTCAACGAACGAGTCAGTACAGGCTGAGAAACGCTGGGACACCTGATATCGGGAGGTCCGAGGAGGTAGGTACCCTAAGAGGTCCGTTCTTATGACCTCACCCAACGGTGAAGGAAGAGGTTCCCTAGAAGGGTTGAGTCCCTAGCTTGGGTACAGAGGGCGTAACGTCCGTCTGAGAAATTGGAGACTCGGTGGTCCCTTCGGGTTATTCTACAATCCATATACTTTTAATATTATGAAGAATGTACTTGAATAAAATAATACTCTTTAGTGTACCGAATCTCTCAAACCTGCGATATCAGTGTGACTGGTCGAAGTTTAAGATCGACGCGATGAATAATTCGCATACTGAAATCAGTACAGTAAATTGGGGAGACACGGAGTCAAAGGAGTAAACATTTTGTTTATACTACTATTATCATTGTCATGGATGAAGGATCCAAACTACATACTCAATGATATAGATTTCATGATACACGAACGTGAGTCAGTGACAGTACAGACTGAGACACTGGGGTTCCTGACATCAGACGGTACGAGGAGGTGGGTACTCTAAAAGGTCCGTTCGTATACTTTACCGAACGGTAAAGGGAGGGGTCTCCGAGAAGGGCTGGATCCCTAGTTTGAGTACAGAGTTAACGTACGTCTAAGAAATGGTGACTCGGTGGTCACTTCGGGATTTGTAATCGATATGACAATAAAAAGATTTTACATCAGTGTGGAAAGGATTACTTTGTCTTCCTTAATTGTTTGTCTTGTAAAAAAACTGGATTACTATCGAAAATCGAGATTTTTCTAACATTTGTAGATAACTCGTCTGGATTCCTTTACTTTCTTAGTCCTATTCAAAGGTGGTAGAATTAGTGGCATAAACTTTCCTAAACTTACATCTACCGATACATACTGAACTTCTATATTTAGATTTAGGGTTTAAAAACAGACAAGAATAGTTAATTTATTTTAAAATTTCCGTTTATATAATAAAATGTACTCGTTTTCTGTACTGATTTGTACCATTTCTTAAAAATTTTTCTTATCTTCTCGATGACTTTATTTCAACTTAGAGTCGATTTCGAAACCCCTGGTCCCGTTGGGTTCGTCCGGAACCCTAGAACCGTCTTACTAGGGTACATGGAAAGGTGATTCACGACAACAATTATTATAAGACGACGGTTGTTACAGCCGGTGGTACAGGGAATGAAGTTATAATGTTTAGAAACCCTTTAGAGACTAGGTCAAAAGTAACCTACGGGTGGAACCCTTTCATTGGATGTATCCTCTCCGTTCCACTATGTCTCTAAAGGTCTTACGACCTTTGGTAGGATATTCGTATTACCTGTTTAGATTTATCTCTCTCCGTCTAAACTTTCCAGATTTGTCTGTTGAGAGGGGTTTTAAGTGATATTAAACAATTGGTATTTAAACTGTGATAGTGGAATGAAGGTATCTTACATCTAATCATCGTATTGTAACGAAGTAGTTTTTTGCAAAAAAATACTCCGGAAAAACTTACTAACGGTTAAACGAAATGTCTTTTGGGTAAGATACTCGTGGAGAGAGGGTTGGGTTGTAAGTGACTCCAAGAGAGAAAAGAGTATGTGAACGATTACAACTGACAATATTAAACCCCTTTTCCCGTTAAAGTCGAACCGTCCAATTTTTTACTATCGGTAATAAAATGGAAATTAAGACACTGAGAGTCTATATCGTGTTAAGAAGTTATTTAAGAAGATGGTGAGAGGGAGGAAGAAACCGGAATCCGTTCGAGTTCTACTAAAGAGTATGAACGTTTATTTTAAACTTTTTCTTTCGATTTTTTCATTTCTACAGTTAGAGTCATAATAAAATTGAGTACCTGTAAACCTTTTTTATTCATACGTAGTTATACTTTTATCGATTTTAAAATTATTATTTTTTTAAATTATTATAAATTACCATACTTTATACGAGTACCACGATAAAATCCACGTTTTTGTTATACAAAGTTTCTAAAACATAGTCAAGTCACGTCAGCGAGTTAGCACAGGCTGAGAAACGCTGGGGTACTTAGTTTCGTGTGGTCCGGAGGGACAGGTAGTGGTTGAGGGCCTCAAGTGAGTTTGAGTACAGGTAGCTCAGCTACTACGGTAGGTCGGTAGAGTAGGAGACAGCAGGGGAAGAGGAGGACGGGGGTTGGGGAGGATCGTAGTTTCAGAAAAGGTTACTCAGTTGAGAAGTGCAGTCCACCGGTTTCAAAGTCGAAATCGTAGTCAGGAAGGTTTCTTGTGGGTCCTGACTAGAGGAAATCTTACCTGACCAACCTAGAGGAACGTCAGGTTCCCTGAGAGTTCTCAGAAGAGGTTGTGGTGTCAAGTTTTCGTAGTTAAGAAGCCGGGAGTCGAAAGAAGTGTCAGGTTGAAAGTGTAGGTATTCTAAAACATATGTAGTGGTATTTTTTACATACTTTGATCATTTGTCTTTTTTATTCTTTTATTAACTAATTCCACGATATTATTATCAGTAAGGATGTATCATCCTATTGACTAAAACACATAAGAGAAGAAATAAGAAATAAAAGATAAAAGATTCGTAAATAATAGTTATATTAGGTGGTTCTAGGTTTCGAATGGACCTAAGGGACCAGGGGTTTTGTATTGACTGCAAGTTGTAATAAAATAAATATATCAACAAACATAAGAAAAAAAATAAGGAGTAATGTTACAAATAAGTACAAGAAACGAGTAAAATTTTGTTGCATAGACGGAAATTTTGTTTACACAAATCAAAAGTTTATGACTTTGTTTGAGTATGTGAAAGGTTACCAAAGGTTACACCACTAGTACTATCATCTTTGAACAATAGAACTAAGAAGTAAAGGAATCCAGAAGAGTATCTACAATGTCAAGACAATCTCAAGTCTTAGTAGTACTCCAGTTTCTCACAAGAAAAACAATTAACGAACACAAAATAATCTTTTCTACACTGATGTAATATCTTATTCGTCACTCTCCGTTACGGATGTACCACGAAATCTACATTATTGAGTATGTTGTTTGAATGCTTCTCCATAATAATAGTAGTAGATCAAATGTTTTCTCTTTTGGCTCTGTATCTCTCCAATTCCCTACACTGATTTCGACATGTCAATTAGTTATAATTATCGTGTCCATCCTGAACTTGGATCAGTCACACCGAGGTCTCAGGGTCTTATCATGGTATATACACTGACGGAGTTTACGACCCGACCTTCTTCGTGTTCGACCTTGGTTCTGACGGTCCTCTTTATATTTATTGGAGTCTATACGTCTATTGTGGTGCGAATACCGTCTTTCCCTTCTCCTCGATTTTTCGGAGAACTACTTTCACTTTCTCCTCTCACTTTTTCAACCGAATTTCGAGTTGTAAGCCTTTTGCTTCTAGTACCGTAGACCAAGGTAGAGAAGTACCGTTTATCTACTCCTTTGTCACCTTTCTCACCAACTGAAGTAAAAAGACCCGAGGTTTTAGTGACGTCTACCACTGCCGTCGGTACTTTAATTTTCTACAAATGAGGAACCTTCCTTTCAATACTGATTGGATCTATCGTATAACTTTTCGTCTCTGTAATGAAACGGTTCTTTCCAGGTAGATCAGTTCCAATACCAAAAAGGTCACCAGTACATATCTACACTCGTAACCCGACACTTCTTCCGACTCATGACTTCTTCACTACGAAAACTTGACACCACAACCTCTTCTGAGAACTCTCAGGGAACCTGACGTTCCTCTAGGTTGGTCAGGTAAGATTTCCTCTAGTCGGGACCCACAAGTAACCTTCCTGACTACGACTGCGACTTTGAGGTTATGAAACCGGTGGACTACGATTCTCAACTGAGTAACCTTTTCTGGGACTACGACCCTCCCTAACCCCCGTCCTCCTCTTCCCCTGCTGACTCCTACTCTACTGTCCTACCGTAGTGGTTGAGCTACCTGGCCTCAAACTCACTTGAGGCCCTCAACCACTACCTGTCCCTCCGGACAGCACGACACTAAGTACCCCAGTGTTTCTCAACCTGTACTGACTCTCTGACTTGACTTGACTTGAGGTGAGTCTTAGAATTTGACCGAGGGAGTCGGTTCGGTTTCGTGAGGGTGCCCCTGACGAATACGTGTACCTCTCAAAATCTATGTCCAGAACCATGTCTTCGGGTCTGTTCGCGTCCTGTTTGTCACGATTATAAACCATCCGTTAAAACTCTCATCGTCTAGGAGTCATCATCTATCGTAACGAGAACCTCTAGATACTTACGGATCTCCGTTCCGCTGTCCGTGGAACACTTTACCAAAAGTCCTGTGGTCTAGTGTTTTCGTCTAACTCTTAGTTTACCTACATGACGACAAAGGAAAGGAGGTTCTGCCTCTCTGAGACCACGAACCGTACCCTGTTCTCCTCCCCGATTACAGTAGTTGGTGTCTGTAGAGACGGTACGTACCATTTGATGTTGTGGACCGTTACATCAAACTTTATGCCACATAATTATCGTTTAGACTTCATATCTTCCGGTCTTCTCGTCTAGTAACTGAAAAAAAAAAAGAAAAAAACGATGTGACACGTCAAACAACCTAGAACTTGTAATCGAGGGACTGGTCCTCAAGTTGGGTCTATGGGGTGTCACCTTCGTACTACAGAGTTTGTGACCTCGTGGTCCCTTAAGGGTCCTCTATTGACTATAAATTTCTATCCAGGGATGAATGTCAAGGGTTCTCCTTTCCCGTGGGGTGGGGAAGGGTTTTACTCCCTAGACGTGTCCTCTGTCTTCCTTCCCTCCCGTGATACCCGTTTCCGGAAACAAGATCAAAAGAATCCTTCCTTGACTATTTTGTCCAATTCGTCTGAATTCTAACGGACCAAATTCATTAAAGTCAATGAGTTTTGTTCCTGAGACTCCGGGGGCCAACAGTTTGCGGACCGGGACCCCACTAATCCCGTTCACACAGTACCAGGTCCCAGACTCTCGATTATTGTCCTATCTGAGACCCGACAAACCAAACATAAACTTTTCGTACGGACCTATTTAGTCATCAACCCTAATTACTTGTGTGTAATGACATATATTCTATCTAATGGTTGGTTGTTCCCGGATGACATATCAGGTCCCTTGAGATGAGTTATAAGACACTATTGGATATACTCTTTTCTTAGACCTTTTCTCATAAATATACATATTGACTTAGTGAAACGACATGTGGACTTTGATTATGTTGTAACATATTATTATTCAGTTGATATGAGGTTATTTTTACTTCTCTTTTTCTTTCCTTTCCTTTCGTACAGACCTTCATCCTGGAGAGGGTTCCTTCTCCCCACTGTTCTCCCCGTCCTCCGGTTCTGATTCACCGAGTCCGTGTAACAGTTTAACAGGTCTTGTTCCGTACAGACCAAATCCGTACACCCCGTCTACAATTTTGTAGTTCAAATGTCTTCGACCTTTACACCAACTATGTTGAACTCGTAACCCTTCGGTTTTTTATTTTTATCGTTAAGTAGATTCCCCGGGTCGTTGACTTCTCTTTTCTTTGTTAGTTTTGTGTATGGGTCACTTTATCTATACTACCGTCTGAAATCCTTTTTCGAGTTTATTTTTCTGTAACTTTATAAAATGTAAAAAATTTAATCTATTAATAAAATTTGATAATTAGTTTTGTTTATAATTAATTTTAACAAATTAAATTTATTAAAATAAATTTCATAAAGTTAATTTATTGAGTTATCTACTGGACTTCCTCTCTTAGAAGTCAAGTCAAACCAAGTCAAGTAAAGTCAAGTCAGCGAGTCAACACGGGTTGAGAAACGCTGGGGTACTTAGCGTCGTACGGTCCTAAGGAATAGGTAGTGGTTGAGGGTCTCAAGTGAGTTTGAGTGCAGGTATCTCAGCCACTACGGTAGGTCGGTAAAGTAGGAGACAGCAGGGGAAGAGGAGGACGGGGGTCAGGGAGGGTCGTAGTTTCAGAAAAGGTTACTCAGTTGAGAAGTGTAGTCCACCGGTTTCATGACCTCAAAGTCGAAATCGTAGTCAGGAAGGTTTTTTGTGGGTCTTGACTATAGGAAATCTTACCTGACCAACCTAGGGGAACGTCAGGTTCCCTGAGAGTCCTCAGAAGAGGTTGTGGTGTCAAGTTTTCGTAGTTAAGAAGTCACGAGTCGAAAGAAGTGACAGGTCGAGAGTGTAGGTATGTACTGGTGACCTTTTTGGTATCGGAACTGATCTGTCTGGAAACGACCGTTTCATTACAGAAATGAAAAGTTATACGATAGATCCAACCAGTATGGAAAGGAAGGTTCCTCGTTCACAGAAAATTAAAGTACCGACGTCAGTGGTAGACGTCACTAAAACCTCGGGTTTTTTTATTCTAGACTATGACAAAGGTGACAAAGGGGTAGATAAAGGGTACTTCACTACCCTGGTGAATACTCAAGAGTATACACTGTTTGAAGGGTCATGAACCTCCGTTTAATGTTTCCCTTCCTTTAGTATTCCCCTTTCTCGATTCTGGACTTTACATCTAGACCCTCCGGATGTTACATTTCCGGACTGTAACTTGAAAGACTAACGATTCCGTAAGTAAGGTTTCAGTGAGTAGAGTTTATTTGTTTGTATACTGGTCAACATACCACGTCGATGATCAATGTGTTTATATATTCTTAGGTCCGAAGGGTTAGGTACTTCAAACGGAAAATCTTTCGGGACTTATTGGATCATTGACTGGTAGTGAAGGGCGTTGGATTGAGAACGAGAATCCAAGTTTTAAGTGGTTATTTCTTAGGAGGACGGTTACGCCCTCTTCGTTCTCTACGTCTAAGTTAGGGCCCCAACCCTTCTATGGGACCTCATCCTTTACTGTTGGATGAGGTCATAAGAACAGACTTTTTAAAGTACCTGTCTCCTTGGACGACCAATGTCAGGTACCCTAGTGTGACCTGACTCACTTACTGGTACTTACATGGGTTTACTTCTATCTTGGAGTTGTGGGATCCACGGGGTGGGAGGATGGGGTTATTTCTATTTTGGAGTCCAGGTGAGAAAGAAGGAGAGAAAGAGAGGGGTGTAGAAGGGATACACTGAGAACCCGTAGTCTTGAACACTCACTATTTATAAAAAAAGTTCTAAAGAAGTACGAACAACGACTACACACAGAACGTTAGGATCATTTATAGTGTCCTTGGTCGGGTAGGTGTGGTAACTTATCATGAATGGTCCTCAGTGTACTCAAGTCCACTCTCGGGATCCGTTAGGACCTGTTATTGTCTTGATAACTATCCAATAACAACAAGTCAGTGAGACAGAACAGACTAAGCAATTTTGGATGAGTTTTGTTCGGGTAGGTAATCTTGCTGTCCTTAAGTCTCTCATCCTTTCCTTTCACTATTGTTTTCAGTCAAGTCAAGTCAAGTCAACGAGTCAGTACAGGTTGAGAAACACTGGGGTACTTAGTGTCGTGTGGTCCGGAGGGACAGGTAGTGGTAGAGGACCTTAAGTGAGTCTGAGTACAGGTAGCTCAGGCACTATGGTAGGTCGGTAGAGTAGGAGTCAGCAGGGGAATAAGAGGACGGGGGTTAGAGAGGGTCGTAGTCTCAGAAAAGGTTACTCAGTTGAGAAGAGTACTCCACCGGTTTCATGACCTCGAAGTCGAAATCGTAGTAAGGAAGGTTTCTTTAGGGTCCCAACTAGAAGTCTTACCTGACCAATCTAGAGGAACGTCAGGTTCCCTGAGAGTTCTCAGAAGAGGTTGTGGTGTCAAGTTTTCGTAGTTAAGAAGTCACGAGTCGGAAGAAGTGTCAGACTGAGAGTGTAGGTATGTACTGGTGTCCTTTTTGGTATTGGAACTGATCTACCTGGAATCAGCCGTTTCATTACAGAGACGAAAACTTTTATGATAGATCCAACCAGTATTGAAAAGAAGGTTCCTCATTTGCAGAAAATTAAAGTACCGACGTCAGTGGTAGACGTCACTAAAACCTCGGGTTTTTTTA